>OY987255.1:16870588-17470588 GCA_963920725.1 Rhamphomyia laevipes | reverse complement strand
TCTTACTGTAACAAGAAATTTCAGATTCAGTTTTTTTAATTATTTTAATATATTAGAACAAATTTCCTTTCGCTAACATCTGTAATTCAGTAATTAAAAGTTATTCGTCGAAATTTAGGCGCTCCGCTAGTTAATCACAGATTCAGGAAATTAATTAAGTAAATGTTGTGAAATCCGATTTTAAATCGAAAAAAAAACAAGTAACGTTTGTTTGCTAATAAATAATTATTTTCGTGAAAACTTGCAAGATTTGTTGGCAGAAGACTAATTAATAAAAAACTTTTACGATAATCTAATTTTATTTAATGGGTTTATATTGGTGTCCGTTGAAGAAAGTTAAAGTTAATTCATTTCTTGGCTGCGATGAAAAAACCGATCGTCAAAATGAAGACACAAATCGGCGGAAATGTGAAACAAAGCTTTATGGCTTTTTAAATCTTAATCGGAAATTAAGTAATCTATGATTAATTAATAATACTAATTGGATTCATATAGTAGAAGTCAATACACTGATCAAGTTTTTCTATAGTTACAAAAACATTTATTAATTTTTTGCGGAATCTTTTTTTTTAATTTTTAAAATTTTATTTATAGAAATTTTACAAAAATTATATTTTTACAATTTTAAAGAAAATATACATAAAAAATAATGTTAATTAGATTTTTTTAATACTACTTAAGTTGCACTTGGTTTAAACAGCGTTTTAAGGACATTATTATAAATTAACATTTAAAATACAATTATATTTGTAATAAAAGCAGTATTTAATTTTATTTGATTAGAAATAATGATTTTCATTATTATAATTATTATTTTATCTTCATAAAGTTTGAAATTTTAGTTTTTAAATCTAATTCTGTCTTTCTGTCAGTAAAAAATATTTATTGGTTAGCAATATTTAAATATATGCTAAATATTAAATTAATTATAATTAATAAGATTACATTTGAATCAGATATTATTAATTTAACATAATAATTACTATTAATTCATAATTACTGACAATTTAATAATATTAACATTTTAACAATTATTTTTATTAAAATATATCAATACAGATTAAATAATTATAGTGACACTAACTTATTAAATATATATTAAATTATGCCAGTAGTTTTTACTGACCAAATTATAATAAAATACATAAATAATAATAACTGACCATTTATTGTAATTACTGACAGATTATATACAAAACAATAATAAATTACTAACCTAAATATTAAAAAAAAAAAATTCTAAATATTATAATAGAGCCGACATATTTCCTATCAAATATCTTTAACATAATATTTTATGCTATTTTCGTGTATATTTAACTACCGGGTAAATGACCCACTTTTTCAGCATCAACCAAAAAAAAACTAAAAATATTTATGTACAGTAATAATAATATCATTAAATTTGTACTAAAACATTTAAAAAATTAAATGTGTGAATTTATATTTTTTTCATTAATTTTCCGACATTACTTACATAAATAATTTATTTTTGGAATCATCTTTTTCTGGATGATTTAGAGCAGTAGTCGGAATTTTAAAATATATGTACTTAAATAACTGACCATTATATATTGTAATTAGTGTCAAATGTCCTTAATTGCCAAAAATCCTTAAAAGTGTGAATAATTTCTACTCGTAAAATATGGATTACTCGAAATTAGGGCAGTATAAAGACTTTAGACAAATTACTCGAATCCGTAAATATCGATGGTTATAGAATCCTGAACTAGTGAGTTTTTTTTTAAATTTAGAATTAATATGTTGACATATTAAATTAATCGAAGTGTGATACAAACTGACCCATTTCATAAATAAATAATGGTTAGACAGATACCACCAATCATTTCTGCAATAAATTTACTCAGCTTTTATCTATAATAAAATAAACCCATTCTAAAAAGATCATTAAAATAGTTGTACCAACAATATGGCCGTACAGTAAGAAATTACAAATTTGAATTATTTTCCTAATTTCTAGTATATTAATCATAAACTTTCTATTTAAATAACTAAATTTAACGAAAGAGCATCGGGCATTTTCTATATTGTCATACACTACGCATTGCCTTAATAGTGGAGGATAGTTTAAACAGCGTCAGTTATGTAAACTGTCAAAATAAGTTAAAATATATGACTTGTATAATAATTAAATGTCATTTTATTATTATAACTATTTGATTTATATTTAAATGGCATTAAAAAGGCGTACAGTGTCATATCGGCGTTGAGACTATTTCCACTATTTCACATGTCACTGTTACTCCATTATGGTGTGCCCGTCATAAAACCCTATAGAAACAGATACACAAAATGATGGAATATGTAAAAAAAAAAAAATTAAAATTATGAATTTATGCTAAAACTATTTTTAGTTTCGAATTATGAATATATTGCACATTTTATTACGAAAATTTAAATTACGAAACATTATTCGCACACATTTATTAAAGCCATAAAAAACAACCTTTTTATTATTCATAATATTAAACATAAATAATAAATTTAGAATTCATTTTTGTTATTTTTCTTACTTTTACATAAAACAAAGAACACCAATTTATGATTAAAAGTAAAGTTTCCACGCTAAATTCAAAAAATTCTTTGTTCACTAATAAGAAGGTGATGAACAGGTTTTTAAAGCAATCAAATCTTTTATTTGATTTGACTCCCAAGTGAATCATTTTAACGTGACATTGAATTACGCATAGACAATTATTGTAAATTATAGCCAGTATGCCACTATGCATTTAAGAACTACTGAGATATAATACAAATTGTTTACGTTTCAATGAATAATTATTAATAATAATATTAAAATACGCATAAAAGTCGTAGTTTTTATTGTCTATCATATTTCCTGAAATTTAAGTAGTTTATTAAAATTTCAATTATTGTCAATTTGATCATAGATAAATTTAATTATATAAATAATTTGAATATATTTTCCAATTTATATCAAAATTTCAATCTAATTATATAAATGCCACCTAATTATACATTGTTTTGTAATATTTAAGGCTGGGCTACATAGTTTCTATCAGTTCAATTCAGTTTCGATTCGATTCGACTGGTTAAGTAGACTGATCACATAGTTATCGATTGCAACCGATAAAATAACATATCATTTTTTGAAACTGTCAAATTTCATTTCTCTTGACATTTCCTTCAGTTTGGATTCGCAAAAAAACCAATCGTTTCAAACTCTTTCGATTAAACCTATGTGTCCACTCAATCGCGATTCCCCATACAAAATAATATGAAGACGGCAAATTTGAACTTTACTGAACGCATTGATACTGAATTGATCGAAACTATATGTAGCCCACAGTTTAGAGGAGTCTAAAATGGCCTTAATAATTAAACAATTCATTTCATAAGGTGTGGTACCGACAAAACAATAAATGTATAGTCCAATTAATCAATTCAAATTATTCATAAAATCGAAAAAATATTTTGTTTTAAAATTAAAACTAAGTATTTTATTTTTTTGGAAAATTTTCAATCATTTTCTAATTTTAGATAGAAGAATATAAATACTTTCAGAGCTGATCTAATTTCTAAAGTCAGGTAAGAAGCAAAAGAATTTATTTTAAAAAAAAAATAGTAATAAGTTTTTTATTTTTTTTTTAATTAGTAAAAATAAATTGTCACTTTTAATTTTATTTTTTTTACCTATTAAACATATTTTCCTCACACACCAACTAAGAAAAAATATCTAAAAATAATTTTCATCATATAAAAATGTTTTTAGGTTGTTTTGACAATCAAAATATAAAATAATTTTTTCGAATTTTTTTTTTTTTTTTTTTTTGGTACTTGAAGACTTTTGTGCTAAATTTGTTTTTCAGTTACTGAAAATTACGTAACAACAATTTCCTTTCATGTGTGTGGGAATTTTTCCAGAAACAGAAAAATAAAAAGTATGGTCTATGAAAATTACAAGTGAACCTAAAGATAAATTTCAGATTTATCATAGAAATATTTGTTAAATACACTTCAATAAATTTTTATAGTCAGGGGCAGGTAACACAAAAATAGGATTCAGATTGATGAAAATTATATTTATTTACGTCAAAAATTAAATGATTAAACATTAAGCGTTTTAATAAAAATTTCATTTACTATTAAAATATTAGTAACTGGTTAGATAATGCAAATTTTAATTATTTGAATATTTCAAATATTGAAGAACAATTTGCTTGTTACCAAGAGAATGAAACAAAATTTTAACCTCGAGTTTAGGGAAATTCCACAGTAAAGTGAAATATTGTCATACCCCTATAATTATGAAAAATTATTTATTATTAGCATTAGTTCAAGTCATATTATTTATCTGACACAACTCAATTTAAATAATTTATTATTATTCAAAAATCCTACACATAAAAATTATATAATTTGTTTGCATAAACTTTCAAGTTTTTGTTTATTTTGCAAATAATATAAAAAAGCCTCCAAAGAAAAAATGATAAAATTAAAGCTAAAAATATAAATGGAATTTTTCTAAGACCTTTTTTCTTTATCTCAGATAAATAAAGTACAAAATTAATTAAGAATAGTTAAAAGTCACCTACGCAATTAAAGATGAAAAACAAATAATAAGAATTAGATTAATTATATTTTGTTAATTTTAATAATATTATATATACAAAATACAAGGTTATTTCCGAGGGTTACAATTATGTCAAGGTTTTCATCAAATGTTTCAAAATTTCCACGATACAGTAAGTTTTTAATAATAAGAACATCTTAAAAAGAGGAAAATTGAAATTGTATTTACTAGTACAGTAAGTACAGGAGTTTCTAATAAACTTTACAAGCACAGTAGTTTCTAATGTAGTCCACTAATTTTCTAATTATTAGAATCACTTTAAACTACAAATAAAAAATCGAATATAATAAAAAAAAAACGAAAATTTCTACCACTATCAAATTTAATTACATGAAATTGCTTCTGAACTGAGGATTGCCGAAATAAAACCGTCACCTATAAACCGCTAAATCACCTCGGTTTCTGTTATCAATTTTTTATATATTTATTTTTCGATAAATTTATAATTAATTGGTCTATAAATATTATTTCTATTTTTAATATAATAATAATGAAGATATCAAATTATTTTTACGTATTAAATTATTCATTTTTTTTATCGTCATTGCCGATTATTATTATTAATATTAGTATAAATAATTTTATCTTTATAAAAAATATTATCTAACTATTCGTCACCCTGGAAGTACAAAAGATTAATATGAAGCAAAAGTCAAGGTGATACCAATATTTAAAGGTTAATTTCCATTTTATATTTACGTTTCAATTTTGTCAGAAATATTAATATTATGATAACAAAATTGCACGAATTAAGAAATTTGAAGACTCATTGGACTCATATCGAATATTTACTTAATTTATTAATTATAATAAATTAACTGGTACTTATTAAATTGGGAAAATTCATTTAATTAATGATCCGAATAAAATAAATTAAAGTCTGAAATTATATTCAAAATTTGATTTTTACAAATTTCACATGATTATTGACTCTGTTATCTACATCTCAAATTTTGAGCCAATCTCCGAATTATATTCCACAATTCAATCATCAAATCAATTTTGAAAGTTATGACCATTATTTTTTTTAAAAAAATATGAGAAAGTCGAAACTTTTTGTGCACACACAACTTATAAAATTTCAGTCCCGTAAAATCTTAAGGGCTAACCGTAATGTGAACGCAACCCGATAGCGCTAGGACTTTAAATCTCCCCCGAGACAAAACCAAGCCAAACGCAATGCAGGAGGAAGAAAATTGTGGATCTGTCAAAATTTTATCAGTGTTGTAAAATAAGAATTTTTGTAATGGATAACGAAATTATTATTTATTTTAAAAAAATTTAATTAATATTTAACAATATTTGGACTCCTGCATAAAAATTCTTTCGTTCTGGCTGTTAATATTCAACATTAAATCTCGGCGTTACCTTTTTTTCTTGGCATTGACTGCGAGCCTTTTGTTTGTTTTAATTGATTTTCATATGTTAAATCTTTATTAAAACTAACTCTATCGATTTACTCTACCATTACGATTGGACCTTTAAGCCTCTTATTTAAAAAAGCATAAACTCTTTAAATGCTATGTGATATTTGGCTTGAAGTTTTATAAAAATTAAAATTTAACTTACTTAATTTTAAAACCTTAATTCCAATCTGTTAAATCCCATATATAAAATTGTTTCGTTATTCCAATTTAACTTGCACTTGTGAGAATTGCATCAATAATTCGATAAAAAAAAATTAGATAAATTAACACATAAAAATCGACATAATGTTATAAATTAATTAACACTTGTGAACACCTGTTATTTTCTGAATTGTTATTCTAATTTCAGTAAATTAAAATATGCTAAAAAAATTATTTTTTTGAATAAAATTCCGATCAATTTCAAAATTTATCACTTGTTCTAAAGATCCACAAAGATCTACCGAATAAAGAATTCAACCTTCCAAAATATTTAACAAATTCCTTATGAATTATAATATTTATTTATTAACTTCTGGTTGTTTTTTATTTTTATTTTACTTTATTGACTGATTAATGAGAAAAAAAATATCGATTATTATTTATGCTTTTTATTCGAAAAAAATCATCATTCACAAAACAAATTCAAAAATTTCATATTTTTTTCGATTCGCACGATTTTTAAATAATAAATTCAAGTTTTGCGGCCAACGAACTGTTTAAAATCAAAATATGTAATAATATGAAGAAAAAAAAAATTATTACATTAAATAATGAATTTAATAATGAAATTTATTAAACTACATAAAAATCAATTTTTTTACTTTATTTTTCCACAAATTTTAATTCGTATCTCGAACGATTTAACTAACGAGATATTGCCAATATAAAAATGCAAAATTTTTATATTTTTATAAAAAAATAAATAAAATAATAATAAAAAAAAATTATTTTCAAATTTAACGATAATTAAATAAACTCAAAACATATTTTTTTTTAGCGTACAAACGTATCCGTACAGTTTGACGTTCGCTCTCTAACTAAAAAAAAAAAGTATATAGTAATGAAAACTGAAAACTAAATTTTTTACAGACGAATCGTAAATGTAGTCGTTTCGTTGTTAGTTTTTATACACCAGCTGCGATTATAAAAGTCGATTATTTGTCCGCGCCGGTGTCTAGTAAATCTATATAGTAAATTATAAAATCAGGCTAAATTACATTGCTGACTGACTAGTCTGCCGGCTTACTTGACTACTATACAATTTTTTTATGTTTTTTAAGTTTGTTTTAAATTTTCAATAAAATGTTGTGGCACGGAAAGAAAGCGGTCAAACTGCTCGAAACTGCTTATATTCAACTCTAAACCTAAACTATATTTAATATACAATATAGAGAGAAAGACGTGGAGGTTTAAATGGTAATTTGTGCAAATTTTTGCTGCATAAATTTTTACCTGGAACATAGAAAACTAGATATAATCAAATTCAATAATAGGAGAGATCGCGGTATATTTCTTTAAGTCAATATTTTGAATTAAACCATTTTTTTTACAGACTTCGAAAATCAAAATTATATAAAAGTATGTCAAATAAATTCAAATTTAATTCATAGTTTTCCGAGAAACTATCTAATTATAATTAGAAATTTCAAATATATTTCATTTTTTGGTATCAATGATAATTTAAATTTACTTTTTAAATTCAATTATATTTTATTTTAGTTCATGGTAATTTCTATATATTTTTTCGATAATCCCCTCATTTACCTTAATTTTACAATGGCATTCTTTAATAATTATTATTAACTCATGAAGGTCATTTCTAAATAGTATAATAAACCCTTAGGAAATCAATAAAATACCACTGCAACATAAATCGAATATTTACACAGTCATTAGTTAAACATAAGAAATGTTATGCCTAAGCTACTCTAAAAAAAAAAAATTACTAAACTCAGCTGTATTTGATGCTCTAATTGTAGCCAACTGCAATTTTATGTTTTTAATTAAATAAATAATAAGGCAGGTGAGAAATAAATTTGTGGTCTGAATTGGACTGGATAAATCTATTTATGTGACCTTAAGAAAAAACAGAAATGAGGTGAGAAAGAAATACTATAAAATATAAAGCTGAAGAGAACCAGCTAAGCTACTTGTATACTTGTATGTAAAACTCGAATTTCATATTAAAAAAATTAAAGAGAAACTACTAAATAATATTGGACTACTTCACAAATACTATTTTAAAGATAGCTGGGTTAAAAAAGGTAAGCTCTCTAATTCTCTTGGAATGTGGAACTGGCAAACTGGCATAAATAAACACATTTAGCTGACAAAATATCGTCGTTACCATAGGGAATTTGAAAAATTATCAACAAAACATTAATTTTTTTTATGTTATTATGTTTTTATTATTATTAAATGCCGGTAAACACGTTATTTTTTTATACCATTTTCATTTTTTTATTGCATGTGTATTTGAACAGGTGATTTCGAATTATATTACACATTATTTTTCAATCTTTTTTTTTTGAAAATATATAGAACGATTATAGAAAATATCTGATGGTTGGCATTTCAATTTAAGATTATTCCGGTTTCATTTCGATTGCATAATTACAATATTTTTGTATTACAGAAAAATTCTTTGTATTTTGTAACTTCTGCAACAGTTTTTTTTTAGGATAACGAATGAAATGATTAATTACCACGAAAACAAATATATTTTGTAAAAAAACTAATCCATTAAGAACAGGTCAAAAACCAACATAAGAAAAACAAATATTGTAAGAAAATTATATTGTGATAAAGGAAAGTCTACCGAAATTTAGATTTAAAGATGCCAAGAATGTTAGTCATCACCATTAGAATAATAAATTCCTCTAGATTTTGTTTAATTGCAAATGGTTCTATTTATAGGGTATTGACCCTAATTTCAATATAATTTGATGTACCTTGACGGTGGACTTTAGATATTATCTTAATTACGTATAAACTTAATATTAAATATTATATTTTGACATTTAATATAAAAAATTATTGAATTTATATTTTAAGTTAACTTTAAGACAAATAATATAAAAATAAATGTTAGTATTTTAAAATACTAGTACGTATTTGCAAATTGCAATACCAATTTTGTCCTGCACATAAGAAAATGGTTTATTTTCGTGTTTAAATTATCAAATTTGATAATATATTTATTACTTATTCCGTAATAGCCCCAGTTAATCTCAACTCAAGAAACAACGTAGAAGTGGTTCAATGAGCGTCAAAAAATAATTCAACCAATATAAAATGTATGAGAACTTTTGAACTTATAGCGAATATTTACAAACGAAACGCAGAAATTCGATAATTTGAATTTCCAACGCACGTTAAGCCTGCGTTGACAACTAAATTTGACAATACTAAATTTTACAGATAAATTTATAAATTTTTATCAAAATAGTTTTCGTTTAAAGAAAAATTAATTGAAATGGTAAAAAAGAAAATATTATACGATAAATCTATATAAATTTATATTTCATATATATGTCAAACCCAAACGCACTATTGAAACTTTGTGACTGCTTAATTCGTTATGACGCACGTTTTAATTGTTGCGTTGAGACTAACTGCCAGTTTATCTATTTAATTAAAAATTGGACCATTTATTCTTACATTTGTATGAATAACTGGCTAACCCCTAACCCCAGGTTTCCAGAGTTGATTATTCCTACATTTGTATGACTGGCTGAACTCTCAATGTCAGTTAATTCTTAACAAACTAAAATTAGTCCAGTCTGAATTTACTATTTAACCTAATTTTATTTATTTATAATATTCCATTTTAAATAATTTCATAATAATACTTAAAATAAAATTATTATGAAATTAATGATTTTCAATATTAAAACTATACGTTTCTAAATTAATTGATGAACAGCTGTTAATAATTTTATATTTTACTTTTAATACATATAATATTTTTTATTGAGTGCAATAAATTTATATTAACAAATTACATTCAAAATTTGAAAATATAAAAAAAAAATATATATTTCCTTACTAGAAAAACTTTAATGAAAATTGGGTCGAATTTTTAAATTTTTCGTATTCTAGATCTATTACATTTTTAAGATTTTTCATTTTTTTTTTTTTTAAATTTGGAAATTTGCCAATAAACCAATACAATATTAAAAAAATTCACCCACGCTAACCCCAGGTTTTCAGAGTTGATTATTTTTATTTAATTTAATTTTTAAATATTATTTTAATTTAAATAGACACAAGTCGTTTAGAACGCTCACTTTAAAGCGTGCCGTAGGATGTTTTTTTTATTGTAAATATGGAAAATTGACGATGACTAATTTTCAATGACTTTTTTCTAATAAAAATAAAATTTTTGTATTTTTGTGATTTGGCCCAGAATTTTTCTTTGTGTGTAATTGAATTTATTATGTTAAAGTTTTTGTTTTATGTTTTATGTTTATTTTAAGAAGTGTTTTTTAGATGATGAATTGTTTTATTTGTTATGTTTATGTTACATTCATATCATTTAAATAGTAAACAATAGTTTACAATATTTTAAAAACTTTTCAAGGTTTACAATGTCTGATTTTAGGCTGTTTTCATGTTGCATTGTAATAAATTTTATTAGAAACTGATAAATTAATTTATTATTATTAAATATAGAAAAATTGAATTTGTAGATTTTAATTATTGATAGTTAATTCTAGAGACCGTGGAACTAAAGTGTGTCTTTTCATCACGAAAATTGAGTTTGCTTCCAAATATTAACTCTAACAAAATAACTGCACGTGGAATTAGGTACTTCCCGAGTTCTTTGCGATATTTTATACATACCGAAGTAAAAGTAGAATTGTTCAAAACACTTCAAATGTCAAATATTTTCAATTTAGTGGCTTTAGGATATTAAAATGATACTTTAATACTTATGACAAAAACGCACCACTTTCGGACTTCGATAAAAATATTTATTAACTAGCGTTATGAACTAGTTCATTTCAGTACACAAAGTTGGATATTATTATTTAGATGTAAATACACAGCAAAAATCAATATTTGAGGGAAATTACACATGTTCACTCACAACTGTGTGAAATCATCCAACATCAATTATAATTATCCATAGTTTTTGGTAACTTACGATTAAAGAATTTAAGGAAACGTTAAATTTATAATTGCATAATTTCTACATTTTCATTTATAATATAAAAAATTATAAAAATTAAATAAAAATAGAAATTTAACCAGCCATTTTACAGCACTAAATAGTAGAAAAAAACATTATTCAAATTTTTACATTTTTATGCCAGATTAGATTTATGAATAGCATAAAATTGAATGTTTTTATTTAATAAAAATTACATTTTACATATTAATAGTCACTCTAAAATATTTTTAATTTATTTATTAAATATTAAAATTAAATAAAATCAATAAATATAATTTTTTTTGGGAGTTGCGTCCGTTGTGGTAATTTAAAATATAGTTTGCAACGCATTGCCAAATTCCTCTAATTCATTGTAAAACATTTTTTTAAATTAATTTTGGTTACGCGAATAATGTAGATGTAATTGGGCCATCCGAGACAGTATGTCAGGAGTTAAATTGTGCGTTGAAAGTGAATTTTTTTGATTGTATTATTAATTTATTAAAAAATATTATTTTAATTATTTAATAATTTGTATATAAAATAATTATAAAAATTATTTTAACCTAATTCTTTATAAGAAATTTTACAAAGAGAATAATTGTTTTTCGACAGTCAAGTTTATAAGTTAATTTATGATACCTTTAACAAATACGCCATTTAAAACTATCAAAGAAAACAATAATTCGTAATTTTAAGTAAAATATAAAATCAGTTCTCTTATATGGATTTGAAACATGGATAGTTACTGAATCAATCACCAGCAAGTTTCATCAATCTTTTCTAAAGAAGAATTTCAAGAATCTGGTGGCCAAATACGATAACAAACGAAGAACTACATACAAGATGTTACCAACAAAACGTGTCAAATGAGATCACAGCACGTAAATGGGGATTGGTAGGACACACTCTAAGAAAATATCGTGTTGAACTTCGTTGACAAGCTCTGGACTGTAATCCACAAGGCAGTATATATCGAGTTCTCCCAAAAACTACATATTAAAGAGCACTAAAGACTGAAATTTTCATGACCGGAAAACGTTATATGAAGAAAGGAAAATCACAAACAACCGTACTGATCTTTCACTAAAACCCTATGCTATGCTCCGACGGTAGATAAAGCAAAAAGTAGTAATCACACTTCAAACACTTTAAGGTTTAAACACTTCATAAAATATGAAAAT
Organism: Rhamphomyia laevipes; assembly: GCA_963920725.1. Taxonomy (NCBI): domain Eukaryota; kingdom Metazoa; phylum Arthropoda; class Insecta; order Diptera; family Empididae; genus Rhamphomyia; species Rhamphomyia laevipes. The sequence continues at coordinate 17,458,225 of OY987255.1, read as the reverse complement.
TATTGAACAAATAATTATTGTTTTTACTACATCGAGCATACAATTCCGAAAAGAAATAAAATAATTTTGTCACTGTAATGATTATTTAAAAAAATTTATATCGCATTTATAATTTTAAAAGACGTTTTATTCATTTAAGAAAATTGCATTTGAAATGCATCTGTTCATATTAATCATTCAATCAATTTAATAATCACAATTTTTTTTTTTTTTAAAATGTACATAAAATTGTCAATCAAATTCGAATTATCAAACAAGTGTCTCGTGCCATAAAAATTCAATAATTGATCGATCTTGACATCTTATTTACATTAAATTTAAATTGTCTGTTTTTTTAATATATAACAAATAATATAATTCATTATTATGTACTCACATTATTCTGTTTGATATCATATAACATTGAATCTCTTGCTGAATAATCCCATTCATCTCTACAAACAAAAACAAAAAAAATATTTATTAGTTTATTTTTAAATTTTAAATTCACTGATCGTCATCATCACAATGAAGATCAAAATTATTTTAGCAAATACAATTACCTATCCATTCGCTGAATACTCGGCATTTGTGCAGTACTATCATGTATTCGAACCTGTGATGGTTTTATTTCTTCTAAAAATAAATTTTTAGTCATGATACGATCCAATATTGGACTTATTGGACGACATGATCCACCTAATAATTCATCAATGTTTGTATGTCGTGATATGAATAGTTTTTGTAAATTTATTTCAGCATTTGTAAGTTGTTGTTGTTGTTGTTTCAGTTTATCATTATCGGAGGAATTATTTTTAGATGGAATGTTATCATAAGGTGATTTTCGACTTTTACTTGAATCATCTTCAAGTCCTTCCGGACTAGCACGATCACCAAGTGGTATTTCCAATTGATTGAATAAAGAATTATTATAATTTTGATAATTTGGTTTATTATTAATAACATGATGAATTTCATCATCATCATCATCATTTTCATCACTACTGCTACTATTCGATTCATTATCAGATTTTTCTTCAACTGATGGATTTTCTTGTAGCCACCAAGCTTTCTCACCCGATTCAATACGTTGTAAATTTAAAAGTTTCTTTGTTGGACCAGCCAGATACCATGGTTTATATGATCCATTATTTGAACCATTATCACTATTACTTAATGATTTTTCTTTATTTTGATTATTTTTTAAATTATTTGTTGATGATGATGTATCATCTAACCACCATGGACGTTCTCCACTTTGTACACGTTGAATTTTATTCAATGAAATGCCACCATTTGATGTAATTTCTAATTTATTATTGAATTTATTATCACTATTTTGAGATGATTCATAATTTGTACAATATTTATTATTATTATTATTAGTAGTATTATTGGTATTTTTAAACCAAGGTGGTTCATTCAAACAACTAATTATATTTGATTGGTCTTTATTTTTATTAAAATTATCAGTGTAATTATCTTTTTGCCAACAATTTAATTCTTGTGTATTATTATTATTTGTATTATTATAACCATTTGACCTAGATTTATTTTTATCAATTGAATTCATTGATTTTGTGGTTACATCATTTTCATTTATCCACCAAAATGGTTTTTCATTTGAATCTTGTTTCTGTAATTTTTTATTTATTTGACTTTTATTACTACTACCACTATTTTCATTGTGTCGTGACCACCATGCCGATGATAAATCAATACTTTCACTAGTTTGTTCATCCTGTTGATTTAATGAATTCAAATCTTCTGGTATTGTTGTAGCATCATCGTTATCATCATTTATTATATTATTATTATCTTTCATCCACCATGCCATTTCACCAGAATCAATATGACGAATTTTATATTTCATATCGTTATCGGTAATATCAAATGCTGAATCTGTATTAATTTGTTTATTTGTATCCAATCCTGAACTGGAATCGTCAATATCAACTATTTTTTCTGATGATGATCTATTATTTTGATCAATACTACAACCAATTGTAATTTCGTTTTCTGTATTTTGGTTAACTAAATTATTCGTTAATTCTACAATAGGTAATTTCGTTATGGAATTTTTCTCGTTATTCGTAGATGACGAATCGTTGCTTGAATTCTTTTTCAAAGAATTTTTTTTCGATAATTTCGATGCTATTGATGTATTAGCTTTAGATGCGGTAGTAACGTTTTGTTTCAAACCGTCTGATATACTATTGCTACTCGAATTATTATCAAAATAAATTTGCTCAGAATCAGAATCTTGTTCGACTCTTGCAATTAGAAAATTTGACACAGATCCCAATTTACGAATTAATAAATTCTTATTTTCATCGTTTTTCAACGATGTAGTTATTTGTAGTTCTTCTTGTTTTTGTGATGGTAATAATGATGATGATTCAATTGGTGGAGAATTTATTTGTAGATATTTAAAGAGAGCTGTTGTTGATGATATTGTTTGTGGCGGAGGTGTTGGCGGCGGTGATGATAATTTTTCTTGTTTACCTGTCACATTTTGTTCGGTATTTATGAAATTTTCACAACCACTATTTGATTCAGTTTTTGTACTATTGTCGTTGCCAAAAATTTTCTTATTATCTTCTAATACATTAACAAGAATTTTCTCATTTGATTGTAATTGTATTTGATTCGGAATTTGTGAGTTTTTATTAGTTTGTGGTGACGATTTAATTTTTGGCTGATGACATCGTTTATTAATATTTTCCTGATTATCTGACGTATTATTTGATAAACTACTACTTGTTGCCGTACTTGTATTACTTGTTTCAGAGCCAACGCTCGGCGATCGTTCTAAACGTTGTACATATTGGAAAGTGCCATTTATAAATGCAGCACCACTACCAGATTTATTTTGATTATCTTCGCTATCACTAGGTGTACGTGATTTTCTTGGTCGATCGGTTGGTCCAACATTAAGAGCTGATTTACGAAAATCTTTATTTGTCCATTTCGTACCTGAATTTGTTGTTGTCGACGATATTGACGTTTTTGTGGATGCTTCACTTTTCGGGCAAGTTGGTGGTAATGATGACCGTGCTCCAGATGAACTATTTGTTGAATTTTCTGATGATTTTTGTTTGTTCGTTGTCACAGATTTTGGTGGTGAAAGTTTAGATGATTTTGAAGAATCTGATGAAGGTTTCGATTGACTTTCTTTTTTAGCGCAAACTCGATTCAATGAAGTTTTTGCTATTTCATCTTTTTTACTTTTATCAATAGAATCAATTTCACTACGACTATTTGTTCTTGATGGTGTTGATGTTGCGGAACTACCACTATATTTACCAGAACTATATTTACTACTATCGCTCCATGTACATGATGACATTCTAGTACTCCCGAACCTGGAATATTTTGTAGAATCATCTAATCTATCTGATTGCATTTCTTTATCTGCATAAATTGGTTTTCTTGATGATCTTTGAATTACTTTCTCAATAGTTTTTGCAATATCTAATCGACGTGTTCGTGTAAATGTTGTACTTCCTGGTGGAGTTGGAGATGTGGCACGTGTTACTACTTTAACCGGTATAAACACTTCCGGTTCAATATCTACTAACGGATATGTAGTAATCGAATTCTGTTCTTCTAATGTCTCTATACTTGATATTGCATCAGCAGTTGCAGAATTTGTTGACTCTGATAAAGTCTTTTCTTTATCACTGGCCTCTAGTTCTCTTAGTTTTCTTTCTGCTGATTTTTCACGTTGCTGTTTAACACGTATTCGCATTTCATTGGTAGTCATATATGATAAAGCACGTTCAGCTAATGTAGCTGAAGTACGTGGCAGTGATGAACTATTACTTCCATATCTTGAATTACTTCCATATCCACTAGACGTTGGTCTAGATCCCATTCGATATGTTGGATAATTAATAGCAGAATTTAATTTAGCTGATGATGATGATAATTTATTATCCTGTAAAGCAGGACTTGGATCACGTGATCTTGCACGTAATGTACTCGATAATGGAGCTGGACTTGTTCTACGATCTATTGCTGGACTTGGATCACGTGATTTTTGTCCATATCTTGATAAATTCCCAGTTGATGTTGATGAATACCGGGAAATTTTATGATTACATACTGGTGTAGAATCTTTACTTGTGCTACTTCCTAAATATTTATTTGTAGATGTTGTTTTTGTTGTTTCGACAGATTTCTCTTTGTCACTAACATTTGATCCTGATGGATATCGACTGACATATTGTGTATAATTGTTGTCACGTTTAATCGGAATGCTACGATATGTACCACCTGAATATGAAGGACGAAATGCTGACGGACTTGCTAATGGCGCAAAACGTGGAGAACTTGTATTTTTTAAATCATTTGATGTAACATCATCTCGGGAGGAGTACTAAAAATTTTAAGATAGTTTCAAAATTATAAATTAATTTATACGTTTTTTTACTTACAGCACTTGAAGAACCTGATTTATATGAGGTTGGTAAGTTTGATTTGTACGGCACCTGAAAAATTAAAAATATATTATAAAAATTTTGTAAAGACATTTTACCATTTTTATAAAACATTTGACAAATATTTTTAAATTTCAAAGACAAAATAAAATTAAATGGAATTTAATAACAATTAAATTTATGAAAATATTTACTGTATAATTGCTATCTTAGTGAAAACATTTAGTTTCCAAATGAATAATTTATAATAATTTCATCAAATCATGTTTAGATCTTTATTTTCAATTCTGTTTTACAGTGCCCCCGTTTATTTTCTATATCAATTTTTAAATCAATTGCTGAAATTACAAAGTTTCAAAAATATTGACCGTGTCAAAATATCAATTAAAGTCAAATAATTTAATTTTTAAATAGAGAATATATAAATGACAGCTTGCAGAAAACTATAATAGATGAATCTATAAATTATTTTTTTTTTAAAAAAAATAGCTATTGCTTAAAGTTTTAATAAATGCGGAAAACTTTGTATTATTAAAATAATTTTTGTGGGTGACTTTTTAATATCAAAATAATAACAAATTTAAAACAATTATCAATTAAGTTTGAATCATTTATTGACTTTAATGATTATTTTTATTATTAATTGGTAATAATCATAAATCTACTTTATAAGTGTTAAATTGTTTACTAAAATATATTACCAAAAGTCATTAATTTAGACAGAAATTGTAAGATATTAAAATTTCATAAACAAATTTATGATAATTTATTAACATTTATGATAATTTATGACGTTTATTCATATATTAATTTATTCAGCAATATGTAAATACAAAATTTTTTGTAGGTAATTATTTCAAATTTCATAAATTTAAATAAATTTGTCAGATTAAAAGATGTGTAAAAAAAATTAATACTCAAGGGAAAAAGTAGGATTTACTTCACTATAATTTAAATTTTTTTTTTAAATTTGACTAATGCTTTTTTAAATTTGACTACATAGCTTTTTTTTTTAAATTTGACTACATAGCTATAAAAAGTGCGTTACATAAAAAACATCCACGATAAAATGATTTTTTTTTTAAATCAAAAGTTCATAATCAATTCATCACAAATCACAGCTACGAAAACAAATTGGTCGTAAATTCATAATCACAAAATTATAATGTAAGCCTGCCCCTAAGAAAGATTATTTTTTACTTAAGTTAATAAATAAGAAGAATTTTTAGAATTAAGAGGGATTTCTATAAGAATAGTAGCTAAATCGCTAAATGGTACAGTCTTCGCCCGATATAATCACATTTGATATAAGAAACTCCTGATATAGTCATCATTTTTAATATTAGTATGTTCGTTATAAATTTTTTTTGGTAACCTTGGTTTGAATGGACAAAATTAAGAGAAAATCGTTGATAATATAGCAGAAGTTGGTAATTTTAAAATATGTTGAAAATGGCGTCAAAATAAATAAGATGATTATTTACCTATAGAAATCCTTTTCAACTCAATATTACCTGAAAATAGTGCAAGTTTAACTGATATCATAGTCTGGGGCTGGTGGAACATTCTGCCATCAAAATTCCGCTAATTATTTGAAATTAATTATTTTATACTACTTAATTCGATAAAAGCAAGAATTATACAAAAGCAACTTTTTTACAAATTTCAAATCAGCTTAGTTGATTATATCGAATGAACACTGTATTTAGGAAACTTTCTTTTCTTAGGTAGAACATTCCTATAGTGGGATATTTCTAAAAGAATTATGTAAGTATAGCATTTATATACGTAAGCAATTTTCTACATAAAAAATTTCCATCAATAATATTAGAAAATTAAAAAATTTCAAATAAAACGTTTTCGAATATATTTTTTTATCAATTTGTCTAGCAAATCAGCAAATATTTGAACCTATCTAGTCCTAGTGACTAATTATATTATCACCTGTCAGGTGACCAAAGGACTTTGGCCAGAGAGGAACCTTAACAGGACAAAAATGCTTTTATCGCAGAACAGGAGCAACCTGAGAATGTCGGTTGGCATAATAACAGGGCATTGCCTATTAGGAAAAATGACCAAGAGGTTGGGGCTAACCACGGTGGACTCATGCAGAGGGTGTCAAGACTTGAGTGTAGCGGAAGATATCAGTCACATGCTGTGTGACTCCCCTGCAATAGTAGGCATCGCATTTTAGGTAACTACCGGTTCGATAGACTTGAGGAGTTGGTAGGGTTCGTCAAGAATGCGGGGTAGCTTGTAGAACAGTAGAGGGTAAAGATTGTTGTTACTCAAGAGAATACCTATGAGCCAACTATTGGCCTAGTGTTGGGGATATAATCCCCCTTACTAACTAACTAATTATATTATACTCTTAAAACTATGGTAAATCCTTTATTTATATATATCAAACTTCATCATGTATAGCAATAACAATCCCGAACAGCACAAAAAAAAGTTTCAGAGCAGAATTTAAAGGATTGTTATGACCTTAATTACATAATAGTCCAAATTATTTAGATTTCAACAAATTTTCCCTTCCATTACATTACATTTTTCCAATTCTTTTCTATATTTCTGATAATATCTAAATTTATTATTTTCAAAAATTTCTAGCTGATATTATCTTAAAAACAAAACAACGATGCACAATATTATTAAATTCATTGAAATTATTTAAGGAAAGGTTTATTGCCCTGGCGGCATTTATCATTGCCAAATTCACTTTAAATAAAAAAATTATTCTATGATGAAATTTGATTTATTTATAAATTTTATATTTATTTTTGTTAGAATTAGTATTCATTTCAGTTTATATTTCATTTCACTATACAAACGAAATATTCTTGTAAAATCAGCAAAACATATTTAAGAATTTCGAAAAAAGATATTATTTAAAAAAAAAAAATGCAACAAATCCAACTGCCCATCATCCACTTTGTTGAAATATCTAATATCTTTGCACTTCCCAGTTCAAGAAAACATTAACAAACAAACCAACAAAAAAAAAATTCAAATCTTCTCGACATAGATTTGTTTTTCAGTAAATTCAAAAATCTAAAATTATAAAAAAAAAACTTATATTTTTTATGAAAAAAACATAAAATATTAGCTTTGCTATTATAGTTCTTTGCATATGTTTTGAATTTAGATAAATTTTAGTTGAATAATTTTTTTGGTGTTATCTTCGAAAATATTACGAAAAAAAAAGTAAAGAAATTTTTCACAAGATAAACAAAATTTAAATTAATTTTTATAATAAAAAAACTGTTTTATTATTGCAAAATAAAATGTGGGCATCTGCCAAAATGGAAACTTTTTTTTACTCTTTTTTCAGCTATAAAAATTGTATTTCTCAAATATTATTATGGTTTTCTGAAGATGAAAATTCGAGAGTTTTAAATTATTATTGTACACGTTACCACGTCAAGTCTAATAAGACGCGTGCCAAAAATATAATTTTGTAATAACGAAAACAAACAAAAAAAAAAGCAGTAAAAGAAAATATTAATTACATTAAATTTAGTTCACAAATTAATTTTAATTATTTTTGTTTCCATCAGTAATTATTCAATTAAGAATTTTTTATAATATATTATAATTTTAGAAATGTAAAATATTTAAAAATTGTTGTTTTAGATTTACTATTACATATTGATCATTGAAATCAACCAAATCCGGCTTCTAACAAACAACTGTCGACTTAATTACCACATAAATAAGGGGGACCAGCTTACACTCACCCCTCTGTAGAATTTGTTGGGAAAACCACGAATCTTTAAAACCTATCCTGTTTTAGTAATTGAGTTTCTTATCCACAATTAATTCAAAACAGAAAATTGTTTTATAGGAGCTACCTAGTGAACCAATTATCTGTATGGCTTAGTGAGAACAAGCAGAAAAATAAATATAATTAGTAGGAGGATATCAATTTCTTTAAGCTCGATCTCAATGCACTTTCGCTACATGAGAAAATTTTTCACTATCCGCAATGGATTAAGGACAGTCCACGAAGATTAATTAATGATTATCAACCACTTAATTAGTAGAAACAGTAGACATTTTAGAATCATAATTAAATGGACGGACTTGATGAGGACTGGTAACTTAAAGCCGGCTATTATTAAATTATTCGTTAGAGCTGCTGGATGGGTTGACGTGCTAGAAACTTAATCAGCTATCGACGGGGGACAATAAGATCAAGTGCGCGAAAGACCTTCACTCCATCACACCTTGCAAACCAACCAAACAAATAGATGCCCAAGCAAAAACATTTAATACAAATTTTTTAACTAATTTACAACTGAAACATAAGCTTGGAAAAAACTTGTCGAAGTAATGCCTAGGGTTTTCTGGTAACAGATAACAACAGTTCAACCATGAGTTCTTTGAACCACAGGATATCTAATCCAGCCCTATTAAATACACTCTCAGACAGGTTCATAAAACAACGGAATGTCACAATTGATTATGGCCAGTGACATATGGGACTGTGCCCAGTTCTGTAATTCTTAATCTAATAAAGTGCATAGTAAATTTTTATGTCTGGAATCGTAAACAATCTTCAGATTCTTCAAGTCTGAGAAATTATTTCAACAACCAGAAAACAGAAGGTTTTTTCATATTTATACCGGCTGGTTGTACATTGTAATTAATCTGATTGTACATGTTTTTTTAGCATCATATCGTTTTCCTGTCAGTTTAGGATGAGCTCATTTGAAATTCTATTAATTTCCTATAGTAATGAGTTTGATATCAAATCCGTTTCTCGCTTTAAAAATAATGGTGATAAAATTACAATATATTTTTATAAAGTATTCAAAATATTAATTAAAATCATGTTTTGAAAATTATTAAAAATATGTTTTCATATCATTTTAAAATTATCTTGGAGCTGGTAATTGGGGACAAAAATTGGCATGTAAATTTAATATATTTTTGTGTATTTTTAAAATTATTGAATAACAACCAAAATAAAATAACATTTCCTTAAAAATCACAAAATTTTACGTTAAAATTTATCTGAAAACTTTATTCCAAATTAAATTCTGACCTATTTTTTCATATATTTAATTTTAAATTTGTATTTCACTTTTTGCATGTTATTATTTTAAGAAAATATATTTACTAATTTTGTTGTAGTTCTTCATTTTTTATGGTAAAATAAAAGTAAAATTTTATATTTTATAAATTGTTTAAATTAATTAATTTTATGAATATTTAATTACAAAATTCTATAATTCTTTAATGCAAATTTATTTGATTTGTAAGAATTAGACATACAAATGTTAAATTAAATTTATCAGACAATCTTCAATCTGGGCACTTTTATTCTTCTTATTAAACGCTTCTGAAATATGAGAGCGTATCGGTTCGAATTTCCTTTAAAAATAAATTACATTAATTTAATTCTTTCAAGTGTACATACTTAAATAAAATTGGAAGCTGTGCTGTAGTGTATTTTTATATAAATAGCATCAACAACATAAATAGCACCGCTCATAGCGTCACTCTGTACGTGCACTTAGAGGATTAGGGTCTGTTATTTCAATGAATGTCAATCGTCGTTCTATTTACAAACAGTACAAGGATTTGATTCAACAAAATCGACTGGAAAAGGATTTCATTATTCATAAAAATTATTTTTGGGGATCCAACAAGGTCTTTTGATGGCTAATTTTCGAATGGCGTTGGCTTGCAGTTTCTAGGCCTACTTCTAAATCCGAAGAACAATGGATAACATGCGTACGGATATACTGAGGAAGTGGAAGATAAACTTTAAAAGCTCTTTTACATTATCCTAGACGTTTCATAAAACATTCGATAAGATTTTTTGACTCAAGAAAATTCGGACAGTGTGAATGTAAAAAAACATTAATCACATGCGATATTTTATGAAAAATCTGACAGTAGGCATTTACATAAAACTTTTCACCAAACTTTTTTCATATCGCATACGACTAGTATTATGAAAAGTCTGATAATGTAAATGGGCTTTAAAGCATTGAAGGTTCTTAGAAAAAATTCAATTATTATTAAATACATCAATCAAGTATAATTTTTTATCAAGAATTTCATACTCATATGAACTTTCAGTATTGCAAAATCACATTTACTTATAAATACTATAAGTAAGCATTATAAAAATGCGGTTTAAATAAATAGATAATTTAAAAATAATTATCATATTGTCTCATCCTAAACTGAGAATTTGAAAATTGATGTCAACCAGACGCATCTGCCCGTAACAGATTCTAAAATACGTAATACAATTTCTAAAAATATTTATGATTCAACATAAAAGTTTTAAATGTGCAATATTTAATTTTGGAATCAACATTTAATAAAATGTAGAAAATTTGATAATTTTTTTAAAGCTTAAAATGTCAGAAAATAAATGACAAAAAAGAATTGTGCCTTTTATTTTAAATAGAAAAAATTTCCCACCCACAATTTCCTATTCAACTTCTATAAAAATTGTTTATGAAAAATCTAATTTTCATGTTTTTCTTTTTATTTTCAAATATAAAGAAATATTTAGTCATAATATTTAAAAAAGCAAAAAGATTTGGAAAAATTATGATTCTCTGACGATTTACATTTAGGAAAACAAAAAAAAAAAAAATATTTTCATTTTTGGCAAAGAAAATTCATAATTTTCAAAAGTACGGAAGAATAAATGTTACGGAAAGTTAAATTAATAGAATAATTTAATGTACAGAAATATAAAATTCAATTTTATTTTAATTTTATCAATGTTTGTAGACATAAGCTTGTCGTTACATCAACAGTTTTTGTGATAATTTGGCATTATTGCTTTGCATAAACATTGGAAATTATGATTTGAATTTAGAATGAAAATATTATTTTCCGTGTTTATATAAAAAAAAAATCTTAACGTAGGGGTAACCCAAATTTTTGAATTTGTAAATATACAGAGATCGTTATTAAAAATTTTGTTGGAAGGTGTACAGAATTTCGAATATCTATAAAATTATATATTATATATGTACTTAAACTTAATTCGGAAATTTTGATAAGAACTCATTGAACTTATGTAGATCTAAAATTTAATGAATTCACTTAGATGCTATAGATCACAGTGTTTCATTCGATCGAATCCCAATTACTATGAGATATTGGCTGAGTTAAAAAAAATGTAAATAGTTTTTAACGTTTATCTCCATCACAAACTTCATAGTTATCCATACTCGCATATTTAAATAATTTTATATAAAAAAAAAGCAAATAGAAAAATATTACAAAAATTATTAATATTCGGTAAATTAATTTTCTTATATTAAAAATAATTGTTTATATTAAATTCCATCAAATAAAATACTTAATTTACTTAACTCAAATCGAAATGTGATTTGAGTTAACTTTCCTTTGAGAAAGTTAAATTCTATTTATACCGGCCGTCGTATTTGGATTGGAATCTAAAAATATTGACTAGATTATATCAAAAAGAATATAAGAAGGAAAAGATCAAAACTTATATAAAAAAAATTGTATAAATTATTTTTTATGAGATTGAATTCCACAAAGATGAAACCTTTTTTTCTAATTTACATATTACTTCAATAAAACTAAAAATTATGTATTTTGTTGTAGTTTTATTCAAGCATTTGCATTTGAAAAAGTTTATGGTTGCAAGTTGTGAGATTTAAGTGTGGGTTACATAATTTCGATTAGTTCAGTTTCGATTCGTTCAGAAAAGTTCAAATTTGACGTCTCCATATATATTTATATTTTGTATGGGAAATCAATTAATTGGACACATAGGTCGAATCAAATCGAAAGAGTTTAGAACGATTTGAACTTGCGAATCCAAACTGAAGGAAATCTCAAGAAGAATGAAATTTGACAGATAAAAAAAAATATGTCATTTAATCGATTGCAATCTATAGCTATGTGTTCAGTCTAACCAGTCGAATTCAATCGAATCGAAACTGAACTGAACTGATAGAAAATATGTAATCAAGCCTTTAATATTGAAAACTTAAGATTAAAACCCATAATAAAAACTTTTACATGAGTTTTGGTATGTTTCTATACATAATTGTGATTACATACAATGTCGATATTAATTTAATAGAATCGCAATTCTATACCTAACCTTAGTAATTTAATTATATCTGTTTTTACACTCATAAATTTGAATATTGAACATTTTCCGCAATTAATTTATGTACAGTGAAGAAAATTGTATATGATAGACGTCTGAGAATTTATATTAAAAAATAATTTCTAGTAAACTAAATTATACTACATGATTCTAAAATTGAATTTCTTTATAAATTTTGAAAAATCTTTTTCATTTGATAATAATAAACGTTATCAACAGATATTGATAACGTTTACCATCAATAATCATTTTTCGTCCAATTTATTTAATTACAATTTGTAAATTCGACAATATTTTAGCTTGTTAATGATTATTTTATAACGACAAATCGTTGTTAAAAATTAGACTATTTACAGATTATAAAACTCTGATTCAAAAATAATTGACTTAATTATTTCAATTTCGAATCTTCTATAATTATCCAAATTTATTGATTTATTGAATACTCTTTTTACCAATTTATATTTTTCTATTAAAATTTATTCAATTATCATCGAAATGGAAATATTTTTGATTAATTAATTTTTGCTTCTAGAACTTATTGTAAATAAATGGTCTATGAAAACATATGTTAAATCTCTTAAAACATATAATTTTATATTGAATTCTTCAATTGAAAACATAAAAATACAAATATTTAAAACACGTATTTAAAAAAAGAGAGAAAAAATTTAAATTCCACCCTCAAAAATAATTGGTTTTGAAATGTAATTGTCAATTACATAGAACGTTCGCCAAATAACCAAAAAAAAAAAAACTTCTAAATTTTCTATTTTTCAACATTGATCGGTAAAAATACGACTAAAAAAACAATTTTATATCTAAATGTAATGTAAAAATAAACAACATAAACTATAAAAATTGTAAATTTCTATTTTTCATTGAAATTTATATTAACTTACATAACTGCTTCGGTACGACATAATTTTTCAATAATTTTTTTTTATCTAATGTTGTATTTATTTACACCAATTTTTATGTATTTAAACAGTTTTTTTTTTTAAATATAAAAATTCTCCCTTTTTAGTATTTTTCTATTTCTCATATAATTTAATATTTTTTTTAAAATTATGTTTTTCACTTCACATACTAACACGTTTTTTTTTCCAATTTCACATTAAAACAAATTTGATTATTTTATTTTTTCAATTTTATTTAATTATATATTTTGAGAAATAATTTTTATTTATTTTTTAATAAAATTTAAATCTATTTAATATATTAAATCTGTAAACATATAATAATTTTTATCTTAAAGATTTCTTTTTTTATGAAATTTATCTTCTTTTAAATCCGCAATTTATATTGAACGTAATCTGATGGTTATATTTAAATAAATGATTTGGTGTTGCACCATTATTTACACCAAAAAAAAAATAAACAATTTTAAATAAATTTAATTAAATCAATTACAAATTATAATAAAAACGTACCAATAAACAAAATAAATGCAATAAAAACTAAATTTATTATAAACCGAATAAAAAATTTGGCAATTAAATATTTTTTGTTTTATACTTTTTTTTCTAAATTTATGCTAGCGCGATACGAAAAAAGTATGCGTTTTCTAAATTGAATAAATTATTGTACCGCATTTTCAAGCAAAGTAATAAACTCAACTGATCTGATCCATCGAAAGACATGAATTTTTAGATGAGAATATAATTTTCACTCAATTAATGTAAAACGCCGTGTCCCTTATAGTGAACCATTGTATACAAAATGAGAAAACTATTAATTTGTAAATTTTAATTTTAATACACACGGTATCAGTCCTCCTGGTTGTAAAGATTTTCGGATGTTTCCCAGCATTTTGTAATAATGTATATTTATATTTGTATAAATAGGAATTTTATGCAAAATTATAAACAGGAAAAAAAAATGCCGGTTTAATGTTCTTTCTGAATGTGATCTAATATAAAATTGAAATGAATTTTAGTTTCTCATGTTCGATTAGTTTTTCAAGTAAAAACTTACCAAATTGAAGTAAGTTTATTAGAGTAAATTCTAAAAGTATAAGTAAATTCTTTACAAAACGTAATTTACATGATGCTTTACGAATTACGAATTAACTGTTTTCAAGCCTCTAATACTGTGATTTTAAGGAGTCGTTACAGTAGAAATACGAACCTCCAACTCTCTACACTGCGACTTAAAGAAATCTATTGTGCCTATCGTACTAATATTTGGTCACTTTATACCAAGTTGAAGTGCAGAGTTTTCCTGATGACCAGACACCTGATTTCATGAGGAATCAGAAAACCTTTAACCAAGTATAATTGCAGCCTTTTATGACCTAAAGTCTCTAAGGGGAAGTGTTCCGCAGTTTCTTCATCATCCGAACGGAATCGACAGTCACCATTTATTCAAGTGATACCTAACAGAATAGTGACCTGTGAAGGTAAACAGGATTATTGTACGTAGCTCAGTTATGTTAAATGTAACAACCTCGTTAGCCCTTTTTTGAGAAATTGAAGAATCGCTTTCCTTGAAGTATGTCTGGTATGATGTGTTCCAGTAGATGGATTTCACATTATTTTCCATTCTCTTATTTCCTCCATTATATTGCTTTTGGAAAAGCCGCAAAAGGGTTAATTTTATTAATTGAATAATTAATACATATTATATTGAAAAGAATAATATTAATTAATCATCACTCAATAAGTTAATAAGTAGATCAAAAAACATTTATTTTCCACAATCGTTATGCAACAAATCATTAATTAACAATGTTTGGAATTGGTTACAATTTATTGTAAACATTTTTAATAAAAAAAAGGTTTTGTAAACTTTGGATTCCGAATCATAATTTTAACAAACATTAATGCTGCAACACTTCCACTATGATACCGCCACCCAATAACAACATTTATGAAATGAGCAAAAAATTAGAAAATGCTGACAACACCTCAGTAGTTATAAGTCACATAATTACACCATCAGAAGTAAATTAGTTACATAATTAAATAACGGATTTTATTGTAAAAGAATCTTAATTAGGGACTCTCTATAATTAATACAAAATTATTTCTCCGCTTTGATTTTAAAGTTAAGGAAATAAAAAAAACTCTTATTTTTAGGACGCGTGCGCTAACATATTATTTTAGATTTACATTCACTAATTTATTGGCCCCAAAACGAATACAATTATAAATACGACTCACGAAAATTCAATTAGTTCTGAATACGTATACGATAATTGTATACGTATAAGTATTTTATAAGAATTGTAAAAAAAAATCTCCCCAATTTTTATTTACTTATTTAAAATATTTTATTAAACATTTTTGAATTGTAAATTTTGGAAATCTATAATAAAAAACTATGGCAATTAATATATAAAAAAGTAAAAAAACGTTTTTGAATAGTTTTTAAAAAAATCTTTTTATTATTTATAAATTTTCTTTTTAATATTAACATAATTTTTTTTTATATAAAATTTTTATTAAATTAATTGGCAACATAGCATATATTTGTTTTACAGGAAAATCATCAAGTTCTCACTAATCCATTTTCCAAATTATACATGAATCATTTTTTTTAGAGAAACACATTGATTACTTGTAAAAAGCTGCGTATAACAATTTCCTATATCAAATAAATGAAATTTTTTTTTTTAAATATATTAAATTATCATTTTGCGCAGGTTTAAAAAAAAAGCAAACAAACATAAATTTTATTTAGCTCACAATTATCATACATTGAAAAGATCTAATATATTTGTAATATTATTTATATGTAGGAAATTTATCACCAAAACATAAGCATAACCGGTATAAATATAGGCCCACATTTGAAAATGTAAATGTTTTGGTTTTGGTATAAAACGTTTTAATTGTTGAGAGTATCGTGAATGACTAATACCAGTCAATATTTTACCAACAAATGCACCACTAAAATAAACAATACTCAATAATAAAATTAATCGACGTAAATGTATCAATAGTAGAGCCATATTTTTTAAATTAACGTAATTTTTCTACAATTGTAATTAAACTTTAATTTTATCATTATAAATATTATATAAATTTAAATTAAAACAAACCAATTAAAATAAAAAAATGTATTTCAAATTTTCGTATATTTTTTAAAAATAAAATATAAATTTTTATGCGAAAAGTTGACCGCCAACGACATCGATTTGTATACTAACAAAACATCAAAAATTACTTGGCATCAACTTTTTTTTTTTATTTATTTATATTAAATATTTTTTTGGCAAAGAATTTATTTTGTTCGAAAGTTTTCTTTTAGAAGTATTTATTTTTAGTACCAACAGGGATGGGGGAAGATGCTCTCTAAAGAAATGTCAATTTCATTAAGTAAACTTTCTATTATCTTGCCAATGTAAAAAGAAAATTTTAAGAAAATTTGCTAAATGGTTGATTAACACATTCGAATAAACATAAGTAAAATAACGAAGTCTAATGCCGGATAGCCAAAATGGGAAATTTGTTCAGTTTACCAAGATTCACTTGTCTTAGAGGGCCCACCGTTATTGCTACTTCTACAGAAAAAAGTTGATTTGCAAATATTTTTTTTTGACGTATATTTAAAAATTAACCCCCTAATCAGTTTTGCCCAACGTCACAGTTAATGCTCTATCCGACACTGACGACACCACCAGATTTATAAAACTTTGTCAATCGTTAATACTTTACAGTGCGTTTGTATGCTGTGTAGTTAAGTAAAATAAAATTTCAAAAGATAAACAAAAAACAAACCGACGTACAAGCAAACGCAGACTCTAAGAAAATAGTTAACCATAAAGAAATTTTGGTTTCCCAAAAAAGTCCCCACAAAAAAGTATTAAAACTTGTTCCCAAACAAGGTAAAAATCTGTAAAAGTCAAAATTTTAAATAAATAATGTCATTATAAAAAAATTCATTTTCATAATGTTTCAACTCTTCACTTATTTTGATGATTATTTCATTCGCATACCCTGAAAAAGTATTTGTAATTATTAACTAGGGTAATTTGCAAGTACATATACGTAATGTATTTCATTACGTATTTACTTGAAAATTACTTTACTCTTGCTATCCCTGGACACTTTAAAATACTAAAAATATATTTGTATGTCAAAACATTATTCAGCTGATTATTAATTTAATATTTATATTTTTTAATTTAATTTATTCAGAATGTTTAACATCGGTAATTCACAAGCCCCCACAACCCGTGTTATTGTTAGGATTCGAAAAAAAAAAATTAATGGAAAAATTTTGTAATGTCGTTTTGTCATTTTTAAAAATTTTATCAAAACAAATTTTAGATATATCTTTCCTAAGACTGTTTTCGCTAACAGATTAATGAATGAAATTTTTATATATAATGCAAATTTTTTTTTTATATTAGAAAACTGAAAATAATCAAATAAATGCAAAATGTTTTATGAACTGCAGAAACGAAAATAGAACATATTTAATAAATCATTCATTATTGATTTTAAAAATATTTCTATGGCATTCGAGTGAAAAGAAAATAATCAAACTCACAATTCCAATACGAAAATAGAATAATAAAATTCATATGTCAATTATAATTAAAATCAAAAAAAAATTGAATGAATTGCAAACGTATTTTTTCCAAAAGGTGGCTAAGAATCGTTTACTACATTCATAAAATTATGAAAAGATCATAATGCATTCTATCTAATGTACCATTAGCCAAGTTAATTGATGAAATAAAATTGATAAAGATTTGATTACATATTTTTTTATTAAATTGATTAGAATATATAATGCTGCCCATACACTATCCAATTTGGTTCTACTGTTCTACAACTTGTTTTTCAACCATAAAAATGGTTCAAAAATCTTGGAAGTTGTATATCGTTTGTGGGATTTGTGGTACAACTAGTTGACAATCGGTTGGAAAAAAAACCAAAAAATTTTGATTTTTTGGTTGATACGGTTGTAAGTTGTAATATGGAAATAATTTTGAGTTTGTGTTATTCAAATAATTTAATATTTTCAATTAAAATTATTTTTCCATAAAACTTTTATAGAACAATGGACAAAGAAATTTCAGAGTCGTAGAGTGAAAATCAAGTTGATCGACGTAGATCGAAATCAAGTTTATCGCAAAGAACTGAGCAAGATGGAAATATTTCACAGACGCCCTATGCACTACGAGGAGGAACGGGATCTAAGACAAAACAAATTGTTGTTTTTTGCGTAACTGGTTGTATGTAAAGTTTTATAGTGTGCGAGGTGCGGCGTAGTTTGTCAACTAGCAGTTGTACAAGCAAATTGGATAGTGTATGGGCATCATAAAATAATAAAATTTGGATTTCTGATTATCGAAATTTAAATGAAAAATGAGATATTTAATGAAAATATTAGTAATTATATAAAAATTGTTGGTAAAGAATTACCTTCAGATTATTAATATTATTTCACTTCTAAATTAATTTAAAATGTTTTTTAATCTTTCCTTCTTTTTTATGCCTAATAATTATTTATATTTTGCGATGCGGAAAAAATATAATTTGTAAAACAAAATAACTTTTTTCATTGGTTTTCACGAAACATAAACATAATTTTTGGTATTATTAACATAAACAAACCAAAACTTTTTTTTTTTTATATAATTTCTTGTTTATGTTTACACAACAAATTTTATGTTTTCTAATTAATTTCAAGGTTAATTCATTATATAAAAAAAAAGGTATAAAAATCATTTCTTCAAATATTTTTTTCACACCATTAAATAATTAATTATTTTGTAATTATTTGTGGAAGTTTTCATTTAAACATATAAATAAATTTTCGAAACTTCTAACAAGAAACATTTGTAAATAATAAGTAAAAGATTTATTTCTGCATTATAGAAAATTTCTTTTTTCTTTTTAATTGAAGCATATTTTTTACAAATTCTAAAATTATTATAAAATATTCACTTAATAAATTGAAATTTATAGAATAGAAAAATGAGTGCATAATAAGTTTTTTTTTTAATGTTTGGACAGTTTAAATGGAAAACACATGGCTAAATATTAAAATATTAATTAACCAAAAAATTAGGGCAATAAGTTCAATTCAATATTTTATGTAATTATGTTATTAATGAACCCCAACATTGGAGCGCAATGATTAATTTAAGTTTGAATCAAAAGAAAGATAGAAATTTAGACTTGTATAATTAGAGTTGGCAAAACCCGACATTTTTTACGAGCGTGAGCTGTCGAGTTTTATTCCAAAAAAAACTCGGGTAGCTCGAAGTACCCGAGTTTTCTTGAGAGAAATAAATAAAAAACATAAAAAAAATCAAAAAATAAAAATAAACGAAATTCTATAGTGTATCACTCACTCCAGTGTAATTTTTCTATGATTTTTTGTTCTCCCTTTCTAAGTTCATAGAAAAACGGAAAACTAGCGTGAAAAATGCAAATGCCATAATGCCATAAGTTACGTACTTTAAAATATATTTATTTATGTAAAATAAAACTGGCTTGTTTTTTCTTTAGCAGTCATTGATTTTAAACAATTTTCGATATTTTTTTCAGCTGATTATGTTCTAGATTCAATTTTTTGAGGTCGAGCTTTTTCGAACCAAAACTCGAGTTTTTTTCATTTTATTTTAGGCCAAACATGCTCGATCTAGCTCGAGCCGGGTAGTTCGAGCTGCCAACTCTATGTATAATTAAGTAACAAAATTGATAAATGTTAACCATAGAATATCAGAAGTCAGCCTTATCCTGTAATGTGTAATCATTATAAGTAAGTCTAATTAAAATTTGATTTCAATTTGATTGATAACAAGAATTGGCTAATATTTATATTCGCTAATATTTATATTAGACACATTGGTGATGAAAACCATCATTCTAAATTTATAGGTACAGTTTTAGGTACAACTAAAGTCACCCTTAGTATGATTAAAAAGTTGTGTTACTTTCGCTGATCATTCAATTTTCCATTTACGGATAAATGGTTACGCTTTAGAAATTTCAGGTTGTTTAAAAAGCATATTCATTTGTTTGATAGAAATCTGTTTAATGAATTGAAAGATTTAATAACTTTTATGAATGTAGTAAATATTTATTGAATATTTGCTAAAAAAATGTAATCCCAAACAAACATGAAAACTGGATAATTTAGAATAGAATCATCATTTTCCAGTTAGAATTTAAACTCATATTTTAATATTATACCAAACGTTTCTGTATTTTTACACTTTTGAAAAATTTTGATTTTGACTTAATTGATTGATTTATTAGACAGGAGAACTGCTAGGTGTTTATGCAATTTGGCCAGAATTGCTTCATACATTTCGTTCATGTCGTAAGTACCAAAGCATCTGCATCGCAAGTGAATGACACAGGAACAGTGACACATAAAATGTTCAATCGTCTCTTGTTCGTTTTCGCATCCTCTGCATATGTTTACCTCAGAATACAATATCTTAAAGGCATTATCCCTTCGCATTAAATGGCCTGTTAAGAGTGTCGTCGCCAAATATACTGAGGTTTTCCTACTTTACAGGTGTTTCTTAATCATTAGTTTGTAAAATAAAATTGTAAAAATATAAAATTAATTTTTATATTTTTCAGAATGAATAAAATTAATTACCTAATCTTTTTTTTTCGCCGGGATGTTCTCATTCCATTTAAGTAAATTTTCTATTTTCAGTTTTATATTTTAACATTAGTTTAACTATTAAATAAAATGAATTAATTTTAGACACACATTTCAAATTCTTAACTCAATTACATTTTCTAATGGAACTAAAATTAGAATTTTTTGTTTTACAAATCCAAAAAATAAAAAACTTTCTATTTATTTGCATTTTTAAAATGTTCAATGCTACGAAAATAACATAAAATTTCAAAATTTTTAAAGTCAAAAAGTGGTTTTCTTTTTGTTCACCAAAAAAATCAAATATAAATAAATACTCACTTGAACTTCAGCCCTTTTGTCACTATTTTTAAAATTTTGAATTTATTTGCAAAAAGAATTATAAATTTGTAATTAAGAAATTCCTTGAAAATTATTTTTAACATTTTATATTTTTACCATTTTTATTTTAATGTTATTTCTGTTAAAATTTGAGATTTTACAAATGTTTTTTTTATGACATTTTTACATAAAAAAATAAAGATTTTAGAATCAAAAACAAATCTGTGAATAATATAATAATTGACAAAGAAATAAAAAAAAACTTTGAAAAATTAATTCATCTCAACATTTTCATGAATATGTTTCCTTAAAAATATACAATATGTTGTCTGATGAACATCACGAATAAATTTGAAATTTTGCATATTTATAGAAATTTGGGGCGACAAACTTTATGTTTTTTATTTTTTAATAAAACTCGAAACATAAAATGGGAAAATTCAGTTCATTTATGCAAAACTGCGGGTACAATCTTTATATGTAAAATACAATGTCTTGTAGCGAATTTATAATTACAAATATTATGTGATCTACATAATATTGTAACAAAATATTAGTGTTAAATATATTTTGTTTCTTTATATTAAATATCAATAAATTGTATAGGTACTAATTATTGATCTTGATACCAATTATTTATATTTAGTATTATTAAAGATCAGTAATAAATTGATAACTTGTAAAATTCAATTATGAACAATTTTTGTATTTAATATAATTAATATTCAGATGTAGAGACAGACTAGCTCCAATAAACTAATGAGAAAGATACAACAGAGCAATGGGAAACATCAAACCAAAATAATAGAAGATTTGAAGTTGATATAATGAGAATAAGGACTGGTTATTCGCAAGATAGAACATCTTAGAACTTAGAAACCACCTACTTACTTGTGTTTGTGATAAATGTTTAACAAATATTGCTGCCATACACATTTTACTTCAATGCAAGAAATATGATATTATTACAGCTGTTCGTAGGTCAATAAAACTAAAAGACTTCTTAAATAATGATATAGATAACATTAATAAACAAAATATTTATTTAATTAAAAGTAAATTAATCAATGAATTATAAAAGTTACAATAAATATATATAAAAATAATGAAAAGATTGCTGATATAATCAAATATGGTTGTAGGGTCCTCTAATAAAATATAAAAACAAAAAAAAAAAGGTCAATTTATATAAATATATAATAAAAATAATAATCATAATTTTTATAGTTAAAATATTTTTCATTATTTATTTTAGATATCGAATTTTAAAATATATAAAGTTTATTAAAAATTAGCAATTACGTCCTTTTTATTAAAGATCATTAAATAAATGTACTAGAAACTAATGTGCTACATTAAAAAGGTTCATGTATTTTTTATATATAAAATGATATTTTAATTCTGGATATTTAAAAAATAATTTTTAAAATTTAAGTTAAATAAAAAATTACTGAAAATAATTAAATTGCAGTTTCAAATTCCTACAAAATAAAATTAAAAAATTACATTTCGTTGAACCATTTTATATCAAAGTAAAGAGAATTTTTCAAATAGGAAATTATTTCTATTTGAAAAAGCTTTTGGTTTGTATCCATACTAATAAAAAATTTCCCTTTTGCTGAATAAAATAACTTTTAGAAATATTTATTCTAGTGCTTCTCAAACCATCAATACAGATTTTTTTTATAATTCTGTGTTGTTGGTAAATTCCGAAATACAATTTAAAAACTAGGAGCAAGGAAATTATAAGAATTTGTAAAAATTGTATTGAAAGTTTCCATAAATCTTCGTTAACTTAAAAAAAATAAAAACAAAAATCATCTACATATAGATAGTTCAAACTGCGAAACTTTTTCGAGGAAAATAATTTGAATATAGAAAGTTGAGTAAGAGAAGAAAATGCTCAACAAATATAAAAAAATCTCTAAGTTGTATATCCTGAGACCAATACCTTAAAAAAATAAACAAATAATTTACTTTATACAGTAATTGATCATAGATAGTCACACGATTGAACTATCTATATGCAGACATTTTTTGTTACGAGCCAAATTATTATAACCTTATGAATATGAACTTGTCACAAATAATTTTATAGGTTCAATTTTGTCTGATTTATAGGTTCAATTGTCCTCCAAAGCGTACTATAAAGAGACAACGATAAATGTTCTTAAATTGTATGGATACGAAATCGGGAACAATCTTACAGCTTTCAAAGTTTTGATGTCTCCGAATAAATAAATTTTACCGAAAGCTAACATCTTCCGGTTAGTTTTCTTTAAAAAATACACAGTTGAGGAAGAGTTGATATTTAAAAAATGCGAATATTGAAATGTAATCGATTAATAATTTTACTTCCATTTATAATAGAGTATTCAAATATTTGCACGATTATTTGCATTTTATGCATTACAGTAACTACAATACTTAAGATACTATACATTTTTTATATTTTATTAGTTTCGTTAATGTTCTTATAAAAGTGTGTTTTATAATTATGAAAAAGATACACTAACAGTAAAGTATTTAATAATCGATAAAATTAGTAATATTTAAAATTTGTAAGCAATATATTCAGTTTATCTTATGGTTATACATATATACAATTCATCTTGCTAATATTCAAAGGAATCACAAACTTTATTTATTCTGCACTAAACTTTGCTTCTATCTATAATACACTGGGTAGTAGGCGTTCATATTTTCATTTCAGTTTAAAAAAAAATAAGAAGAAAAATCCATTTCATTACTCAACATCAATTTAAATTCAAAAATAGCCAGACATTAGCCAAATAACAAAATTTAATAATTTTAGTACTGGTGTCTCATAGATTGTTTGTTAAGAAATTTTTATTTACTTATTTTATTTTTAGACAAAATATTCACGAACAAATTACTTCCCACCATTCATAATATTAATAAAAATTATTTTCACATTTATATGGACTTGATATTAGCAATATTTTTTATTTTTTAAATTGTGAATAACTTTTGAACTGTGAGTAGGAATTAGTAATAAATTTAATTTATAAAAGAGTTTCATGAGTAATCAATTTTATAATTGTAAAATAGATATAATTTAAAGGATTTAACTTAATATCACAGTTCATTAACAAATTGATTAATTAATTATCATATTCAAAAAAGCAATTTTAACCATTTCATGAGCTAATTTCATGAGCTAATCAAATAATCTGTGCACTTTCTTGTCAATTTATTGGTTGCCCTTCTATCCGTTGATTAGTCAAAGTCATTTGCATATGCATTACTTTATATCCATTGCCTGTATTGAATTGTGCCAGAGTTATTCACTTTTCCAAATATCAAAACTTTCTTTTTATTACAATTTTCCAATGCCAATTGTTACCAAAAACTTATTACTTATATAATTTTTATTAACTCACAATTTATTAACTTTTGAATTGAAAGGACTAATTTGTGCATCCTGTTTGTTAACATATTAAGACAGATCTGATGGAAAATTGTGTGGTGTCTTCTAAAAGCCAAATTTTGAATCCGATATGATTTACTTTGAATCATTTTGATTTCTTAAATTTCTTGTATTTGCCACGTATTTTACTTCGTTTTGGTATGCAATTAGCTTAGTAATCAATCATCCATTTTTATTTTATTTATTTTGTTGGAAAAAATGAATTATTTAGACATTATTCGTTGTTATATTTAATATATTTGTTGGTAATTATATTATTTTATTCATTATTGATCTAACTAATAATCTTTATACATATATGCAATTAAACATTTAAATTTTTTGTTTTAATTGCTACTAATGGCACTTCACTCCGCAATTCACGTTTCACATTCTTTTACGCAACTGAAGGATTATAACAAAACAATTCCTTTTAACTGAAATATGTTACATAAGACATTAAACATTAGGAGTAAAATTATTATATTTAACTAATTGTAGCTTAAAAATTAAAATAAGATTATCATAAATTGGCGAATTACAGCCAAGCTGATATTCATGGCTATCAATTATGTTACTGTATCATCCAAATTAGTTAAAATTATAGTGGATCAGTACAAGGTCATATAAATATCTAAGGGAATGAACAGGCTGAAGAATTAGCCAGAAGAGTATTCAGTAAGATATCTAAAAGTTACTTTATTTACAGATTTACTTAAAATTGTGGTAAACTAACTGCTTTTATAACTTCTAAATTACAATTACTCTTTGTAATTTATGTTACCATTTCAACTACGTTACCAGTTTCCATTTATATAAAATATTTGAAAATTTGTTGACTGGAGGACATGGACGTACGTCAGCAACTTACTTATTACTTTTTTGGGTAAAAATTTAAAAAGTTCATAGTTATGATAAAATGTTTTCAATTGCAAAAGCTTAAAGCTCTATTCTACTTGTTGATTAAAACCGCTAGTTGGGGTCTTGAACAGGTTACCCGAGATCGTCACTTTAACCAACCAACCATAAATTATGTTAAATAATTTAAATAATTCTATCTATTACTAGAACAAAAAATTCAAAAATTATTTGTTAATGTTCAATTAATTTAAATGTTAAATTATTTTTTTATTTTATTTTTTAAATGTGGGATGAATTGTAAAAATAAGAGCAATAAAATTTTGTACTTTTGGCAACGATATTTCAAATCAGAATATTAAAAATTTAACATTTTATTTATACGTAAATATTTATTTAGGTTGAAATATTTTATTTTTAAGAAAATTTGTATTTTGGATTTCTGTAATTAGTGTAAGGTTAAAAATATTAAAATTTTGACACTCAGGATATGAACAAAAATGAAATTTTCGTAATTAAAAAATTGCGAATTCAATTATTTTTTAATTATTTTATATAAATGGAATTATGATTTTATGGTTTGTAAATGCCCTCCTTCAAGTCTCTTTTGGCCTGCCTACTCTTTTCCTTCCTTGCTAAATCTATTCAAAGGACTTCCTGGTTGTTGATATTTCTGCTCTTCTTAGTATGTAGCCAACATCTATTTCTTTTCAAGAATTTGTATTTCGATTGGTTCTTGTTTTGTCAAATTCCATTAGATCTTCATTTCTTATTCGTTGTGGACAGAATATTCCGCTTATAATTCTCAGGCACTTGTTGATGAATTCAGAAGATACAAGTAAAGAACAAATTATAGAGAATATTAATTAAATTTCTTTGTTTCTTCTGCTTTGCTTTTTGATTAAAATTTGAACGAAATCTAATGAGTTTTATATATGCAAGAATACTGACAAAATTATAATATTTTTTTATATTTGCTACAGAATATGAATAAAACGCCTCACTATTATTTTCAGGTTTTTCTTGAGTAATATTTTTCAATTATAATTATGGTATTTTTTTCGTAGTGATTACTAATTACTTTGACCAAAAAATTCACGGTAGCTGTAACAAATACAAATCCATTTTCATGAGCACATTCAAAATTAAAAAGGTTTAAGGATATTGTAATATGTTTAAAATAATGTTTGATAAGTTAAAGATTAATCAATGTTTTAAGTAAAAACTAAAAAAATTTAAGAAAATTTAAGAAAATCTTAAGAAAACTTTAAATATGATAAAAAATATCAAATTTTTCACATAGTTTACCTTTTATGACAAAAAAATCGTATACAATATGGCTGAATAAAATAAATTATATAAATTTGATCAAAAAAAATTAATAAAACTTAATCACTGACGAAATTTAATCAAAACCTAAGAAAAATATTTTTTTTAAAAAAATGGTAATTTTAGGCGGGATATTTGACATTACTACGTTTGCAAGAAAATGTATAAGCTAAATTTACGATAGTATAATTTTTTGTGAGGAAAAGTTTACAAACGAAGAGATTTTTCAATTAATTGTTAAACTGATCGTTAATGGTAATATATCAAGTTAAACTTTTAATAATATTGGAAATTTTACACAATATATCAAGCAGAACGAAACTATTTCTATATATAACTTAGCTTAATTAAAATCGACTTTTCAATTTAACGATCTTTATTGAAGAAACTATACTGAGGGATTGTACTAACTGCCGTTTATATTTCTAATTTGATTATAATTGTACATATCTAGTTTCAAATTGATAATCATCAGAGTTTAAACTTAAATTTCAAATTATTTCAATTATATTAGAATTTCAATATCAACTGTTGAAATGTAAAATTAACCTATGTATATTAATAAAATTTGGAACTTTAATAAAAATACTAAAAATGTTTAGTATAAATGAAGAACAAATTTAGAGTTATTAGTAAAGTCTGTAAAGTTAAGGAAAATAAACTTAAGATATAAAATCTAAAATATTTTATTTATAGTTTACCTTATATTACAACAAAAAACTGATACAAAATGGCTGAATACATAATAAAATTCTTTACATTAATGTTCACAAACTCACTAAAAAACACTATTAATTTTCACTTAAGTTCATATAAAATTATATTTCTATAATTTGCACTATTTCAATATAAAATTGGAAATATATATTTACTATAATTAACACTTTATTATCATATTTTTTAAATTTTAATTTTTATAAAATAAATTTTAACATAAACAAGAAAAAGATCTGGAAATTTTGTATTTTTCAAAGAACATTTTCAAAACGAATTTATCATTTTATTTATTGAAAATGATTTAAAAATATTTATTTTATTAATTTATTAAGTTTTATCAAAGTTAAAAGTAAATTTTAATTAATTTAATTATTATTTTTCCCTTCAAATTACGAAAACGTCTTTACATACCGGCAATTAAATAACAACTAAGAAAAAGAGGCGTGACTAATTTAATTCCTAAAAGTAAATTGGCGGTAAAATTGATATTTAAATATCAATTTGAAAATATCGTTAGGGAAATTTTAATTTGAAAATATCGTTAAATTAATTTAAATTCTATAATTAAAATTTATAATAATCTTAATAATTCGATTTTTTTTTTGTAATAAATCTTATTAGTGATTTTAATATAGTGAATAATATACTAATATAATTAAGTTTATTTTTAGAGTCCTTTAGCTTTGATCCTAATTAAAAAATCTTGGAGCTGTTATAAATTTTCTAGGAAATAAAACTCTATTTTAAATTTGAATTCATAATATAATTTATTTAAATGAAAAATATTTTAAAAATTGTTGAGTAAATAAAAGAATCCTGTTCCTTATAGTTTAAATTTATAACTACAGATCGTGATGAATACGTTGATGATTAATATGAATGGGGTTGATATTAGGATCTGGTTACTGGGCTGATAAGTTGATGAATCAGTATTTGACCATCAACATGTACGTACACACGTGCCGGGGTTGCTTAGTGTATAAAACAAATCAGAGTTTTACTTGCAAAATTCGATTATTACACTTATTTTATAGAAAATTCATATTTGCAATTATAACTTAGTATGTTTTTACCTGCTTTTCACTTTTACCAAATCCTTGGGAAATATTCTTTCGCTTTTTTATGATACAATTTATATTTATATAGACAAATATTTCATTTTCGTCCTTTTCAATAAACATTAAAAATTTTAATTATATAATTAAAGTAATTTTTATTAATTTTCATATAGACAATTTTCATCAATAAATTAAATTAATTTAACTAGATTCAGATACATATAAATATTATATAAATATATGTACAAATTAAATCAATTAGATTGAAATAAATTAATATTATAAACTGCAATAAAATTGGAACAGAAACACGCGTGTAACAGGTGACATGGTAATTAATTTCATAAAAAACTTACACTTTTTTACATAAACTGTTTAATAAAAATATAAAATTCATTAATAATTTTTCCGATGCAGAAAAATAATAACTTAAATTTTACACTCGACCGAAATTTTGTTGGCACCTAAAATAATTTAAATGCAGAAAGAAAAAAAAAACTAATTAATTTAAATAATTTTTGGTACGCCACCCTTATTAAAATTATATTAAATTAATTGAAAAATTCTTACGTATTTATTATAATCATTACTAATAATGACCAATAAAGTTGGTTTTTGTCGAGTTTGTTTTAGGACAATTCCTATACAAAGCAGAATTTATTATTTATTTTAATTCAATATTCATTAGGCCCAATTAGGCCAGTAGATTTAAACTATGAAATGGAATGATCAATGAGCAGAACGGTTGTGTGTATACAAAAAAATGATGTGATGTATCACTAACCATAGAAAGTCTAAGATAATTCTGTAAATGAAGAAAGCAACAAGCAAATTACCTCGGTAAATACGATACTTATGAATCATACGATAAGATTAGGACCCATTCCATTTCCTACACTTGTGGTGGATGTATGGAGGAGAAGGAGACAGTGGAACAGTTGATATGACATTGTCGCTTTGTCCAACATAAAAGATTTAGATAATTTAGTTGTTTCTTTCTAAAAAACATTGAAGTATTGAAGACATGGGTAAATTGAAGCTACCTTAAGTGGATATCATGCATTAAAGAAGTGGTATGAATCGATACGCTGTGATAATGATGCTGCGTTCGAATGTAGGGTATAATGAGTTCATAAGTTATGTGCGAGGGAGTCATGAAGGTACCAACCAACCAATAATAATATTAAAATTCCACCAAACTTTCTGCCAGACTGTCTTTTTTTAGTGTTTATATAGACTAGTATTGAAAGAGTATATATTATTAATCCTGTACGCTCATGACCTACAAATTTATGTAATACTATAAAATATTAGTTGAATTATAATAATGACATTTCATAGTAATTTCTAATATATATAATAATTTTGTGTCTGAGATATTCACATTCCATTCTTTTTATTGACACAATTATTTGTGAATATATTTATAAAATCAAAATTGTATAAAATAAATTTGG
The DNA here is from genome assembly GCA_963920725.1 of Rhamphomyia laevipes. NCBI lineage: Eukaryota > Metazoa > Arthropoda > Insecta > Diptera > Empididae > Rhamphomyia > Rhamphomyia laevipes. The sequence goes on along the minus strand of OY987255.1, from coordinate 17,427,926 downwards.
CTACAATATATTTAGCTGCAAGGCCAAAAGATAATTAAAATGCATTACAAATTCATTACGAATTTAAATATTTATATTTATTTACAACCAGGAAATAGAAAAATATTTTAAAAATATACTTATAATTATAAAATTTTAATTCATTTTAATAATTTAAAAAAAAAAAACTATTAATCGAAGTTATTTATAGCCTAATCAAATTTCAAATATCTTAAGATCTAATTTATATAATTTGGTTATTATAAGCTAGATGACTTATGCCAAATGTTTCAAATAATAATTTACGAATAACAATCACTATGCAAACTCTCTAGATAAAATATATCAAATATTATTCGAGGATTTTACATAAACTCACTAAAGCTACTTACCACAAATTTTAGGGGCATCAACTAAATTATCAACCAACAATTTTGTGCTCAAAATTTGTTTTTTTAGTTCATTTTTGAAATCTGCAACTCTGGAATACCTAAAAAAGAATTAATTTGAGCAAAATCGACAAGTCTTTCCTTAACAACAAACTTGTTAGTGCAGTTAATTTTTCAGTATCCTCAATTCAATTCATTTACACTGAGGTTAATCTCGTAAATTAGTCGTAATAATCTCGAATTAACTCAATTATAAAGCAAATATAGATTTTTTAGATTATTAGCCTACAGCTACTGCTTTTCCTTGCTGTAAAGTATTTAATCAAAGTATTTTTTCAAAACTATATTTTATTATCGTCTAAGCAAGAAATATCAGTAACTACTAAAAGCAATAGGCAGGTCTGGCAACACTACGACATTTTGTATTCAAAATTCTTAAAGGATTTTAGTAACATCAACTGAACTGAAATTTTAGTCAATATTAAATGCTTGTAAAAATAGCAACACTTACACTCTTCTAGATCAACAAAATATGATTCATAGTAAATGGAAGCAGAATAACCGAATGATGGCATGTATGATGTAATGAATGTTGATCACTATATAGTAACCCATTTCACCAATGCAATGATTATGATTATAAATAATGTATGCTTCCTCAGAATTTTTTCAATAATGGCGCAGGGTTAAAAATATGGTTTTATAGAACGATTAAGCTATAAGATATGGCACCACTTTTCAAATATTTCTTTGATACCTTATTAATACGGAATGGTCAATAAGGTTACCATAAAACTTTTATAAAAAAAAATCTTTTTAGCAGCAATCAGAAAATCAGCATAGTATTTCCGGCTGTCGAAAAAATCTGAAAGACTTCATCTCTAAAAAAAGCTTTCAACAATTAACACAGCAACATTACAAATAATCAAGATAATCAATACCCACAAATGAAAGATTTCGTATTAAGTGATGATTAACTAATTACATTTTATTATCCAAATTATTAGATTTTTGTTCTAGCAAATTCGTTAGAAATTGAAATAATCTGGAGATGCCTTGTCGAATATCATAAAATAAACAGAAAATTTCACTTATCTTATCTGATGTTAAGTTGTTTTCATAGTAATTGTGTTAAGTCTGATCTAAATCATTTCTGAAATATTTAATTATTAATTTATATCTAACGAAATTGTTATAACTCAATATAATAAATACAAAATAACAAAATTTTAAATAAAATTTATGTTCAAGAAATTTGAAATTTTTTTTCGCAATATTATTTTTGTTGGTGTTTTTAGTTTCTGATTTTAGTGAAAGAGGCATTTAGGCTTCGAATATCGAAATAAAAATACCAAAATATTCTAATTTTAGAAATTTGGTATTTTTTCTGGGATGTTATTGGTGCTCATTTTGTGGAGAACATCGAAATTATATTTTTGTATTTTTCTGATTAATTTTTTTTTTATTTTTTTCTATAAATTTAGTTTGGGTTTATTTTATTATTTTTAGTGAAAACTTTATAGTCAGATATTATTATGTTTATATATATACATACATATTTAAATATACATATAGTTGGAAAAATAAATGAATACAGGGACATTTAGGAACAAATTTCATGATTAAGGAACAAATTTTTTGCGAATTAATTTATTTTATTAAATAAATAATTGAAAAAACTTATATGTATAGAGTAAATCATTAGTACCGAATATAATATTGCATCGTATCATACTTACATCGTAGTGTTGGCAGATGTAAACGCTCTTCTGCGTTTACCCTCAGGTTTGTAGTCAAACCTTTCTTTAGTTTTGGAATTGTATCTTCCATACGCACGACTTAACCTAGTCAGCAAAGTTTTTGGATTCAACACTGTTGAATTAGGTCAGCCTCCTGTTTTGCCTCATGTAGCTCATGATTATAGTGAATTATTCCATTAATTTTGTGCCATTAACGTTGATGGTGCCATAAATGCAATCTTTTGAATTTCTCTAATATACTTTTTACTTACTTACTTACTCGACGCTACAGCTTTACTTAGTCTTTGCTGAAGTAAGACAGATTTTTCATTGAACTCTTTCTAGTGATCCTTAATGCTGTTTTAATTATTGGTCATTTTCTCACTGTCTTTGTATTTAGACAATAAATTATTGAAATAACCCTGTAATTGTTATTAATCATTTGGAAATTGTTTTTCTTACAATATTTCTTTAATTTTAATATAACTTTTTTTTTTAGTATTTCTAATATCGAAAAACATCAGTAAAAATTGCTCTGAAAACACATTTTTTCTATGATATTTTCAAATTTTTTGTAATTTTTTTTTCTAATTTATATTTTTAAAATAGATTTTCGAAAAATGTTTTTTTTTATTATTTACTTATATTTTTTGTTGTAGTAATTATTTTATATAAATGCTCCAAAGATTGTTTTGTTAGATAGTGTAATATGGAGTGTATTTCATGGCCTATTTTTGCACCTTTAGTGTTGATAGTAAAATATTTCTTATATAGATTTGGAAGTAATTTAGAAATCTATAATTTCCATTTTCAATAAACTGAAAAATTTTATTGTAAAAATTTTAATAATGTCTTGATCTTGATCAACGAATTAAACTTCAATTCTAGCTGACCTTTTCGACCTAAAAAAATATTTGAATTATAAAATTAATTAGGCTTGCCAGGTCAAATTTATTCTCTACAGTCTACACGTTAATTAATTTTAACTCTATTTTGTAAGCGATGAATTGGTGTTTTTTAGGGATATAATAAGAATTTATGTTATTATACAATAATTTCTATTAAATATCCTTATTTTAATATTTTAAATAAGAGTTTTAGTTTAAAATATTGAATTGCGAATTGGTGAACGATTTTAAATAATTTTATAATTTTAAACTTTATTTCCATTTAATGGAAACATTGAGAATCAGTAATTTTTTTTTGAAAAAAAAAAATATAAATTTAATTTTAGATTTAATGATTCATATCTAATTTTCCACAAATTTCAGTTATAATATTTTAAAAAATATAAAATATATTATATTAACGTAAAGAAAAAAATTGGTTCAATGAATTTGAAAAAATTTGCTTGGTAAAATATTATATTATGTACTTTGAAAATATCATAATTTATATAAAAAAAAAAATTAATTTATATAAATAGAAAATATTGAATTAACAAAAATTTCTTATATATATATTTTATTTATATATTTATAAATAAATAAACTTATATAAATTGCAGGTAAGAAAACGATACGATCATATCCAAAAACACACAAATTTTAAAAATAGAATTTTCTCATTTTTATGTTTTTTAGCATATTCTCAAGCAATTCTGATAAAATTTTATTTATTAATATTCATTTTGTCTATCTAGAGTTCAGTTTTATCATTTGCTTTGATAAATAATTTTCACTATGCCAATTAACTTATAAAAGTTAATTGGACTTAGAAAAATGTAACCATGAAGATAAATTATTGCAACAAAAATTAAAAATTTTCTTTATAACTTTGTTTCGTTCAGTTTTAACATTTTAGACATAAGAATTTTCTGAATAATCTGACAGAAGCAGATAGGATTAATAATAATGTAACAGAAGTAATATCGTCCACTAAGGAAATAGAATGCATCAGTTATCTATGACAAATAAAATTTTAGTCGGCGGGATGTTTTATCAATTACCTTACCAAATGTGTATAATAATTGTTTTTATAAATCTCAAATTGTTATAACTATAGTAAATAGTACAGAAACTGTTATACTGTAAATGTTATAATATTACAGTTTTTGTAACTGTTATACTAGTAACTTAATAACTTTTATAATTATAACTTTATTAATTTGAAAATTGAAATTTAGAATATATGTAGACTAAGAGCCTTTACAACTTCAATTTACTCTGCGAATGGACAGTTCCTTAAAATACATACAACGTTTTTCGTGCCAAAGTATAATTTCACTATTTACTCAATGGAATTTATTTATGTGATAGTCTTTAAGGGCATTATGATTTTCGAAATTTTTGAAAATTTTTGCACCGATGAATATTTATGTATAGACGACTTTCATTTACTATACAATCAAACATTAAATTCTAATTAAAGAAAGATATTATTTCTACAAAATCTTAAGTAAAGTAAAATATTTCTTCAATATGCTTCAACAAGTTGTAAATTTTTATTTGAAATTAAAATAAATCTTTCTAGGATTTATTAAAAACAATAATTAATTTGTTATCATTGAAATGGCTAACATAAGATTTCAAATTTTTTTTATCTTTTAAACAATTTTAAAAGAAAATTTACATTCTTAATAAATAATTTAAGAATGCGAAGAAAAATAATTAAATAATTTAAATAAAACAAAATATTAAATTTAATATTGTTTCAATTAAAATACAAAAAAACAGAATTTTACTAATTATTTATATTAAAAGAATTTCGAATTAAAAATAAACAAATACATATACGTAAAATTTTCCATTTTCTTTATTGTATCGCAGCATATATAATTGCAAAAAAAAGCATCATATATCTCCCTCTCTGTAGTTAGCTAAAAGGAAAATTCGCTCGGGAAATCTAAAAATAACGATTTAACAGAGAATTTTCTTACATGTAATAGACGCGCGCATTTTTTTTGTTTTTCAAATCAAAGTGGTTTTTCGAAAAGAAAAGCTCAATCGGTCCAGAAACTTTAAAAAGAAAATTAAGGTAGATTTGATTAATATTGGAACATTCGATTAATAAGTCATGAGCTAAATTTATACGATTCCGTACAAATTACATGGACAACATAAAGTCTTATGATTCGAAAGTATTTAACAAACCTAAATTTTATCTTTAAATTATGTTTAATTTTGATATTTAAGACTGATTTGATTGAGTATGTTTTGTACATATTAAATTTATATTTAAAGTTGCCTGAAAATAATATTTCCTATTAGCAAATGCTATAAAATGAAAGAAAAATAGTTTTGCCGTGTTCGATAACTTAGAGTTATTGAAATATTCTAAAACAAACCTTTTAAATAGATCTATCCCTAATATCTCCAACATTTTTTAAATAGCCGATAACATATTCAAATGCTGAATGTTGCTGATAATTATCCTTGACCAATTTGTTATTCTTTTCACACGTATTAAATTCTCATCAAACTAAAGCTATAGGAAATAAAATAACAATAAACCAAATATTTTTTTGATAAATCATAAAATCTAAAATATTATAACTTCTAATTAAAAATACAAAAGATAATAAAATTAATGCTTAACTTACTTCATAAGAAATAGTTTCAGCAATAGCTCGTAATCCCTCTAATAATGCATAATTAGAATTTGATGATCATCCTGAAATTATTACAGTATAAACCCCCAAACTATTACAGCATAAAAAAAATAATAATCCTAAATTAAATGAATATAACTTAAAAATTATAGGCATACCAGAGTCATTGAAATCAATTTTAGTCGGTTCTAAATCTATTAAAATTGATTTTAAAATTAGATATTAGTTTAAATACTTTATAACATTATAACTATTTCAATTTATCTGTATACATTGAATACATACATTTTAAATCATTGTATATTGAAGAGAAATTAATAGCCTGGATAATATTGGCTTAATATTCAGCTTCAAAAACCATTCTAACAGGAGGCAGACCTATAAATAGCATTGAAAACGACAATAAAAAAACACAAATAATAAATTTGAAATCAGAAACAAATAAAGGTGAAGAAAGCCAAAATTTTTCCCATGCCCGTATTGTTATAAGAAAAGAAGAAAAATTCTGCAATTCAGAAATTCGACATAAATGAACACAAATGAAGGACAAAAATGAAATAAAATTAGTGGGAAGTAAAGGGACCTTTAGTGGGAAATAGGTTAAGATTTTGGTTAAGAGTAAGTACAGTCCACAGACAATCCTAATCACTGCAACCATTTGGCTTATTGGCATATCCTTTTCAATTATTCGTCACTGATAAAACCCGTACCTTTTCCTTAACCTCAGAAACTCATATAGGCTGGAATCCAATGAAGAATTAAGTTACTCTGCTTCCAGCTGCTAGAGTTATTAAAGATTACAGACAGTCCTATTACTTGGTATGATTCCACTACTCTTAATTCTGGTGGGCTGTCTGAAAATATGGTTATGGATATTGGGAAGTCCACAGACAATCCTATTCACTGCAACCATTTGGTTTATTAGCATATCTCTTTTAATTATTCGTCATTGATCAAGCCCGTACCTCTTCCTTAACCTCAAAACCCCACATAGAGAAGAATCCACTGAAGTGTTACTCTGTTCCTCTTATTAAAGCTTGCAGACAGCCGGTGGGCTATCTGAGAATATGATTATGGATATTGGAAAGTAAACGAATAATATCCGAAAAGCTAAAATTTTATTAGAAGTTATACAATTCCATATGGTACCCTAAATATTTTGAAATTTTTCCCACCTCATCTACAACTACTTAAATTTTCTTCAATAATAATCTCGTATATGCGTATAAAAATTACAAAATTTCCTCCTTCCGTAATTAAAATAAAACATAATATTTTTCAAATATAGAAAAAAACTCTTCACTTTTTAATGTGTGCACATAATTAAAACAAAAAAAAAAACATAGAACATAATTTTAAGAATAGTAATTAAAAAAAAAATTTCGAATTTACAAACACTCTTAATTCGAACGACAGTGAGGTCTCGCGATCAGTAGATCACCAGCCTAGCTCCGACGTTTATTACGAAAACTATCGGTGAATCGGTGACAACAAACTGTGTATTTAGTGTGTGTTTTTTTTATTTAAATAAAATATTATATAGAAAATTTATATATTAAAATTATCCGGGCGCCGCGATACCAACAATTTATTAAAAGTGAATATTAAAACCAAAATTTATTTATTAATTATTTAATAAATAATTTAATAATTAATATAAATATAATTTAAATATATAATAAAAAAAAAAATATTTAATAAAACTTAAAAATCTCATATACAAAAAAAAAATTATATATTTAATTTTTTCGTTTTTAGGCTAAATTAATTAAAGGATTAAATAAATAAAACAAAAAAAAAAAATTAAAAATGTCTTCAGCTGTAGCTAGAGCATCAAAATATTCATACAGAGCTAGCTCTATGGGTGGAGGAGCAGCTGATGTTAGTATTGAATATAGTGCAGATTTAACAGCTCTATCACGTTTAGAGGTAAGGATATCAAAAAGGATCTAAAAAATTAAACTAACAACTTAAAACTAAAAAACAAAAATTGAAAGATTTTCAATTCTGTGGCTATCAAAAAAAAGTTATTCAAAAAAAAAAGAAATATTTAAGATTTAAAGTGTTATGTAATTATGAAAATTATATTCGTTAAAAATGTTATATTAATAATTTTTGAAAATGACGAAACAATTTTTTTGTTTTGAACGAACGAAATATGAAACGATAGCAAAAAATTTTATTTTTAAAGTTTCTTTCTGGTGATATAATAATTTTTGAAATTAAAAATAAAATATATATAAAAAAAATTGTGAAATTAAAATATTAATTAAATTAAAATTAAAAAAAACTATATTTTTATATTATATTTTTAAATTATATCTTTAAAAATTTAATTAAACATTTCAGGATAAAATTCATCTCCTCCAAGATGATCTTGAAGCTGAACGTGAATTGCGTCAAAGAGTAAGTTTAAAAACAAAATCTGCTAATTAAATTTTTTTTGTAAATATAATTTCATTTCACCTTCATTTTAAATATTCAATTCTGTCGACATTTTTTACAAAATAATTTTGTGGTATTTTATATGTGAAAATTCAATTTTCTTCAATTTTATTAATAGAATTTTATTGCACAGAACAACAACAACAAAATAATGAAATGCCAATACGAAAATTTAAACTTTCGTTAAGTTTTCTATTTTATTGAAAATTCGATTTTATTTTTTTTTTTGATTTTTTTTCGTGGTTAATTAACTACATTGAACTTTTGAGTTTAGTTATAAATTATTCGAAATGATTAGGAATTTGGCAAAATTCAATATAAAAATTTTGTACTATGTACTTGAATTTGAAAAATTAAATAGAATTTACAATAAAAATAATATATATTATTTTTAGATTTATTTACGTTGTAAATAGTTTTTTTTTATTGTACAAAGTATTGCAAATTTTCCAATTTTCCATAGAAAATTAATTAGTTTTAAAGAGTTTCGTTAAGTTTTGGAAAATTGATTAGTTGATTAGGTTTTCTTCTAGTAAAATTATGAATTTTTGATTTCTGTATTATTTTTATAAAAAAAAGAAGCAAAAATTCAAAGTTTATTATCATCAAAAATATTCAAATTTTATTGGCTATTCACCTATGTTCCAAAAATAATTTTATTTTCTATATAAAAAATATATACTAAAATATTCCTAATTTATATTCCTAATTTTAGAATAAAAATTCCATAGACTTTTATATAAATATATTTATTTTAGAAATTTTATTTGTTGTAGTAAGTAATTTTTATGAATATGGTAAAAATTAGTTAAATTATAAATTTTAATATTAAAAATTATAAATTTTCACTATTAAATTATCTAAACTTTGGTATTATAATGAATTTTCCATCTTACTGAAAAAATTATTTTCGAAATTGAATTTCTGTAATTTATTTTACTATAGATTCTAGAAATAATCTAAAAATTTCATTAATTTTAATTAATTTATAAAACCACAAATTCGAACATCCAAAAAAATATTATGCAAGGAACTTTAAAAAAATTTGTATTTTTATGACTCACAATTTTTGAATTTGTCATAAATTCTATTTTTAGATTCAAATTACAAATTTACATAAAACCATATAAAATTCAAATTACAAATTCATGAAATCTTCACCTTAAAATTCCCACTAATTGGTAAAATCTTAATTTAATTCCATTACAATATAAAAAATTAAAAGAAATCATTATAAATAATTTAAATATTCAAGGACCCCCAAAATGAAATCTATTTTTATGAAAATTTATGTATACTAAAGAAAAATATTTTTATTGGTTATTAAAACAACAATTATATTATAATTTTTTTTTTTTTGAATTTCATTCGACCTAGTTTTTCCAAATTTTCCAATTTTCTTTCGTATATGCAATTTGATATCCAAGAAAGAAACAAAAAAAAATTTCATATGTGGGAGGATGTGCAAAATTATTACTTTTTTCACTATTTATTTATATATATGCAAAAGTTTTCGTTTTTCCTCATGAAAATATTTTTGTTCTAACCAGATGACAAAATTTCATTTTTTTCGAAAACGATGAAAATTTTTTTAGTACTTTTTGAAAAATAAAAATAAAAAAACCGAAATTAATTTTTAGTGGTTGAAATGAAAATGAAAATGAAAATGAAAATATTTTACTTCTCCAATATCGAATCGAACTATATTTAAATTATCACTCAACACCTTTACAAAAAATAAAACATTTTTAATGTTGGTGTATAAATTTAAATATTTGAAAATTTAAATTAATTTGATAAAGAATATCGTCATGAAATTTAAGGATATTTTTAGAGCATAAATAATTAAAATTATTTGCCGGCTTGTAATGGCTAAATGTTAAATTATTATTTTACTATATGTTAAAAAAAAAGCCAGGTATAAATAGAGCTGTTGACTCCCACTCTAAATCAAATTTATGTTCCAATAAATTTTTTAAATACCAGCCAAATGAAAATGTATAACAATTTTTTAATTTATTTTTTTGAAATATTTTTCTCTTTATTTTCAAAAAATTTATAAATATTAAAAGTCAGATAGCAACGTAAAAATTAAAATTTTCATGTTTTAAATAAATTTTATTTTATTTTTAGACGACCAAAATGAAATATAGAACATGCTATAAATTTTAATATGAATTTTAATAAACTAATTAAAGTGCCACAGAATTGCATAAATTTTGCATAAATATAAATTTAAAAGATTTTATTTTCAGAAATTATGTATTTAATTGAAAATAAATTTACAGCAACTTTGATCTTACCTGGTATAAATTTATACATTAATTTATATATTTTTCAGTTTTATGCAAATTTAGTTTTGTACATTATTTTTGAATGAAAATAAATCTTGTTAGACTTAATGTACCTTCTAAATTTGGATCTCCCATTAAAAATCCGTTTACCAATACTGCAGGTGAACAAAAGGCAAATTTATGTGATTTTAATAAAAACAAATTATTATAAAAATAGAAAATAAATTAAATAATTTCTTGCTTATAGCTATAGCTTAAACACATACCATTATCGCTTAAAGTAAAGAATCGTTTATTGATAGGGCTCTATTATAAGAAAACGCAGTCAAAATGTGGAAATTTATTAAAACTGAATTTCATTTTGCACCTTTCTAATGCTAGATGGGTCTTACCGTTATCATACCTGTAAAGCTTATCACGAAAACTTGGTGAAAATATTTAAAGCATTACAACAACTACCAGAAGATGATACCGTATCATTTCAAGTTAGAACCCAACCTCAAAATATTATCATTCAAGTGAATTGTCTGGAATGCGCTTTTATGATGACATTTTAGAAATCCACTTTGGATTGGTTTCGGTTTAACACCACTAATTTAAAATTACAATCAATAGAAATTGATTAAATTTGTTGATTAAACATCAATTTTCTTATGAATTATAGGGTGCTTCCAGTATACATAGCCTAGTGTCGACAAAAAATCAAATGTAAGAAGAGGGTACAATATTTTGATATAATTGAATGAATCACATTGAAAAGTTAACAGATCATAAAATTGATTACTTGTAAATTAAATTAATATTTTCTGCATTCCAAAAATCTAAGATAATTTCCGAAGTTTTCAACCTCCTGTCATATATTGTAATTATATGTTTTCAAATTACAACATAAAGTTGGCCATATTTGTTGCAATAATTTTGTAATATTTCGTGGAAAATTCCATAGTCCATCTAAGCATATTCAAATTATATTTTCCATCCACCTGATTCAGGTGCAATACAGTATAGATTTGAACTTTGGTTATTCTTATTAACTTCACTTAGATTTTCATAAAATTGTAAACAAAGTTCTCTAAAAATTCATTAAACTTACACTTTCCATTTTTTTTTAATTTTCAATTTTTTAGTTAGTTTATACATTAATTTTTATATTTACATACATAATAAAATTTTACAAAAACTTATTTTAAAATGTAAATTTTTACTGAAACACTTTTAAAAAAATTAATGAAAATTGGTACAAATTTAATAATTTTGAAAGCTATACCTTTTCCAGATTCAGAAGTTCCTTGTTCAATAATCCATGGCTAAGACTTTCACTTAAATTTTCTAAAAATTATCATAAAATACAAATTTGTTAATCCATTAATTTACCAATATATCAAATTTATACTTTTTCTAATCGAGACTTTTAAATTTATTTCTGCATCGAGTTCATCTAACAAATTTCACCTATAACCAAAATGATATTAATTCAGTTCATTCAAAATAAAAATTAAAATCAAAAATATCAGGTAAATCCAAATTTGTTAATCCAAAACTGTCCAAATAGAAAAACAATAAGTAAATAATTATCAAGGTTGACCCTTTTGTATAAAATTCAATCAATTTTATACCTCATTAAATTTATAGACCACATTTCTTTCAAATTAAATCACTTATTTAAAACTTACCTTAAATACTTCTAATTTAATAAATGACGTCATAAAACTATGCTTCAATTAAAATTCTTTACAAAATAATTTAAAATTCCATCCAAATGGGAAGTCATATCAGAATCAGATTAAGTTCATTTTTTATTTTTGTTTACCTAGTCGGGCAAATGGTCAAAACTAAAACAATTTGTTGAAAAACTGAGATGTTTATATGCAAAAAACAAGAAATTAATTATAATATAAAGCATTCTCAAACTGACGGAACTAAAAGTTTATTTGGGTGGCCGACCGTAACGAACATAACATGTCGCCATGCCAAACTATATCATAAATAATTTTAAATTTAAATTGTAATTTTTTCAATTGACAATTGTTATGTTGTTGTTATTGTTTTTTTGCATGTACATCTAAATATTTATGTAAACAATTATGTTTTAACATATTCGCTAAACTGAATTGTTTAATCTATCTAATATTATGTTTACTCATTTCTGATTTAAATACATTATTGGTCTGAGGGTATAGTCAAGGGACAATCAATTTTCCAACATAATTTTTCAATTAACTTTATTTCCGAATATCGAATTTATAATTAAATTTACTTTTATTTAATTAATTTTGATAATATATAAAGAATTAAATTTTATTACCACATATGGACATATATGGTAAATTATAAAATATATTTCTAAGGTTCATTAGATAATTCCCAAGCTTTAACGATTATTACATTTGAAAATTAGATTTAGTTTGATCGTAGATTTAAAACGCGTAACGCTTAAATAAATTTCATAGTTTTTTTCTGATTGTTTGTTATAAAAAATTTATCGAAATTTTCATAATTTTATAAAATGTTTCAAATTAGTAGAGATCTTTGGGTAAATGCTAGATTTCGTACTGAAAATAATTTAGTTTTAAATATTTTATGTTTAGTTTATATTAAAAATATTGTTTTTAAATGTATAAATGATAGTAAAACATGATCATTTAATTTATAGAAGGCATTTTGAAAAGAAAATATGAAAATTGATAATTTTAATTAGTAAAATCCTTCAAAAATGTAAAAAAGAAAGTTAATAATAATAAAAAACCTTTAAAGTTGTCAGAATAAAATAATGAAATCATAAGAAATCTCAATTAAATAACTATTAAAATGTCGAATTAAATTATTAATGAGTTTTTAAAATATTGATTGTGTCATGAATTTATCATTATAATTTTTTTATTAATAATTATAACAATAAACTTAATATGTTACATTAAATTACAGATTGAACGAGAGAAGGCCGATCTCAGTGTTCAAGTAATTCAGATGTCTGAACGTCTTGAAGAAGCTGAAGGTGGTGCCGAATCTCAGGTATAATACAAAATATTAAATATTGTTATATTAAAGAATAATTTAATTTAAACTAATTTTCTTTTTTCCATACTAAAGTTCCATGCTAATTGCAAACGTGATGCTGAAATTGCTAAAATGCGTAAACTTCTCGAAGATGTCCATTTGGAATCTGAAGAAACAGCACATATGCTTAAGAAGAAGCATAACGAAATTATGGCTGATTTCCAAGAACAAATTGATCTCCTTACCAAAGCCAAATCTAGGTAAAAAATTATTATTTATAAACAGGAAGTAAAATATAAATCGACCAAAAAAATTTAAAAAAATAACAAACTATTTCCATCACAACCATAATAAAATCTAAAATAAAAAACAAACTAATTAGTCAAAGTCAATAATCTAATTAGGAAGATAATTTTGGGACGTTAAAAGATTAAAAAATATTTAAAATTAGGACAAATATTGATTTTGTAAACAACCTCAACTAATTAGATATGTTTTTGATACAATTTACTAGATAATACCATACAATTTTAGTTACAATCATGATTTCGAATAATTTTCATACTTCCTCTGTATTTTTTTATTTATTTTTTTAAATTTAATATTTCATAATTTTACCTTCATCCTTACATTTTCTAAGTACATAAATAAAAAAAAAAAATATATTAAAAATTGTTTCTTAACAAAATTTACCCCCATTTCACCTAATCGATCCCCTTTTTAAAACTTTGTGCAAAAATTCATCAACTTAAATGTTTGATTGTGTACAATTTATTCAAAAAAAAATTCAATATGTTACAACCACTTCTACAAAAATCATTAAATAATTTAAATACAAATTCAAATTTTTTTTTTTTTATTTATTTATTTATACACTGTTACATTACACTTTATAAAATGATCATAAAGGTGTGTATGTAGTAGAGAGTGGTATCTTTTTTAATATTATATGATCTGATATTCTATTTTTAGATATTCTTGGGTTTGCTCAAAATTATGCTTCGATCCAAATATGTCTTCGGTATAGAAAATAAAAAAAATTTCTCATTCTATCTCTTTTTCATTTATTTGAATAGGTGGAAATTTGATATCTTTTACGTGTAATTTTCTTTGTATATATACAAAAAAAATATATTTTCATAATTTTTCCGTGTTTATTTGTAAATTTTACGAATATTAAGTATTTTATTTATAAAAAAAAAATATTTACAGATGATTTTTTATATATTTCAAAAAAAAATTGAAAATATTTTCCATGACCCATAAAAAATTTTTTACAGAGTATATGAAAATGATTTATTATAATTGATGTTATAGAAGATAACCAAAAATTTATGAAAAAAATATTTATGATAATTATTAAATATATTGATTTTAATTAGTTCTTTCATCATACCAATTATCATTTATACGTCAATTCATTTTTTACCAATACAAATGTTATTTAAAAGTTACCATAATTTCATCGAACCTTTTTGGTGTCTTCCATCACTAGATCTAAAAGGTAAAATTAGATTTGAAATGATAAAAAAATCCTTTATGTTTAACAGAAAATTAAATTTTATTCTACCACAAATCTTTATCACTTAACAAATATTTATTTTACCATACTCTGCAAAAGGTTTAGAGTAAAGGAGGGTTAAAAACAGCCATGATAACTGCAAGACTGCAGCCATATTCATAAAATATATCCTTTTCCTTTACATAAATATATTTAAAACAAATCTTTTCACAACTTCTTTCTAAACAAAATATCTTATTTTTAATATTTATAGAGCCGAAAAAGATAAGGCTAAATTCCAATCTGAGGTCTATGAATTGTTGTCACAAATTGAATCCCATAATAAGGATAAAATTGTAACAACCAAACATATTGAACGTTTGGAAATATCAATTACTGAATTGAACGTTAGAATTGAAGAATACAATCGTACAATTTTGGATATTACATCACATAAATCACGTTTACAACAAGAAAATATTGAATTAACTAAAGAAGTTCATGATATTAAGATTCAAATGGAATCAATTGTATATTCAAGAAGTCAAGTTGTATCACAATTAGAAGATGCACGTCGTCGTTTAGAAGATGATGAACGTCGCCGTTCAATGTTAGAGCAATCATTGCATACAGTTGAAACTGAATTGGAATCAACACGTATTCATTTGGAAGAAGAAGTTGAAGCTCGTATTGATTTGGAACGTCAATTAGTTAAAACACAAGGTGAAGCATCAACATGGCAAGCTAAATATCAATCTGAAGCTGCTGCACATGCTGAAGAAGTTGAAGATTTACGTCGTAAATACACAGTCCGAATTACCGAGCTCGAAGAACATATCGAAGCCCTTATTGTTAAAATTAACAATTTGGAAAAACAAAAGAGCCGACTCCAAAGTGAAGTTGAAATTCTTATTATTGATTTAGAAAAATCAAATAGTACATGCCGGGAATTACAAAAACGTGTTGATAGTATGGAAAAAATCAATATTGAACTTAAATCACGTTTAGATGAAACAATTTTATTGTACGATACAGCTCAACGTGATTTAAGAAATAAACAAGCTGAAATTGTACGTTTGAATCATGAAAATGAAAAGATTCGTGACTCAAATTCACAGCTTGCACGTGAAAATAAGAAAATGGGAGGTAAGCAGATATTTCATTAAATTTATATATGCTTATAAAAAATCAATTTTAATTAATTATATATAATTACATTTTTTAGATGATCTTAATGATGCTCGTGCCACAATTTCTGAATTTTCACGTCGTTGTCACGATATGGAACTTGAAATTCGTCGTCTTGAAAATGAACGTGATGAATTAACTGCTGCTTACAAGGAAGCTGAAGCTGTAAGAAAATTAAACTAAAATATTTTGGTTTAATAAACATTAACGAAACATTTTGTATTTTAATTATTTTAGGGACGTAAAGCTGAAGAACAACGTGCTCAACGTTTAACATCCGAATTTGCTCAATACCGTCATGAATGTGAACGTCGTTTACATGAAAAGGATGAAGAAATTGAAGCTATCCGGTAAGTAATCATTATAGTAAAATGTTATTGAGTAACTGTTGGAAATGTACACAAAAAAAAAATATTTTTAATATCAAGTAACATCGGATGGCACTAGCCCACTAGCTCTGATATCAAAAATATTTATTCTAATTTCTATAATGAAAGAGTATTCATAAAAATTGTGAACAACTTATATTGAAAATCTTACTTTAATCCAATTCAATGATAAGCAAATGTGAGGAAACTAATTCACTTTACAAAATGAATTAACAGAACAAAATTTTCATATAAATTTATTGAATAACTTTTTGATAAATTAAGAAAAACCATTTTTCTTTTCCCAAACAAAAATTACAACTAATGAGTTTGCTTGAAGTAATCAGACTAATTAAACATATATAAATTTATAATTAATTATTTAAATTTACAAACAATTAATTGCTCTCATTCTTATCAATTATTATAGTTCCGCCTCTATTAATACTCCCCCTGACACCCTCTGTCTTATCAAACGTCTATACGAAAATATTTCGGTACAATCAATTACAATTTAATACATAAATCTTTTTTTACATTTAGATTTTTTTTTGGGTATTATTTTTTTTTCATCACTTTACAGTGTAATGAATTTTATGAAAGAAGCCCAAATCAGTTGAAATTTAAAAATTGCATGAACTAGACTTCCTCAAAAAAAATACATAAAAAGATAAATAGTTTTTGTAGTTACAGAAAAAATTTTATGTAATAATATTTTTTGGTAACAAACAAGTTCAAGAGATTTTTTGCTGAAATTGATCTAGGAAATTACCTAAAATGTAAAAGTAAAAAATTCACATTTAACCAGTTTATGGTGTTATGTAAAAATTTGAAAATTATTTTTATTTTAGAAAAGTGCACTGGCAATTAATCAAAAAAAAAAAAAGCACATTATAAAAGTGTTATAAAATTTTCGAGAATTAGATAATTTTACAAAAGTTTCCAACAAAAAGTTGAAACAAAGAAAATTTCTTTATTTTTCATTTGATTTATAATACAAAAGATTTAAGCAAGAAAAAAGAAAGTGTTAAAATGTTCCAGGGTCGCCAACATCATCATCATCACAGTTCCATTAAGGACGATTATCGTCCACTTTTGGATTACTATCGTAAACGTGATGCTCAATTAAATTCACAACATCATCACCATGATAGTGAAGATGATGCTTTGGAACATTCTTATAAGCCTTATCATCCATCTGCACATTTAAGTCGATCAACATCTAATGAAGAATTAGCAACTCTATCGCGTACTGCGGATGTAGTTCGAGCTGAACATGATTTAATAAATCGTCGTGTTCACAATAATCTAGCAAAGACTGTTCTTAAAACTGATGATGCAATTCGAATGTCAAAACATTTTCAAAATCATCAAAATGATGATGATGATGATGGTAATGAATCAACTGATTCAGCTATTGCTGAACAACAAGATTTCTTAAGGAAAGTAGAAGCTGAAAGATTGTTACGTATTAAACGTCGAATGGATATGAATCAGAACAAGGAATATTCAGATGATTTCAAACGTTCAATTCGTGGTCAATCGCCAAATACAATTGCCGATGCAATTTTAGCAGAGTCAGAGAGAAATATTAAAGCTGGCAAAAAAGAAGAAAGAGAATTTGTTTCACATGCATTGAGTGTTAATATGAGATCACGACCAACACATCATCATTTACAACATCGTACTTTGCATACTGCAGCAGAATATCATCACCATCGACCATTAACACTTAATGACCATCATTATCGTCCAGTACATTCAGGATATTCAGGAACAAATGATAATTTGATTGATGATTTTGATTATAAAATATCATCGGACTTACGTAATGTTCGACGAGATTTGTCAAAATTGAGTACAAGAACAAGTGAATTTTATAATGATTCAAAAGTTGTACCACGTATTGCACCATTTCAATCAAGTAATTTACCCAGACGTTATGAATATGAATCATTGTATGCTGTACCACCGCCAATAAGGAAATCAATAAGCCCACGACCATGGGCCAGCCAAAATACTAGTGCATATAGGAGATATCATCAACATTACGATCATATTGGAATTCATTCGGCGGCTAGAGCAACAGGTCCTGGCACAAACATTTATTCTTATAGGAATGTATATTGATTTTGTACAGGATGTTCATTTGAAGAAAATATATATTAATTATAAACTTTTGATTTTCCAAGTTTACTTCCAATTTTTAGAATTATTTTTTCCATTTTTTTGTTTTTCAATTCAGTATTTTTTGTTCAATATGAGGAAGGTTTCTAAAGAGTTTTTACTTGATCTTTTGTCGGTAGTTATAAGTTTCATTAATTTTTATGATATAATTTCTTCCCTTGATTTTTAATCATACTGGTTTAGGTTTTAGGTTTTAATTTCATTGCAATTTAATTAGCTTAAGGATAAGGATGTATCCTAAACATTTCCAATTTTCTTCTTCATATTTTAATAAATATGTTGGCGGTTAATAAGATTTGCTTCTTCATTATATGATAAAATACTTGTATAAAAAATTAGTATACTAAAATTAATACTATCTTCACTATTTTAACCTTTTCATTCTAAAATTATAATAATTCAGATTAATATCTTTACTTCGACATGGTTTCTAACTAATCATTTTAGGTAAAAGGAATTAGTTATTAAATTTTAACTATCAAGAGGCTTGACTTTTGCTTTTCCCATATAATTTTAAAATAACAAACTCCAACTAGATATGCATGCAATTGGTTTATTACATATTCGATTTAAGTGTTATTACTCCTCCATTAATAGAACATTAAGCAAATTAGAATCTTATGATTTCTTTAATAATCTGATTTGCAGATTTAAATATGTTCTTTACAATGCCGGATGGGATCAACCAATAACCTAATGAAACTTAAGATTATAAACATTATAAGATCCGTCTAAGTTCTAAGTTAATCTTTTATTTCCAAATTTTGTCAAGTAAAAGATGAAAATAACATTACCAATCGTATGTAAATGAAGCAATCCATGACTTTACTAAAATTACATTATCTAAATGTTATTATTCCAATTTTCTTAAAACTGATTATAAGGTCCGTGTGCAATAATTGAAAAATAGAACAAAATAAACGAAGTCGAACCTAAAATTAATGCGATAGAAAGCAAGAAGTGATAAAGGGCTTTATTTATTTTTTTGAAACAGTTTCATTTTTTATGTATGTATTCTGCATTTTCAAGAATATAATTTGTTAGAGGCGTTTTGCTTTAGGCTCCCAAATTACTAAACCCACTACTGGTTCTTTAAATAAAATTAGTAATCAATTTAAATATATTTCAAATTATTTTGATTAATAAAATGTGTTATGTAATTTGTCAATTCAATATATACTTTAAATTCAATACTAACATAAAATATAATTAAATTATGTGAAAATGTATCTCTTTCTAATTTCCCCTATTAAAATATAACCGAAATCTTTAATTAATGACGTTGAACCGAATCAATATCTATTTTCTTTGTTCCTGACAAATAAAATTAATTGATTTCACACTTTCTAATAATACTATTAATTTTATTGATATTATTTATCATACTTATTTAATTAGATAAAATACAATTTATAAATGTGACCTAAATCAGTTGAATCTCTTCCTTTGATTCTGTCATATTATATCGTAGATAATTCTAGAGATTAATAGAATTTAGTAAAATCTAAATTAATATTAATTATAACTTAATTGAAAATTTCAATATCAAAATTAAAAATAATTGAAATTCTTTATAAATTTTTTTTTTTTTTTAAAAATTAAAATAGGAAAATCAAAAATTACATTAAAATCTTAAAATAACGAGTTCAAGGGAAACAAAAAATATAATAAGTTATATAAAAATATTTTAAATTAAATTTTATGATTAAATTATAGTTTATTTTTGTAGATATTTTTCATTATTCATGAAAATCTAAAAAAAATAAAGAAAATTTGAAACAATAGTGCAACAAGTGACAAAATTTCAAAAAATTTCATAATTCATTTTCATATGTGAATGAATTTTACATATGTATATATATATGAAAAATAAAGAATCAACAAAATATTTGAAAAATCTAAATTTATGATAACCAGGTCTACGCTACTGCAGTACCATTAAAAACATCACGCTACAATTAATACAATTCAGCTATACTACTACTAAAAAAAGCTTGTGCAGCAAAACTGCAAAAAAATACAATTACAAAAATCTAGCAACAAAAAAAAGGACTGAAATTTTGAATATAAAAAATATACATCGAAAAAACACTCGAAACATAAATTTTTAATATAATAAATTATTTATATTTTTAGATTTAATTACACAAAAATTCTTCAATTACATTTAAAAACAACATTTATACACAACTACAATTACACTTAAATAATACATTAATTGTTCTGTGTGTGTGTGTTTATTTGTATATATATAAAATCTTTTCTAATACATTTAAAATACGAGACAATTCAATGGCACTAATCCATTCAAAAGTGCGTCTGCCCTCTTCAATTTATGAAGATAATTATGGTTATACTATAAATTATTATCAACCAATGATAGATTATTTAGATAGAAAAGAAAATTTAAATTGTAGTAAACTACAAAATCATAACTACAATCAACGACCACCCCATTTACCTTGGACAAATGAACGTGGCTTAAAACAATATCGTCCATCAAATTTAGTACATCAATATACAACCAACGATATTAATACAATATCAAAATCAGTTGCAGCAAATGCAAATGAAAATTTAATAAATCGTTGTGTTTATGTACGTTCACCATTTAGTGTTATTAAAATCGCAGACGCATCACGTATTTTAAAACATTTACCAAAAGATACAGTTTTTGAACGACAATATCAACGTGAACAAGAACATAAATTACGTGAAAAAGAATTGGTTGATAGTGAACGTAAACGATATAATAAATTAAAAAATATAATGGAATCGAATAAAGAAATTCAAATATCATCAGATTTAAAACGTGCTATTCGTGGTAAATCAGCTAATGCTATATCGGTAGCATTATTAGCTGAATCTGAACGTAATATACGTACAGCAAAACGTGAAGAAGAACAATTTATATGTGAATCACGTGCATCACAAGAATTATTTAAGCGTGGTTTAAGTGAAAATCGTTTATTACATACACGGCATATTGAAGTTATTGATGATCGTTTAATTGATCATTTAGATCATAGGGTATCATCATCATTAGTTAATGTTAAACGTCAATTATCAAATTTAAGTACAAAAAATGTTGAATTTTATGCTGAATCAAGGTGTGTTCCAAAATATAATAATAATAATAATAATTTAATGCCACGACATTTTGAATCAAATTTTATACATACAAAACCAAAATCATTAAATTCTAGACCATGGTTTCAAAAAATACCAAGACATCATGATCGTATTACAATATTTACAAGGGCTAGAATAACTGGTCCTGGTACAAATATTTATTCATATAAACATATTGATTAAAAATCATTTAAATATTTTGGAAGACACACTATAGTTTCATAATAGAAGTACACAAATATAATAAAATAGAGTCTATTTCTAGACAATTTATCTGAAAAAGAAAATATTTATAGATTCATTTAGGAAATTCTTTAAAGATTGATCTAGGAACTTATTTGTAATTTTTTTTTTTTTGGTTTGTTGTTAGTGTTGGTTTATGTACTTGTAAACATTTTGTACAATTTCAAAAATATAAAAATACATAAAATTGGCTTCTAAACAAGAACTTTAGCAAATTAAAAAATAAAATAAAAATACAAATATACCCAAAAATATAAATTTACACTTCCCAGTTTGAATTTTGCTTGTGTTTTTTTTTAAATTTTGATTATGTCATAGTAATTTTGCCAAGAAATGGAAATTATATTATTTTAACAAAAAAAAAAAATACTTAATAAATGTGTAATTTATCAATTTTGTTTTTCATTTTCCCAATTGGAACGTTAATTTTATGAACCATTTATGAAAAATGTGAAAAATGTCTTCCGGAAAAGTATTTTTTGTGAAGTATTACATCGTAATTGAAGTTTATCGTAAAACAGTGCAAATAGTTTTCATTTTTAAAATGGCATCAAAATAAATCTAAACAAATGTTAATTTGTACAGTATCGCTGTAATTAACGATAAAGTGTTAACTATTGATATTTATACGATATTTTACTTCACGATAAACTCTAACGATTCCAGTTTACGATCTGAAATATTTAATTTATATAATATTTCTTATCAAAAGACTATACAGAATCAGATCCTTGGATGTTCTTCTCATATTGCTTCTTATGTTAAATTTTTCAGCCTTCAATGAATTATAATATCAATAAATATTAAATAACTTACTCTACATTACCCCAAAACTATAGAAATTTAAATAGGTAATGAAATTTACACTAATTAGAAATTATAAAATTCTAAATTTAAAAGAATTTTCTTCCTTAAAACTATTTAAATATATTATTAATAATAATTATTATAAATTGGATGCCAGAATATATTCTTAAATTTGAATTTGCTGCCACTAAATGTCAAGTTTTAATTAAAATAATTATAAAATATAATAATAATTATTCTAAAAATAATAATGGTTAAAATATTCTTTTTGTGATTAAAATATTTGTAATAATACAATTTAATTAAAAAATTAAATATATAATATAAAATCAAAACCAAAGCATAAATTGAATTTTTAATACAATTTTTATAATCCTTTAATTATAAATAATAATGTGAATTATAAAATTTATGTTTTACTGATTTAGAATATCAATTTTAGTTGTAAGATTTAATTAGGTCTTCTCTAGGTTCGTGTCCTTGAAAATTCATTGTAATATTTAAATGAACCTTTAATTATGCAATTAAATTATTTACGATTCTCTGGTCTCTGCTACAAAAATTACACAAAATAATAAATTATATTTTTTTGATAAATATTTATTTTTCTCATTACAACTTTTTTGAAAATTATACATTAAAATGAAAATTAATTACAAAATTTTCTTATAATTAAGTTTGTTGTTTCCTAAATCGTGATTAATGAACGCACAATTAGGCCATGTGACGTACATTTACCAAGTATTAGCAAAGTTTTAATGAAATGACGAAATAACTAATTATGTTTCATATAATTTGACTTTTTAAATTTATAAGAATTGTAGTAATGAATCATTTGTATAAATAGTTTTTATTCAAAAACTTAAATTCAAAAAATTTAAATTCTTTAAAAATATGATTTCAATTTCCTAAAATTTATGTTTTTAAAGGAAATTGAAATCATATATTCACAATAGATTTATTTAAACTTTTATGATTCAATAATATTTTGTTTTTAAGGAAATCCTTTCGTAAATCAATACTTTCATCTTTAATCAGTTTATTTGGCACTTGAAAGAAAAATATTGTCTTTTTTTAGATTTGTATCGAAGTGTAAAAGCTATTTTAATTTAAACAATCGTCATGAAAATACCTGGTTGACATTCATCATAAATTTAATTTCTAAAATATTTTATTATTTAATTCTATTTTTAGAATTTGAATGGCCCAGTTTCAAATTCTCTTAAATATAAGCAGCTAACAAAAAACATAGTTAAATTCATCAAGAAATATAATGATTGATTAAGTCAATATTTAGGGGGTCAACAAAACTGTGTTTGAAGCTTTGTCCTTATCGTCCTTCTATATCTAGATTAATAATTTAATGCTCTTTCCTCCTTTACAAATAAGAATAATGAAAATAATATTTTGGTATCGAAATATAATTAATTTGTAAAAGAAAATTTAATTAATTTGTAAAAGAAAATTTAATTTCAATAAATAAATATAATCTAATAAAAACTTTTGAAAACATTCGAGATTAGGAAATTTATTTCTAAAGTTTCGTTATGTTTTTTTATTTCAAATTTCCCGCCATTATTTGCTTTAATACATTATTGAAAAGTTACATAAACCTTCAGAAAATACTATAAACTTAAATATACTCTACACTACACAATTACTGAAGTACCAGAATGATTTACTTTTTAAAATAAGTAAGTAATATATATTAAAAAAGTTTTAAATCTATAAAACATTTCCAACAGAAAAAAAACTCTTTACTACACAATATTTTATATCTTTTATATATTTCCAATTTATTTATAAATTAATAATATTTAATTTTTCTTTCATTATTCAATAATAAATATAGTAAAGCAACTGCCATTGAAATTGAACAATTGAATGCACGTGTTGTTGAAGCTGAAACTAGATTGAAGACAGAAGTTGCACGTATCAAGAAGAAGCTCCAAATTCAAATTACTGAATTGGAAATGTCATTAGATGTTGCCAACAAAACTAATATTGATTTACAAAAGATTATTAAGAAACAATCTTTACAATTAACTGAACTACAAGCTCATTATGATGAAATCCAACGTCAATTACAACAAACATTGGATCAATATACTGTTGCTCAACGTCGTTTACAAGCAATGAATGGTGAATTAGAAGAAGTACGCCTTAATTTGGATTCTACTCAACGTTCTAAACGTCAAGTTGAATTACAATGCGAAGAATGTGTAACACGTATTAATGAATTAACTGTTGTTAATGTTAATTTGGCATCAACTAAAAATAAAATTGAACAAGAATTGGCTATTGTTGCATCCGATTATGAAGAAATTACTAAAGAACTTCGTATTAGTGATGAACGTTACCAAAAAGTTCAAGTATAAATTTAATTTACAAAATATTATTAATTACAAAAAAAAAAATATATTAATTATTGTTTTATTTTTTATTAAGATTGAACTTAAACACTGTATTGAAACACTCCATGATGAACAGGAGCGTATCGTTAAAATTGAAACTATCAAGAAATCTTTGGAAATTGAAGTTAAGGTAAAATTATTTTAATATATAAATAGAAAAATATTTTAAATATAATTAGGAAAAACTAAAAATGAAAATAAATAATATTTGAATTTTGTCGTATTTAAGAACTTGTCCATTCGTCTTGAAGAAGTTGAAGCTAATGCTGTTGCTGGTGCCAAACGTATCATTACTAAATTGGAAGCACGTATTCGTGATTTAGAACTTGAATTAGAAGAAGAAAAGAGACGACATGCTGAAACAATTAAAATATTGAGAAAGAAAGAACGTACCGTTAAAGAAGTTATTATCCAATGTGAAGAAGATCAAAAGAATATTAATTTATTGCAAGAAGCTTTGGAATGTGCCAACTCTAAGGTTCACTTGTACAAACGTCAATTATCTGAGCAGGTAAAAACATGATTTTTTTTTTTTTCATTAATTTTTCTCTTTTTTTTCAATTATTTGTGTTTTGTTTCTTTCAGGAGGGTATGTCTGCACAATCTGTTACTCGTGTACGTCGTTTCCAACGTGAACTTGAAGCTGCTGAAGAACGTGCTGAATGCGCAGAAACTAATTTGAATATGATCCGTGCCAAGCATCGTACATTCGTAACAACATCAACATCATCACCTAATTCTGTTTACCTTGTCCAAGAAACCAGAACGATCACCGAAAATTAAATAAAAACAAAAAAAGAAATTAATTATTTTATTTAAAATACACAAATGCAAAAAAAAAAAAAACCAACAAAAAATATATATATAAAGAAAATATTATATTAAAAATTTTGTATAATAAAAATATAACATACATATATACAAAATAAAATTACACAAAACACAAATAATAATAATAATATAAAATATTATTTCGAAAATAATAATAATAAATTAATAAAAATATAATAATTTTTGAAGAACACAAAATCGATTATGGAATCAAATTATTGTTTATTTTTGAAAATTTCGACAAAAAGAAAAATGAAAAAGAAAATTTATCCCATGCTACCACGACCATCATATTTTCTGATTTTTTTTTATTATTTTTATTTTTAATTTATAAATTTTTTTTTTTTAGTACATACTTTATTTAACTATAATATTTTACTTGTTTTTTTTTTTCTTTTTATAAAAATGTGAAGAAATTAGAATAAAAAAAAAAAGAATATCAAATATTTTAATTATTTTAAAAATTTTTCAATGTTGTAATTATCCCTAAAAAAATTAAAATGGCCAATAAAATTAAATATTATACGAGGGAATCATCTACTATATTTGTTATTAAAATTAGTTGAGGAAAAGTTTATGTGTTTTTCTGTTTCAAAGTTGAATTGAAATATTTTTTTTCTGTCCAAGAGTTTATTTAATTAACTTAGTTACTTATATTTCATTAACTTAGTTAGTTACATGAAATTTTAAATTACTTCAATTCTGAATTCTTCCGGTACCGGAAAAACAATATTATGTTTATACTAGCGACATCTCGTCTCAAGTATTGTAACTATATAAAAAAAAATTAATATGCATATCTTTAGGCGTTATCGTTTAAATTTTACATTTTCTAAGGGATGTATGTTTTTTCTAACTAAATCAATGGACTTCATACTTCATTCAACAACCTTAGTAACTACGGTATTGGACAGAAACAGTTTAAAGTTTTAATAACCCTAAAGTCTACGAATTGAAATTTAGCTGTGACATTTCAAAAATGTATATTTCTGATGCATTCTATAATAATATTTATATTATTTATTCTAACCATTCTAACTGATAAAATCACCATTAAAAATATACATTATTTATTTCCAGTATATACTTTCTTAATTTAATATATAAAATATTATTTACATTAAAAAAAAACTTAATTTAATTCTTCTATTTCCAGTCTTTTACTTTTAATATTAACTGCAGCAATTTTCATATCAACTATTGTATTTTTCCCATTAATATCATCCATCATTTGATTTTTTAATAAATCTATTAATTTGGGCAGTTCATCTAATAAAATACTTTCTCGTATAGTTTCAAAAAAATTCATATAATGATGAATGTTGTGACTGAAATTAAACACAAATTATACAATAAAATTTACAATATTTTCATAAATTCAAAATTGTTTTTCTTACATCATCAAAAGTATTGATGCTAAAATTTCTTTTGTTTTAACTAAATGATGTAGATATGCTTTTGTATGTTTTTTACATGACAAACACGAACAAGTTTTTAATATCGGACTGAAATCGTCTTTATAACTAAAATAAATAAAATATGAAAATTTAATAAATTGTTTTAAAATAAAAAATTTTAAAGTCATACATTTCATCATTTAAATTAATACAATACACAGAATTTTCATCATTGGTTTTACCATCAAAATTAAAAGTTAAGGCTCTGAAATTCTGTGTTGCAATATAAGCAAAAGATGAATCAAATACATCAATACCTATACAAATCATTTCTAACGTTTGTAAAGGATTAAATGCACCACTAATAATTTTTAATTTATCAACTGGTAATTCTTTAATACAATGTGTAACAATATCTTTTAAGGATTCAATCTTTAATGACATTGCAGTTTCACCATAATTATGTAAGCCATCAATTGAATATCCAGCAATTTCGGAATATGATAGTGCAGATTTAATTGACAGTGATCTTGAAAATTTATTATATCCACCAACAATTGGTGCTGCAAAAAAAAAAATTGAAATAATTTCAATAAAATTAAGGGAATATATTTACCAATTAGTAAAGATTTTGTTAGATTTGTAGAATTTTTATGCATTTTAATGCAATCACGTAAAAATATCTCAGTCCTTTCAACAGATTTTTGTATTCTTTTTTTAGCACTTTCTTCATTTGTATCAGCATCGCACAATGTATGATAGATATCTGGTTTAATAGTTTCCATTAATTTCATATATCTGAAAAAAGAAGTGAGTATTTATTAATAGTTTTATTTAAAGTCTGACTTTCAGTTTTTAGATATTGGTTCAGATTCTCTAACTGTTGTAATGTTCGAATTGCGAGTAATGTTCCAAAATTTCGACAAGTGTTAATTCAGTAATAAATTACGGCAACATTTTAATTTTAGATATATTTATTTACACCGTTTCATATTTCACACATATATCATAATATATAAATATTCTTTTAAAGTTTTGCTTTTTTTGTATATAACTTATAAATTAATATTATTTTTAAGCTTTGACTGCTACAATGGAAATTCATTTTATCTGTAACCAATTATCGTAGATTCCTTTTAAGTGTAACCAACTGTGGTAAATTTGTTCCACGAAACCTAATATAATTAAATTTGTCTAATGTATAGTGTTGCATACATTTTTAAGTGATGAATCAAGACTTTGGTTCAATACATTTTGGTATAGTGGAAAGAAAATACTAATATAATTTATTTTTTTATAATTTTTAAACATATTTCATTTTCTGCTACAGGCAAAAGTGTAGATATTAAAAGAATAAGAAAATCTTAAGAGTAAAATTGTTTCAAAATGATTAAAAAGGCATATAAATAATTGCAGGAAAATATGAAAATCAGTCGATTTACCCAAACTATGAATTTCTAAGTAATTGATGAATTAAAGAATTTAATATATTAGTATTAGATTTCTAAAAATGTCTGTTCATATGTTATAAAATTTAACTTATTTCTATAACTGAAAAATTTTAAAATCCCTTTTCATTTCATTTATAATTTTTCAACAGTTAATTTTGTTACTTGAATCAACAAACATGTAAATTTAAAGTAACAAAACTAAATCGATAAAATCAAGAGTGTTTGTTTAAAATAACCAAAACGAAGTAATTATTATCACAACCACAAAAACACCCTAATTTTATCGACAAAACCTTGTATTCATCTTCCCGTTGCTCCTTTCAGTAAGTACGTTAAAATATCTAACAAAAATATATATGTATGTATAATAAAAAAAAAAACTTTTGTATATATAATATATAATAATAATAATGAAACCCTACCAGCTCTTCATTAACATATTCTCTTTAATTTGGGTGAAAATCTTTTCACATATTTACACCAGCTAAAAAGCAAAAAACCAAAAAAAAAATCTCTAAACAAAATATCATCTTTTGCGCAGAAAACGCCCTTTTTCCTATTTTATAACTTATTCATATGTGAGACATGCACTTAATTTGCATATATTATTTATAAAATAACAACAAAAAAAATAATAACCAAATATACAACATATCAACACAGTATATACAAAATATATAAAACTTTAATACAATTCATACATCCATCATCAATTCCTCCATACTATATTCCCTACTCCCACCCCAAATACAACTAAAAAAAAGCAACAACTGAACAACAACTACCCTTTCAAGTACTCCATCTCCTGTTTTGTGAAAATTATAATATTATGTACACAACATGATAATAATACAATATACAATATTTTATCCTGTTCCTGTGTGGCATTCTTCTTATATAGAAAGTTGTATACGTTTTTATCGTATGTTATAATCTCTATACTATAGTATATTAGTAGTACTCCCCAAATCACCCACATTATCTTTTAAAAGATATTTTATAAAATGTATGGTAAAAAATTAACTTTACCTTTCTACTGTTATCGCTTGTTTGCCTCTTCTAGTAAACATTGGTACAATGTCCTTTTCGTTATATCCAGATGGCGCAATCTCATTTGGATCCTTTAAACTTACAAATACTGGTGAATCTTTAAATCCACAATATTGTCCAATACCATTTTTAAATAAATTTAATGCCTCCTCCATGTGATCAATTGTTGATAATGATATTTGTAATAATATTTGTTGATCATTATTTGTCACATAATTAAATACTTCTTTAGATAAAAATGGAATACTACCACCCTACGAAATATACAAAAATAATAATAAATTATTATTAATATACATTTAATAAAAAATCCATTTTTAAACTGTTAAATTAAAATTTGTGATTTGAAGAGTTGTACCTTAGTTGTTTGCATTAGCAAAGGTGTTTGAAATTTTTGTCCAGTTTCTGATTGAAATAATGTACCCAACCTACCAGAATATTTTGTAGTTACTTCAGCAACAAACTTCATTGTTTTGATTTTGGATTTCTCTTTTTTATATTTTTAATGTTTACAAAAAATACTTTTTTTTTTTTTTGTTCGATTTTTACTATATTCCTATTTCCTATATATTTTTATTGCCGGCACCTGCGGTCAACAAAAAAAATATTAATGGTTTTTTGGTCAATATAATATAATAAATATATATTTATATGTACATAAAAAATGACATGTGCAATAAAAAAAAACGCACGTGTACTATGAACTGTCACTGTCAAAAAAAATTATTTCTTCCCCTCCTATGAAGTGATTTTTGCTTTTCAGATTTCCTTTTTCGTTCTTGTTGTTGCTTTTGTTTAGCTGAGTCTGAGTACCAATTTCTTTCTATTTCTATTGCTGGATTTGGATTGCTTTTGCTGCAAATTGCAACACTTTTTATTTATTGTTCTGTTCTCTCTCAATAAAAATAAAGTGAAAATAGTTAGTCAATTAAAATTTGATTTATCTTAATTTAATTTTTAATATCAATATTATATTTAATACGTTCCAAAAACTCATTATTTTTTTACTAGATAGTATTTTGACACTATGTAATTGCTCTGAATCTCTTCTCTCAAATTTTTTTGTTAATTTTCTTTTGAATACCTCTTTGGTTATTTCCCCAACTTAAACAATATTTGAAATTGAACTTCCCAATAAACAATAGCACTCACTGATTAATAGAAATGTCTTGTTTTATGTTTTCATAGGTTTTCATTTAATTATAATTTCCTAAGGTTTAAATGCAATGAATTATAAAGATAAACAAAGGGAAAGGTTATGAATGATGGTAAAATAATATTTTTATCATTTTTGGATAATGAATATGCTTTGGTTTGCATCCACGCATATATCCCAATCGTCGTTTATTTTTGTTATCATCAAAATTATTTTAGATTTTTCAGTAAATATACTTTTGGTCAATCGTAATCGTAAACAATTATGTAATAAATGATTAATAAAAAATACAATATCGAAATTTATATATAAATCCACCTTAATAGAATTTAGGTGGATTATCTTAATAGAATTTCAATTCATAAACAATTCTTAACTAAGTTGTAGGAAAGATAGTAGTTATTTTACTTTTTCCGGATGTATTTTTTTAGGAAAAAAAATGTCAATTTCAATATACACGTAAAAAAATATAATAAATTAAAGTATAAATTAAATTTTTTTTTTTTTATATATAGTATAGTTAGAACAAGTAATGATTGAAACTACAAGTTTTAATAAAGTAGTTTTTGAAATATAGTTTTAAAAATACAGAAAATATGTTTGTGATAGATTAGTGTATGTAATGGATGTCTAATGGATTGAAGAAATATTTTTAGCTTTAGATAGAATTTTTTAAAAATATGTTAATGTATATATGGTTTAAAACTATTGAACGAATTATTAACTAAACTAGTTATTAACTAAACTATATTTTAATAAAATCAAATTTAAATTAAATATTGTTAATTATGTTAAAGAAGAGTTTAATTAAAAATTTTATAATGTATCTTTGTAAAAAATAAAAATATGTATAATAATGGTTAATATAACTAAGTAACAATTTATGCGTCATATTTTTGTTCTTTCACACCCACCCGAAGAAAAAAGGAAAGGAAAAAATATTGAATGTCCAAATTTAAATATACATACAGTTTAACAACTGATTATAGTACTTACGACATTATAATTCATTCCGAAAAATCCAAATACGAATTAAATAATCTATTGTTTATTGGGTCAACAAATTTTTATTTTTGTTTTGTATTTTTTTTTTCAAAAAATAAAATTCTTTTGGTTTGCCTTTGACTTCTTTGGTGTATGATTTTCACATTATTCGTTCCCCAATAATATCTCATTCTCAGTTTCGGTATGTTTTCTGTGCTATGGAGAGATCCTAGCATTTTATCGTTTTTATTAAAAAAGAAATAAAAAATAATAAAAAAAAAAGACTGTTCAAAATAAAAAAAATATACATATACGTATATATATATCAAACCAACCCATATATATACTTTTAGATATATCTTTAAACTTATAGTTATAAATATACAACACCAAATTAATTACTTTTAATCAAATTTAATTAGGTTACACAGTATTATAAAATAAATAAATTAAAAAAATAATTTTTGTTATAAATATATAAAGTGAAACTTGAAAGAAATTTTTATATTTTTAAAAGATACAAAAATTGAATAAAAGAAAATATTTTAAACAAGGAAGAAATATATAACAAAAAAAAAATACTAAATGTAAAAAATTTACAAGAAAAAAGGGGCACGCAAAAGGAGAAAAATCAAGTTGCAAAATCAAGAAAATTATTGTAAAAAAAAAATGATTTTTTGAAAAAAAAAAAAAATAATGCATCAACGAAACTCAAAAAGAAGAGAAGAGTGTATTTATTGTATGTGTAGAAATTAAGAAGTGTGTTGAAAGGAAGGAGGAAAGGTAGCTAGCAGACGGAAATTCATATTAAAAAGGAATTCTATTTTTTTTTTATCGTCGTTTTCTCGTCTTCTTGTTACTAATTTTTGAGGAGGAGGAACTAAATTTAAAAAAAAAAAATTATTAATATATCTTTTTTAAAGAAATTTTATATAAAAATATATTTAAAAAAGAAAAAAGTGCGTTTATACTTTTACTATACATCTCCTTTAGTTCAAGTTATGTGATTGTATATTACATTATAGAAAATAAAATATTCATAATATCATGAAAAAATCCCAATTTGGTTGACTTTTTTCCTTCCAACAAATAAATCTCCTCGTCGTTCAGTATCGTAAAAAAAAAGAAATTTTTATTTTAATTAATATTAAATATAAATAAATAAATAAGAAAAAAAAATCTGGGCGCCCCCATTACAAATTTTTTTTATATATTTAAGAAAAAAAGTGCAACTAAAATAAGAAAAAGTGTAAAAGAAAAAAAAAATTTAAATCTATATTTAATTTATTTTAATGGCGTTGAATTAACATTTATATATATACATATATATATATATTCATTTAATTATAGTTTCTATAAATTATAGAAATTATAATAAAAAACGAAAAAAGTGAAGAAAATGTCGTGCATATCGAGTAATTTTAGTTCATTCTTTTTGGATTCATTAAATGATCCATCTGAATTTGCTAAATATTTAAGTAATGCTGCTGCTGAAACAAAAGTAGTACAATCATATGATGAATTTCAACATATTAATGGTAATAATATAAATATAAATAATAATGGTGGTACCATTACAACAAATCAAATTACTAATAATAATTTAAATAATAATTCAATTAATATGGATATATCGAATTCAATATCGTCATCATCATCATTAGTAATTGGTAATAATCATAGTAACAATAATATTAGCGCAAATGGGAACAATAATCAACAACAACATAATAATATTGGTGTCAGTGGTGGCGTTACAGGATGTAATAATACTAATAATATTAATCTTGGGAATGGTGGAAATATGACATATATGATGGAAAGTGGTGGTGTTATTGTTAGTGGTGGTAGTATAACTGGTCACAATAGTAATAATAATAATGGAATGGTACCATTAAATAGTGGAGATGGTGATGTTTTACCAATTTATAATGATAATAATATTATTCATCATTCAGCACAACCACCATTACAACAACAACATACTCATCCGCAGCTGCATTTAAATAATCATCATCCAACACATACTACAAATCATCCACAACAACAACAACCAATTTCCCACAATTACCTAGAGGCTAATTTACATCAATCTGTTCCACAAATTCCAATTGTTCAACAAACAACATCCACAATACAACAACATCCACAACAGCAACATCACCAACCACCATCACATCACCAACCACCTCCACCATCACAACAAAATCCACATCATCCAAATCAAAATCTACAAAATAATCCACATCAAATGCAAATACATCACCAACAACAACAACAACATAATCAACATTTGGCACAACATCAACCAACAAATCATCATAACAATAATAATCATCAGCAATCAATACATCAACCATTACCACCACAACCGCCATTATCATCCTCAACGTCTGCAGCAACACATCAACAATATGATAGTAACTTTGAATTTACAAAATTTTTAAAACATTCTGAATATGGCGAAAGAATTCCACCAAATCATTTAATTGACCTAGATACAACAAATCATATACAACAACAACCGAAACGTGCTATTGTAGTGTCTTCAAAGACAATCGTTCGACCTGGTGGTCTACCAGTATCACCATTAGCAACACATAATTTAAATAATAATAATCTCACCAATAATAATAATACTAATAATAATCATAACACTAATTCAACAACAACATTAATGGATATTGAACCCTTTAATGATCATGATTCGAAAAATTTATATGATTTACATAATAATGAAAGTAATAGTACTGGTGCATTATCAACAAATGATTTACAAATAGCTCGAACAAGTACAAGTAGTTCAAATGCATCTGATTGTGGTAATAGTGATAATTCAAATCAACATATTAGTAATGGCAATGGTGGTGGTAGTAATATATCAACTGCTGGTGGTCAAACATCATCATCATCACCAACAGATAAACCATTATTAAATTTTGTAGTTAATGAAAATTTTGAAACACATCCAGCACATAAAGTTGAAGAAGGTATATTCCAACATATGAATAAATTACCAAATAAAAAAAAGGATAATTTGAAAACTTTGGGTGTTACGTTTACTGGCCATATGAATGTAACTGATAAATCAATAATTGTTGAGAATTTTGCAAGATTTAGTGAAGTATGTATAAATATTTAATTATTATTTGTATTTTTTTTAAAATGCATATTTTATTATTGATTTTTCTATCGTCAGATTACTATATTATAAATAATAGATTATTATATTACAAATAATATTTGAATTCATTATAAAAAAAATTATTTTTAGGAATATGCCATAACCGATCATCGTCCTTTTCTTGCACTTAATCAGAGTGGAATGCTCAAAGCTGAGCAAATAAAATTTGCTAGATTTTTGGGACAAGGATTACCAAATTTTACATTATTTTGCATTTATAGTAATTTTAAGAATCTATTTTGCTTAAAACGCTTTGAAAAGTACATACAGAAATTATTTTATTTTAAATATTTATATATTAAATTTTTTTATTATAATTTTTTTTAGTTATTCTAAAGGTAGCTATAATTTGCAATTTATTCTGGATAAAACTAGAAATTATCTAACAAGCTCAACTGCTGGTGAGTAAAATTTGAATTAATATTTTTTAAATTTTATTATAAATTTATTTTTAGATATTTGAAAACCAAAAATTTAAAAAGCATATGTTAATGTTAATCCATTTATGTTAGAAATTTATAAAAATACAATTCATATATAAATATTAAATTTTAGATTAGATAACGTATTCCTTAAATATAAAATGGAGCCACTATAAAGGCTTAATATATAAATTTACCCTAACCTAATTGAATCTAGGTGCAATTTGCCTGTGTATCAAATATACTTTATATATAAATGGTCAGTAGTAAAATCGTATTAATTTACACGATATGCGACTACTACAAAATCTAGCGACATTTATGAGAATTCTTGTGTATCAACTATGATTTAAAGGTTTAATTCAATATAAATTTGTAATATGGATAGTTTCCAAATGAATATAGATAGACACGTAAAATATTTAGGTTGAATCTTAAAATATAAAATTACAATTAATTTTCATGATTAATATATTTATACATTCCAGAAATTATTTGGTTACATTTAAAATAATTTCGATTTTAAAGCAATATAAAAATTTAATTTAAAAAATACAATTTTAATTTAACAGTATTGTGTTTCCTCGTGTAAAAAGTTGCAATCAAAATGATAGTAACTAAATAAATAATTAAACAAATACTGACTAAACTAGGTACTTATTTTGTTACAATATCTTTTTCTTTTTTTTTTTAATACAGATTTAAAAGCCCAAAATAAATTAACAGACGGTGAACAACCACCAGCACAAACATCAAATAAAATGAAAAATAAAAATAATGGTATATTATTATCGACTCATCAACAATTATTACTCAAACAGCAACAACAACAACAGAATCCAACATTAAATAAAAATGAGCCAACACCAAAAGTATTAGAGAGATTACAAATATTTGAAAATTATGATGTACATGAATCGCATCGTATTGAAGATGGTATATTTACACATGTTGCCCGTTTATCACCTAAAAAACAGGAGGTTCTTAAACAGTTTGGTATTCAAAGTAATCATAATGTATCCTATTACGAAAAACACGTGATCATCGAAAATTTCATCAAATTTTGTGATGTGAGCTTAAATTAAAAATAATTTTATATTATATAAAAAAATAATACTAAAAAAATAAATAAAAATTAATTATTTGTTTTACTGGGGGTAAAAGTTTTTACAATTAATAATTATTTTTATTTATTTCAGGCATATAAAATTAATGACCATCGACCGTTTTTGGATTTTAATGAAAGTGGTTTTCCGAAAATGGAACAAATAAAATTTGCTCGATATCTTGGACAAGGTTTACATAATATAACATTATATAAAATTTATGGTGCATTTAAGGAAATTTTGGCATTAAATCGAATAGAAAAGTATGAATATTTTTTATTTTTTAAAATAGAAATTTAATTATAATTTTTTTTTAGATTAATTGCTGATGGTTATGATTTACAAACAATTTTAAAAAAGAAAAAGAAAAATCTGTATACCCGAATGCATTCGGCGGGTAAGAAATGTAATGTATCGGAACAATAAAATATAAATTTAAGTTGAATAATTTTGTTCTATGTGGGTCGAAAAAAATGAATTATTATATAATCAGTTTTCCACTAATTAATATAATTCTAATAAATTGATATCTTAATTAACTACGGAAATATTAAAACTTTCATTTCACATTGATCAAAAATATACTTAAAATTGTTTGAATCTTAAGTTTGCAAATTTTCAAATAATATGTTTTTTAATTTAGCTAACCGTGAAGCAGAAGCTGCTAAATTAGTACAACAACAAGAACAATTACAGCAAGAACAAATTCAACAACAGCCGCAACAACAAATTCAACAACAGCCGCAACCACAAATGCTACAACCGCCACAACAACAAATGCTACAGCCGCCACAACAACAAATGCAACAACAACCACTACAACAAATTCAACAACAACCGCTACAACAAATTCAACAACAACCGCAACAACAAATTCAACAGCAACATTTACAACAACAGCAACAATCACATCATATTCAACTACAACCAGAACAGATGCAGCATCCACAACACCAAATTCATCATCAAATTCATCCTTTACATCAACAACAACAGCAACAACAACACCAACAGTATCATCTACAACAAGGTAATAATAATTTACAAAATATGACCACATCTTAACAATCGTATTACGCTGAAACAAAAGTAAACAGAAAAAAAATATTTAATAAAAAATTAATTAGTAGTAGATCATGTTAGATACTGTGCAGAGAAAAATAATAACTAAAAAAGAAATATTTAAGTTTAATATTTAAAAACAAAAATCATTTAAAAAATTATTATAAATAAAATTGTACAGAGATTTTCGGGGGTTTGGGAATTATGGGCGTGTAGAAATGTTAGTTATCCCAAAAAAAAAATTATTCTTTTTAGGGATTACTGGACCAGAAACTGTTGTGTCTTCAAAAAAAAAAAATATTAAAAAAAAATACTAATGAAATTTAAAATTAAGATTTCGAAAATAAATAAAAAAAAAGCTAGTACTACAAACTCTAAATTGATATTAGGACGATAACACATCATTTTTTAATTTTAAATTAATCATTTATCAAAAAATAAAAAATAAATTATTGAAATTATTATTGTAGACATAATAAGAATCTCTCGTTTATAATCTCACCAAAATTATATATTTATATATATATTTTTTTGTTTAAATCTCTTTCTCAATATTTTAATTCATTTATATCGAAGAAAATTTTTAGTTTTAAGATAAAAAAAAGAAATTTATATATATAAAAATTATTATTACATATTTTATATCATAATTTTCATTTACACTATTTAATTTTATTTATAAGAGTCCTGATTATTATTATAACATTGTTAAAATTTAAAAAAAAAAATATATCAAAATTTAGTAAATTTATAGAATTTTTTTTATTAGTTTTAAGTTTTTTTAAAAAAATCACAAATAAGATAGTAAATTTATTTGTGCCATTTACACTTCCGGAAAAGTGTATACCTAGAAATTATAAATTTTTTATATAATATTGATAATAAACTAGTTCAACCCTGTTGCATTATTATATATATTGAATATTTGCTTTATAAAAAAAAAAACTGCCATACTAAATATATAGAAATTTATGATTAGTTTTTCTAACTATTAAAATTGTAAACATTTGAATGATCAATATTTTCGATTATTCAATAAAATAAGAGTATGACTTGATTCAACAATATCTGTTGGAAAAAGTATTATCTGCTGGTCATATCATACTCATAATTATTAAACTTACAAAAGTATACTGCAACAGTTCTGTTATGTCTGAAATTTAAAAAAAAAATTAAAAAATTAAAGAATTATTTTAATTTTCGCTTTAAAAAATTATACCTACAAAATGTTTTGTTGGACTTATTTAAGTTATTATTATTTTAAGTAATTAAACTTAAAAGATCATAATTTTATTATTGTTGATCATTATTGAAATTTATTTTTTAATTATATTACCTTTCATATCCAAATAATCTGTGAAATTTTATATTTTTAGATCTATTGAAATTTCTACTTAAATTTTTAAGACGATATTATTATTTATTATATGTAATGAATTTGATTTCAGAGGAATTTACTTTTATTGAGTTTCAAAAACAAAAATTGGGTTAATATATAAAAAATATATATTGCATTTTATTTAAACGTCTAAACAATAGTCGAAGTCGTGCTATATTACATGCTATACTATTTTATAAAATACTAATTGTGTATATTAATATAAAAAATTAAGTCTGGATATTATTTACCTGTTTCTATAAATGAAAACGTTTGTAATTATTGTAAGAAAATTTTAAAAGCTGTGAAACCTAAACTGTGTAGAACATAAATAATATTTGGTTGACAATTT
The DNA here is from genome assembly GCA_963920725.1 of Rhamphomyia laevipes. Classification (NCBI taxonomy): domain Eukaryota; kingdom Metazoa; phylum Arthropoda; class Insecta; order Diptera; family Empididae; genus Rhamphomyia; species Rhamphomyia laevipes. Next base: position 17,388,320 of record OY987255.1, on the reverse strand, counting down.
TTATAAGAAATCTTTTTCGGAAACATTTTGCAGAAAAAGGAAAACTAAAACAAAACAATAAATATTCACATTTAAGGGAATAATATGAAAAAATTGTGATTTTCACCTGTTGGTTGTTGTATTGTAACTGATGAGCGCAGAATTTCGTGAAAAACTGAATATCAAGATACTCATATTAAATTTAATGCAATTATAATTAAAATTTAATTTCAACATGATTTTTGAATAATTTTTTTTAATAAGTTCCGATATATTTAAAAAAAAAAATTTAAATATAATGATTATATTACTTATAATCATAATTATGATTATATTACTCATTCAGACTTTGTTTGGACAGCCAAATATAAGCACACTCTTCCAAAAATATCTGCAATAATTTCTTATTCTCCCTTAAAATCATAAATCTATAAAATTTCATTCCTCTGTTCTTATTAAACTTAAATAATAAAAATAAAACATTTTTTTTAGCCTAAAATTTTTAATTTTAATTAAATATTTAAAGTCAGGACTCTTAGCAAAAAAAAAATGTTAGATATATTTTATCATTTTTTGCTTTAACTCTTTAAAAAAAAACATATTTTATACTTTAACAACATATAAATATTTTTTTTTTATGTTTTATGTATTTTAGATCCATTTTTATTGTGTTTGTTTTTAATTATTAATATTATTATTACCTTATGAGCAATGCAAACAAGATAAATTTTTATAACTATTATATAGAATATGTATTTACAAAATAAAAATGTATTACAAAATTTATTATATTAATCTTTTAGTTTTTATTATTAATACATCATATTTTTTTTTTCAAAAACATTTTTATTTTAAATTCAATTATAATTTTATAATTATAACTATTTTCATTATACGTATTATTATTGATTGTATAAAAAAAAATTGACAAAATTTAAAATTCTATAATGCATTATTATATTTTCGTTATTTAAATAAAAATATAAAACAAAAAATATATATTAGGTGATATATACTTTGTTAAAATTTTGTTAAAAAAAAATAGAAATTTGGATTTACAAAAAAAAAACTTTATAAAATATTCATTTTTAATTTTTAAATAAAAAATTTATGAAAACTTTTCAAAACTCATAAGAAATATTTTAATTATAAATATTTAATATTTTACTTATAATTTAAATGTAAATTAAAAATAAAAAAAAAAATATATAAACAAACAAATTTTATTTCAGACAAATTACACAAACATAACATTTTAAAAATAAAATCAAGAAAAGAAATAAAAATAATTATGAAAATATTACAAATTAAATGAAATTCCTACTATACAATATGATGCATGAAAAAAATATTGTAAAAAAAAAATATTATAAATAAATAAAATATGATAATGAAATTATTAATGCAAGTGTCAAAATATAATATATATATTTATTCATGTCAATAGATAAAAACCATGTGTTTTTTTTTTTCTTTTAAAAAAATTAATTTTATAATTTAAATGTAGAGATTATAATTATGCAGCTTTTTCTTCTGGAAAAAAATCATTTGGACTTTTGAAAAGGATTATTGGAGAATTAGATATTGATATTTAATAGGAAATCCCATAAATAAAATAAAATCTATGGCAGGTATTCGAAGATTCGCAATGATCAATCGTTATCGAGAATAATCATGGTTCATGAATATTTTTTTTTGTATTTCGTTTAAAGATTGGTAGTTCGGTAAAATAACTGACCATTTTAATATGATCTTTAAAGGTTTTTATTGGAGAAACAAATTGGACTACTTAAAAATGAATCAACTTGGGCTACCTACCACACGACACGACAAATTATATTTAATGCTATTATTAAAGATATACTCCGATTCTGGTTTTAAAAAAGGATTTTAATTATTTTAAAATTATATATAATTATAATTTAGTTTTGTTTTGTATATAGAATTATATAAACATTTAGTTAATTATGAGTAAGTAACTTAGCAATGAAAATATGTGGAATGAGTGAGTGTTTATGAGTAAGTAAATTAGCAATGAAAATATGTGGAATTAGTATTATTTCAAATAGAAATGAAGGCTGACCTTTCTTTATATAAAACGTGCTATAAAATAAAAGAATAGATAGTTCTTTATGTTATGTATGGACAAAATTACCCAAATGATTTATAAAATATAATAGTCTACTTTCAAAAAAGTATTTGTTAATATGGATGAAAAAAGACAGGGATAAGGATGTAATGTAAAATGAACAATGCTAACTATAATATTTAAGTATATTGTCGTAGAAAAACTTTAAAATTGAGAAAAAATCTTAGGAGCATCAGTTATTCAGTTTCCCAATCAAATTTGCGTGAGGATGAGAGTTGAGGACATTGTTCAAATCTATGATCTCCCTCCAGTATAGTATTCAAAAAATCTACTTAACTCAATATTATATATAAAACTTTTACCGTCTATAATAATATGTGTGACCACAATACCTATATCAAAATAATATCAATTTTATTCACAATGCATAAATTAAAAACCATAATTTATTTTATAAATTCTCCTTCTCGCTTCCTCATATAGATCCATGTGAAAATAGTACTAAAAATTCCGAGTGGGAAAATTTGCTAAGTGGGATATAATATATACACGTTTCACAAAAACACCGTTATGCTAGAGATACTCTCGCCGCGCCGCACTCGACGATCAGCCGATTTGAAATTTCAAATGATGGCCGTAGAACCGATGGTTGTAGAATTTTTGAGTAGATAGTCTCAAAGCGGCAGAGCGTCACAAAAACATAACCAAACATTTTTATTTTTTTTATATAAAATGTTATGTTTTATAAAATTGTTATATATTAAATTTCATTAGTTTTTACTAATTAATTTTTCTGTAAAACTCATCTTACTTCTTTAACAATTTTTTTTTTTTATGAGATTAACAATATAAAAAACTAACATTCCAAACCATCACCGCGGCAAAAAGTTGAAATTGAACCAACATTGTTGCGGCACCGGCGGCACCAGCGGCAGCCCGGCGGCGAGTTTATCTGCTTTCATATATTTCTATATATCTGAACTTTTATTTGACAGCACGGCAAAGCGTCATCGCGGCACCAGCGGCGAGAGTATCTCTAGCATTATAGTCGCATTTTCAATTTTTTACCTTTTGATTCTCAATGAAAATGTAACGCAAAGGAAAGTATAATGATACAATGAAAATTTATTTTAAAAGTTCAAATCAAAGCTAACTTAACTTTTTCGAAAAAGATAATTTTGATGAAAATTGGTGTATACGTAGGTTACGTTGTCTTAATTGCTAATTGGTTTACCTGAGTAGTTTGGGAATTGTAGCTATAACTATATATTGATATTTGTATTATATTTATTATATTTTTAAATATTAAATTGTTCATATATTTGATTTTAGTAGTTTTCGTATTATTTATTCACTAAAAGTTTTGCAACTCAATAACATTTAAAGCTAATGAATTTCGATATATTTTCAAACTAATTTCGATATTTTCGATACACTTTGCTGTTTATATTTTCCTTTTGTAGCTTATATATCTCTGGTGCGCGACAATCATACACTTTCATTTGTGTATAGGATGACAGATATTTTTTATTGACATCTTGATCTTCACAAAGTTGATTTTTAATTATTTAAATTTTTTCTTCTTCACCTTCTTCAAATTACAGTTTAAAGAAAATAAATTTGCGAGATTATATTATAGAAATGGACTTTGAGAAATTAAAAATCTCTGATAAAAGAGGTTCGCGCCGTTGTTATTGTCAAAAAAATTATTGTGATCCGCTGATTAACGTAAACCAAAATGTTGAATGTCGTAAATTTATAAAAATACGTAATGAATCCGGTAATTTAAAACCATCATGTGAAAGAATACCATATTCTGGTCCAAATTCTAGGTGTACAAGTAAAATAAGTTTCCAAAATAATACAAATTTCATCCCAACTGATATGGAACCAGAAATTAAATATTTGCCTGAACCAATAAATCCAAATTTAACTGAAAGACGTGATTGGTATGAACAATCTAAATCATCACTTCAAATATTACCAAAATTACGTCCATCTCAGAATATAATACCACTAAAAACGGAGTATTTTCTTGAAAATTTGGTAAATGATAAAATTAATGAAATTAATAAATTCCGGTTAGAAAATTCTGCAGAATGCTTTAGTGCACTTAGTAAACATTCAATTGGCAAACGTCTTGGTTTATTTGAAGAAAAACCAGAAAAACATGTTTGTGAATTTTCGTATCGTTTGAACAATAGAAGGCTTTTAGAACCTGCCGAATTAACAGACACTGGTAAATTAATATGTACGGTTTGTAGGAAAGTTGGTGAAATACCAGTAGAAAATGGAATTGTGCCAATTGGAAATGCGGAAAAAATGCATAAAATTGTTCTAATGACTACTTCTAATACCAAAACAGGAAAACATAAAGTAGAACGATATCTTAATAAAAAGTTAATACCTGAAAATAGTCTAGCTCTTTTGTATCAAAAAACTTATTAATAGTTTTTTATATTATAATAAATATAATATTTGAGGAAGAAAAACTTAAGAAATATATTTTTAAATAAATTTAATATACATTTTACTGACATTAACATGTTAATTTGATTTTGTTAATTTATAATTTTAATTTAATTTTTATACATTTTAAAATAATAAAGATACTGTAAAAGAAATTGACACGTTTCATAAAAATTGTTTTTAGCTATCAATAATTTTAAAATTCAGAAGAAGCAGAAGACAATTCGATAAATAATTTATATAAATATTAACACAAATTTCTAATATTATAATTTACAATTATTTTTATTAATTATAGATAATAATTTTAAGTTTTAGATTCAATCCAACATCGGTATCAATATAGAAATAAATTACTCTGACTCGTTAACTAAAAAACTATTCAATAGATTAAAAACTGAATCAAAGAAATAATGTCATGATTTTCAGTTAATGAGTCACAGGATAGAATCCATTATCTGTAAAAAATCAATTCAAATTAATACTTTTACTAAAAGAGGTTGGTTAGTCTTCCTTTATCTTATTATAATTCCACAAAAAACTCGATTCCATATTATTAACTAGCATGCTAATTTAAACATGATAGAATTTAATTTCATCAGGACAATATAATAACTTTCGATATTACATTTTTTGTTCACATCCAATTATACTTCAATAAAACAAAAAAATTTTAATTATTATTTCACTTTACTAATTTTTTAATACAAAAATAAATCTTAAAAACTAAATTTCTTAACTAAATTATAATAAAAAGATTATTCTATAAAAAAAAAATAGTTTTCATCTTAAAAATATACTATCCATTGGTATTTTTGTAAATAATTTATTCGTAATTTCCTTAAATATATAACCAAAACTATCAGCATATCCAGTTTTTAATTCATTAAATACTAATTCCCAATTTTCATTTAAAAAGCGATTCATTGCTTCTGATAATATTCTATCACCAAATAAATTTTCAAAACTCATATAAACTTTTTTTGGACTAAATGTAACTTTATAATCTTTTAATCTCATATAAAGTATATCATTTTCCATAAATGGTTCACCAATTAATTTATGTTCTATTTTTGTATTCATTAATGTTAAATTTGCTCGTCCATGACCAGTCATTGGTAAAAGTAATATTCTACCAGACATTTCATAATCAGCTAATACTTCAATTCGATCACTTTTTGTATCACATATTATCAAATATTTATTTAGATCCGTTCTATAACAAATTAGACATTATTATTAATTATAATTTACTTTTAATTATATATTTAATTATAGATAGTTTACCTGTAACGTATAACTTTACTGGTTTTTATTAAATCATTTACTTGGACATTTTTATAAACTTGTTTTAAATTAATTGGTGCATTTCCACTATCAATTACCATAGTTTTAACCATTAGAGGCTCCAACGGTGCAATACCAAATTCTGTGTTTCCTATAAAATAAATGAAAGTAAAAATTATTATTAATATGAATATATATTAATTTTTTGGAATTTATTTATTAATTTTTTTTAAACAGTATAATAGTCACAGTTTAACAAAATTGTTAATTACAACGAACTTAGGAATAGCCCTGTTGTGTGGTCTTTGGAAAATCCAAAAATGCAATAAAAATTTAAAATTCGGAGCGACATCTCTTACTCTTCGAACCGCTTATTATATTTGGCAAACAGGTTTAATCGAAACTTCCTCTTGATGCCCGACAAAGATGAGATTGGTACTTTCAGTGATACTAGAATTTCACTAACTGATACTAAAATTTCACTGATACTAGGTTGATTTATCATCTAGTTGGTGCATCTATGAATTCATGGGGAAACTAATATATGAACAATTTAGTTTCCGAAGAATATTTGATTTTTGTTCTAGTCTAGAGCATGTAATAATTATCCGATTTCAATGAAATTTTCTACACAAATGTTGTTCGTGATCTAATACGTGTCTGTAAAATTTGGGGCCGACAGTTTCAATGGACAGTTATCAAAATATTATAATACATTAGGTGTTGAAATTTATAACAAAACAATGTTGTTTTACTATCTATTACATATCTATGTTGGACATAAATCGCTGTTGAACTTAACTACCTAGTTCCCCTTGTTAGCAGTTTCTTTTCTTTAATTGAGAGAGGTTTATAAAATACAAAAAGAACGACCTTAATTTAATTCTAATTAGAACTTACATTTCGATTAGCTTTAAGTCTATATTATAGTACCAGAACTATTCGTTTAATTATATTCATAAAAAGCAAAAAATATAATACATATTCAAAAATTATAACTATACAAATAGCTAAATATTTTTTCTTTACTGTATACTTAATTATGTTGTCAATTGGTCTAAATTAATATTTACGTTAAATTCAAAAATATCATCACGTAAATATAAGATCAATAAAATGACAGAAATTTATTATTTTACTTCCTTTTAACATTGTTGTTTATTTATAATAATATAATTAATGTAAAATGTACGTATTAATTTTACATCTCAAATCACGTCGATAGCATACCATATTTTTGCCAATATATATATTATCTAATTTCTGTCTGTCAACATATAATTTTTCAATTATAAGATGAACAAAACAAAAAATTAATAATTATCACAAATAGTAAAATTATTTTAATATGCATTGTATTTAATACGGAAATATTTTATATAGTTACAAAGACTAAATATTGTTTTCTTGGTGCCTTGATCAAGGTTGTTAACCATTAAAATAGGAATATTCGTACTGTCGCAATAAAACACTCCTTTTAGTCAAATTTTAAATATTCATAATAATAAGCAAATAGTAAATATTTTCATGCCATAAATATAAAATCATTTTTGTGATTTTTTGTTTTAAAAATAAATAATTTCTGACCTTGAATTATATAAAGCTACTAATTTTAAAGACAAGTTCTAATATTTATTATTATTAAATATTGAAGTAAAATTTAAGTTAAATAAATATTATTTTTTACTAATTAATTATAAATACAAATCTCTGGTCTTGTATATTTAATTGAAACCATATCGTACTATCCAGATTAGTCTAATTTTTTAAAAGAAATCTTTAAACTTACCATTTTTTAATAATATTAAAGCTTTATTTACAGCATCAACTAAACATTTATCAAAATTTTCATCACGTTTACATTTTTTAAATTCTGGTGCTGTTAAAATAAATAAATAAATAAATTAATATATTAATAATTAAATTAAGCAATTTTTATTTATATAGGTATACAAAAATATTTTGATTACATTAATTATGTAATATCACATTCTTTTATATCTTAAATTGTAGTTCAAGTTCATAAAAAAATATTATTTTAATTAAAAATTACATATATTTCAACAGTCTCTTTTATGGCCTTCAAAAATACCGCAAAATATTTAATTATTATTTTTTTTGGAATTTCGATTATAGTACCTAAATATTTTTAAAATGTCTTTAAAAATAATATTTTACAATTGAAAATTGACAAAAATTGTCTTTCAATTCCTATCTGACCTCAATTGATATTTTTTTTATGTAAATTTTTTTTTAGTTCTTTTTTTTTATTAATTATGTAAATGTTAAGTTTAACTATTATGTTGTAATAATATCTAGATCGAAAGTTTTTGACCTTTATGAAATTATTGTAATAAATTTGTGGTCCCAATTGTTATAAAGTAATGTAAAAAATTGTTAATTTGTTCAATCTTATTCAGAAAATTTTGCACATATACATAAATTTAAAGATGATAATTAAAAATGTTGAAAAAATTATTTAACTCAAAACATAAATAAAATCATATACATAACAAGAAAAATAAAAAATCATCTTACAAAACTCTTGAAAATCATGTTAAGGTCTTCTCTATCCAAATTACATCTTTAATTTCATTTTTGTAAATTTAAAATATATTTTAAAAGGAAAAGCATATAAAAAAACGTTGATTATATTATTATCGATGGATAGGAATTTTGTAATATCAAATAATTTTAGTTTTTATGAACATAAACTATAAAAACAAAATTATTAGATTATTAATAATTTTGTATATTCTGGAAAATAGTTATTCAAATAATTTGATGTAATTTATTATGATAATGTTATATTACTTGCTAAATTATTTAAATTTAAATCGTAATTATGTACTGTAAATAAGATGAGATTATACTGAAAATATTAGGTTTTTAATATCACAATTTCAGTTTCACTAATTTTAAATAGTAGCACATGCTTTTCAGTAGCTTTATAAGAGAAATATACATTGAATAAGCCCTATTTATATAGATGTTATTATGTCTTAATAATTTGTTTTTCAATATTGCACTTTTAATATTGAATTCAATGAGTACTATCCAAAACTTATTTAATTCTTGAATTCTTCAAATGAATTTCTTTTAAATAACTTTTCTTAAATTAAGTTTAGCAATTTGTATTCTGCATACGTTTAATATCTAGAATTCGTGATAACAAACTCGCGATTACTATATAAAGTGTTGAATTTGAAGTGTTTTTAATATTCGTAATATATAAAATTTACACTGATATTAAAATGCATAAATAACTAAATTGCAACAAAAAATGTTATATCGTCAAATAAAAATATTAAATTAAAATTAAAAATTAAATTAAAATTAACATCTAACGCACAATTTCCATATTCGAATATAATATTTGTTATTATATAATGTAATTTCACCGTTGAAAAAAACATGTAATCTTTTATGTAAGTTAATTTTTTTTTTCATTATTATCTTTGCTATACTGCACATAATAATAATTAACTTCATTTAAAATATGCTAAATGAAAAGTGAAAGATTAAAATATTTTTTTTTTCATACAATAGTGCGTAAAAGACAAAAACAAAATATGTATTATAAATATACGTACGTAAATCTTTTCCAACAACTAAAAACATACATAAACTGTACAGAAAAATCTTTTTTATGATCATATTTATGTTGACAATTTTTTTTTTATAAAATAAATTTCTATTTTTTTAATTCACTTTCTTATCAAAAAAATTAACACTTTCAATTAATAAATAAAACTGTAATAATTTTTATACACTTTTTAATATTTTTGGAAACGATCAGTACAGGTATCGCGTCGATTTGAATCTGAAAATGATGTAAGAAAATCTCAGGTTTTTATACTTTGGGCCAACAAATTTTTAAATACATATAATAAATATTATATTTGGTCAGTATATTATGGTACATGGATACAAAGATACAACATACATATCAATGGAAAAGCGTTAAGTATTTTTACTCTGGTTGTTAATTGTTCGTTGATTATTGAACATTTAGCTTTGTTGTTTTTATATTTTTAAAAAAAAGAAATATTGGCGGCTTAATGTTGTAATATAGTATAGCATTTATTTGGAGTAGAGAGTAGAGTATAAAATGTAATTCTCTGATATTAATTAAGTTACTATACTGATTACAGTTTTATAATGGCTGTCAATATCAGAAGAAATTAAAATCAGAATTATCCAATAATTTATGATGTAAATAATGAGTATGAGGTATGAGCTAAAAGTCATTATTTCAAATTTTCATGAATATATCATTTTCAGGTCGAATTAACGATTTTACAATTCAAGTAACGATTTTACAATTCAAGTATTCAAGTTAATAAATACAGTAATCATTATTAATAAATTATGTAATAATTATTATTAATAATTGCATGTTAATTTGTAAAATAGTTTTTTTTTTAAATTGTAAAATCGTTAACTTGAGCTGAAAATGCTATATATGTATAGAAGATTTATTATAAAATATATCAAATTACTTAGTATTAAAAACAAACTTTAATCTTTTGGTTAAAACTAATTAAGTTTAAATATATATTTCAAATATTTCAAAATTTATATTGGAGCTACGGATGAATTATGGTACTTAAAGTATACTTACTTATCCAGGTTATCTCGGAATTATTGTTTAAAATACGATTAAAAAATATGCGATTTTATTTATTTTGTTTGAAATATAGACTCTCTACTGTAGTTTTTATAATAATCTAATAATTATTTGTAAAAGCCATTTTAACTTTAAATAAAACTCTATAGTTGTATGTGATGTCAAAAAAGTTTGATGAAAATGTATTGTCAAATATTTCATTAAACATCGCATGCGTCATGCGATTATTGTTTTTTCCCTTCGTCTTCACTTTGCACGATTTTTCATCAGAAAGGGATGAAAATGTTATTTCTCACTCTAAATTGGATTGTTTTTCTGAAAAATAAAATTTACTAGTCAATGTCATACCAGTATAATGAAAAGTCTGATAATGTAGATGGGCTTTAACAAGCCATATAGCGATGTACAAACGTACAATATATTATTATGATCTTATTTCATACGTATTTTTTATTATACAAAATATTTTTAACTTACTACATATACTAAAATAATTTTAAGCTTTGTCTATAATACAACATTTCATTGAAAACTGTAGTAATGTTTATTATGTTTTACTTTCATAATTTAGTCAACAAAAATTACAAATTTCAGTCATATATCACTTGGTCGCGTGCGCATTTGCATGAGAATTTGAATATTTGTGTTATTAAATTTTATTATGTATTTTATATGCAAATAAATCGGTCAACAACACTTTAATATCAAATTCAAATATTAAAAGTAAACAAAAAAGAAGTTGCTAAAATTAATATTAAGGAATATATTAAATTTTGTAAGTTTCAAAAGTATATTCGAATTTTTAAAATTTAAAATTTTTATTTCAATCAAAAAAGAGCATATTTTATTATTTTATTAATGTGTAATTAATGATTTAAAATCAGTGGCGTGCAGTTAAAATTATGAATGGTAAAAAAACAATAGAATTCAATCGCTGATTAAAAATATAAAGATACATATATGATGTGATGAAGAGTGAAACTACATAATAGATGTTAGGGCTGTTTATGTAATTATTATAGATAACCTTCTTTAAAAGCTTATCATTAAGCTTGTACTGAGAAACCAGAAAGGAAGTTATACCGAAGCTTAAGCTCTGGCAAAAGCTTAAGCTTCCACTGTAAAATCCGAAAATCCGTTCAATATTTAAAATAGCCATTGCAATAAGTAACTATAAAACATATATAAAAATTAGTATAAAGTAAGGGCTACAATGTACCGATCAGTTTAGTTTCGATTCGTACTGTAGCAGTATATATGTACAGTAGACTGAACATAATACTGAAATACAGATTGCAATTGATTTAATCACATATTATTATTATTATTTTTTTGAAACCGTCAAATTTCATTTCTTTTGATATTTGCTTCAATTTGGTCATTTTGGATTCGCAAAATTGTAATTATTCCAAACTCTTTCGCCTATGTCCACTCAATTGATTTTCTGTACAAAATATATGAAGACGTCAAATTTGAACTGGTTTGTGTGGTACCCGCATTCATCAATTTTGGCAGATAAATATAAAGGGGCGGATTATTCTATTATCCGAAAATCTAAAATAATGTAAAAAAAAATTTTTTTAAAAAGTCAAAAATAAACTTGACAAATACAAAAAAAAAATAAAGTCAAAAATAAGTTGCCAAATGTAAAAAAAGTCAACAATTTCGGAAAAAAAGGAGTTGACGATGTCAAAAATAAGTTTGATAATGTCATAAATCTGGCGGAGTTTCAAATGCAAAGCCTATAATTTGATTTATAGCCGCATTTTTTATTTTGTACTACACTTCATACAATTTGATAGCAATAGAAATTGAAAAATTTCTTTAAAAATTAATTATTGTTTCTTTATATTAACTTTGCTTATACTAGTAAAAAAAAAAACAAAACCTTTAAATCAAAAGACGAACGAACGTACTTCATATTTATTATTCGTTACATTAAAAAAATATATTATACCATTATACTATTGCGTTTTCAAGAATCAAAAAACGAAAAACATAAAGTATCAGAACAAAAATAATAAAACGTACTTAATATAATTAGATGACGGATAGGCGTCTCCAACCACATTGTATTTATAATAAACTGACGTTACCACATTCTATATCGAATTTTAATACCATAAAAAAATAAATAAATACGCATATAATAAAGCTAACATCTCTAGAAACGAACGCCAAAACACAAAACAGAATCAGAAGCCTTTTTTGTTTTACAAAATCTAATTCAACAACATTAATGGATATTGAACAATATAATCATAATCATTATGATTCAACAAATATATATGATTTACATAATAATGATAATATTAGTATTAGAGCACTATCAACAATTGATTTACAAATAGCTCAAACAAATGCCAACATTTCTAATGCATCGGATTGTGATATGTCAAATCAACATAATACTATGAATAATGGTAATGGTGGTGGAAATGTTGCTGGACAAACATTGTCACCAACAGATAAACCATTGTTAACTTTTGTAGTACAAGAAAATTTTGAAACACATCCAGCACATAAAATTGAAGAAGGTATATTCCAACATATGAATAAATTACCAAATAAAAAAAAGGATAATTTGAAAACTTTGGGTGTTACATTTACTGGACATATGAATCTTAATGATAAATCAATAATTGTTGAGAATTTTGCAAGATTTAGTGAAGTATGTATATATATAAAAAATAATTTCTTATTTTTATTAATTTGAGTACTTCGTGTTTTATTATTGATTTTCTTGCTTTAAGAGTGTTAGATTAATACAGATATATATATAATATGTTTGTAAATAATTGAATTAATTTATATTTTGTTTTAGGAATATGCCATAACCGACCATCGTCCATTCCTTGCACTTAATCAAAGCGGTATGCTCAAAGCTGAACAAATAAAATTTGCTCGATTTTTGGGGCAAGGATTACCACTTTTTACATTATTTTGCATTTATAGTAATTTTAAAAATCTATTTTGCCAGAAACGCTTTGAAAAGTATATACAGAAATAATATTTTATTTAAATATTGAATTATTAAATTTTATTGTATTTGCAGTTATTCAAATGGTAGCTACAATTTGCAATTTGTTTTGGACAGAACTAGAAAATATCTAACAAGCACAAGTGCTGGTGAGTAAATTTTAAATTACAAAAATTTATTATAATTATGTATAGATGCGTTTAAGTTTAAAATGTAAAATCATCAGTTAGTAAGAAATATATCAAATGTTAATACTGTCACTTATGATTATACATTACTTACAATTTCTTAAATTAGATTGTAAGATTAATTCAAAATCCAATTTTCATTCAAACACAGTATATTACATAAGCGAGATACCAATCATGACTCGATTTTTCAATAATGTAAAATGTTTAGATAAAAGTTCTATAGCTATGATTTGTATGAATTTCTTTGGTTATGATTTGTATGAATTTAAAAACATAATATATGAAGATATATTTACAATTAATGTTAGTGCACACTGGGATCAAATTATACATATTTTTAAATATTTAGTCTTAACAATAACAATAATATTTGAATATTAGCTAAACGGAGGAACTCAAAGGCTTAAGTTTTAAGCGAAGCTAAGCAGTATACGTAGAATTTATATAGTCATCTATATTCCAGAATAAAGGTGTCAGGTGGCAGGTCCGATTCCGTTTTTAATTTATATTCATTAATTTTTTATGCAAGATTTTATGAGTTAATAGCAACCTAATTTATTATAATTATGATAATTTAAGTATATTAAAACATAGCTTAGCTAGTTGTAAGGTAAGTAGTATAACCTTACCTCGGAAGATTATCCTATTATAGATATAATTTTTCATACATTTGAATTACTAGTTGTGATATTCAAGTATCTAAAATTTTCCTTCGATGAATTGCAAACTCCACCTGCAGCATGAATTGTTTTAATCTTGATACTGTACACAAATTCATTCTTAGGTGTTATTATTTATAATCTGAGCACACACTTCCTCCATAAAAGTATATTTACGTCCGTCCAACTTCAGAATTTTCGAAATCCATAAAAATAAACTAATTAAGTTTATTAATAAATAATACCTTATTTCGGTATGGAATAACTTTTAAATGTATATTTATTTCCTTGTTTAATACATACAGAAGCCCAAAATAAAATACGAGATGGTGAACTACCACAACAAACATCAAATAAAATGAAAAATAATAGCATATTATTAACTCATCAACAAGAACAGCACAAACAACAGCAACAACAAACACAACAGCAACAACAACTGCAACAACACCAGCAACAACAACACCAACAAAATTCTACATTAAATAAAAATGAAATAGCATCTAAAACATTAGAAAGATTACAAATATTTGAAAATTATGATGTACATGAATCGCATCGTATTGAAAATGGTATATTTACACATGTTGCACGTTTGTCGGCAAAAAAACAAGAAGTTCTTAAACAGTTTGGTATTCAAAGTAATCCCAATGTATCCTATTACGAAAAGCACATGATAATCGAGAATTTCATAAAATTTTGTGATGTGAGGACAAAAAAAGAAAATTATATAAATTTTTTTACAAAATTTTATTTTTAAATATTCTTATAATATTTTTTTTTCAGGCATATAAAATTAATGATCATCGTCCGTTTTTGGATTTTAATGAAAGTGGTTTTCCAAAAATGGAACAAATTAAATTTGCTCGCTATATCGGACAAGGTCTACCTAATTTAACACTATATAAAATTTATAGTGCATTCAAAGAAATTTTGGCATTATATCGAATAGAAAAGTAATATTTAATTTTTCTTTGTAAAAAATGTAATTAATTTATTTGCTATTTTAGATTAATTGCTAATGGTTATGATTTACAAAAAATTTTAAAAAAGAAGAAGAAAATTTTATGCACCAGAATGCATTCAGCATGTAAGAAATGTAATGTACCGAAACAATATATTTTTTTTTTTGTATTTATGTATGAACCATTAATTAAATTAATATCAAAATTGATTAATAAACTTTTAAAAACTTATTAACTTCGTTTTAATAGTTAATATCGTTTCAAAAGTTTCTTAATCATTTTTTTTTTGGATAATACAAAGTTCATACATATTTTTCTTGCAAATTTTTAAATATTTTTTTTTTGTATAGCTCGTGAAACTGAAGCTGCTAAATTACAACAAGATCAATTGCAACAAGAAGAGCCACAACATTTGCAACTTCTTTTGTAAACATTGTTGTATTTAAAATAAAAATATTTTCGGGGGTATAGGAGTTCTTGTGGACGTATTGCATTATTGCATGTAGGAGTGTCAGTTATCCCAAAAATATTATTTTTGGTGACCAGAGTTATGAATTTTAAAATTAAAGTTTTCAGAAATAAAAAAAAAAAAAATTAGTACAAAAAACTGAATTGTGGGACTATAACATTTTTTTTTTTTTAAATTAATCATTTAACAAAAAAATATTGAAGTTATTATTGTAGACATTATAAGAATCTCTCGTTTATAATCTGAGCACAATAAAATTTTGTTATTTTTTATTAATTTCTTTCTCAATATTTTAATTTATTTTAGTTGAAGATAATTTTTAGTTTCAAATAAAAATAAAAACTGTATTATTACATTATTTTATAAATCATAAAAAATATATTTACAAAATGTACTTTTTTTTTATAATTCCTGATTATAACTATTACTTTCTTTAAAAAAAATTACAGAAATATAAATTCAAAATTTCGTAATTTTAAAAAGTTTTTTAATCATGTAAATAAGATCATTTATTTGTTCCCTTTTAAATTCCGGAAAAGTTCATTAACAAAAACAATGTGTGTAAATACAGAAATTTAGTACACAGATTGTGGACAAATTGATTTCATAATTTCCAATAAATATAACAAATGTGGGCTAAGTAACTTCGACCACTACTCTAGTAAAAAATTGTGGAGACTACTTTTATAAGAAATTTATAAACCTATTGGTAGAAATTCATACTTTAAAAAGGAGCTTTTTGCATAGTTTTCATTTTGCAATTGTTTTCGATACAACCTAAATTTATTTAGAAGCTACGAAAATATCTTGTGTGAGTGGTCTAAATACATATAAAATTTATTGAACTCAATACCTGGAAGGCATTATAAAAATGTACTGTAAAATAACTTTTTTAGCTTCAACTTCAAATAAACCTAAAAATTAAAAAAAAATCTAAATATTTTTATACGATTTGATGTACAATCGTACATTTAAATTGTTTATTTATATACTTTTATTCAACAAAGCAAATTCAAAAAAATAATACAAAAAAAATAAGAGTTTTTATTATATTTTAATAAATATTTATAATATATAAAAAAAACTGATTTTAAATTCATAGAATATAAAAATATTTATTTTGTCTTTGTTGTTGATACTTCACGTTCCATTGCTCTTTGTTTGGCTTTCTCATACAGTGGGGTCAATTGACCCTGTTCACCCAACATTTTCAATAATTCGACAATAAATGGCAAATAATTATGCTTTCGTCTAATATTTTCAATCTAAACAAATTTATATTCATAAAAATTTAAGTTATATTATACTATCACAAAATATTTACCTTATAACGCTTCTTTTTTGACATATCATCTTCAATTAATGATTTTAATCGTAATATTTCACTTTGGGTATCATCAGTTTCCATATCATTTTCAGCTGAATTTAATAATTTATCAAGTTGTCGTTGATAAATCATTTGACGATCAGATACCAATGACATTAAATTAAAATGTATTTCACCTTCACTATATTTTTGCATACGTTTTTCAATTATTGGCCGAACAACATCTAACCAATTTTGTTCTGGAGTAATACCACCTAAATCAACTGGACCTTCTTTAAGACCATCCAATTCATATAATCGACCATCAATTGGTATATAACCAATAAAATGAAATACATCGTCATCTTTATTTTGATTTTTTGAATCTAGTTCGAAAAGTGTTTGACGTGCAAATGAATTATGAACAGTTCGAATTTGTGATGCATTGCTCAATGTTAATCCTTTATTATATGCATCAAAAGTTGAACAAAATTCCTGAAGAATAAATTTCCAATTTTTTAATTTTATAAATTTTATTTAATAGTGATCAATGTACCTTCAAATCTGTCAAAGTTTTGCCCAATTTTAAATCAGAATGTGAACAATTTAATAAAATACTTAAAATTGCTTGTGTTGCACATGCATTGTTAATAACTTGTTTTGCAAAAAATATCTTTTCTAATCTTCCTTCATCTTGTACAACAGAACCAGCTGGTTCATCATCTTGTACCCATTTGAACAGAAATATTAAACCGTGTATTGGTTCTAAATTTTTAAACGATTCGGTATCTAAACTCCATAGCTCTTCAACCTGAACACCTTCGCAACCTTGAAAAAATAAAAAAACATTTTAAAATAAAGTTGAGACCAAATTATAAAATGGTAACACAAAATCCGGCATCTTTTTTTATGCATTTCTTTTTTGCCGATCATCGGATTTCTTATTATAGGTTATAATGTTATAATTTGTTTTTATAGATTTACCAAATTCTCGTATCAATTCTGTGAAAACACCAGGATCACTCTCAATTAAGCACCAATTTCCAGCACTTTCACTCATTTTAAAAATCTTTTAAATTTTATTTTTTATTAAATAGAATCAGCGTTACAACTTTTCTGACGATGCAAATTTTTTTTCTAATTTAATTTTATGAATTTTATTTTGACATTTTTATCAGAAAAATAATGACATATTATATTTGTGAATTTTATAGTACAATTACAATGCAGACAAAAAAAAACAATACACAACTTCGATGGCTATTACATGAACTTTTTAACGTCGCACTTTTCACAACTCCATTTAATATTTTTTTTAATCATATTTATATGTAAATACTGAACCCAAAAATTTGGATGATTTTAAAGTCATGCTAAATTTATAAATAGAATTCAGCAAACTATTTCCTTTTCAAAGCAAATAAAACGAGCTCAACATTGCGAAGCCGCTTTCAAATTACAAGCTATCACTTTCAAATTACAAGATGTAATTTTGCAGTTCTATATTTTATAGGGCTAATGATGGCGATATTAAGGCCTATGGGTCCCACACTTACACACGCAACCATTTTAATTCCATCATAAAAGAACAGATAAATTACTTACTTAAATTTAATTGGCCTGCTCAGAAATTTACTATAATTCTAGCAACCAAATAAATAAATTTAGTTCTTTGCGACAATTGAGCCAAAAGTTACTGTCATTTCGCCTTGATCAAGAGTTGTATTGTTTTCTTTTTCTTATAAAAACTTAGTTTTTGGTTCAAAAGTTATTTTACAAAAAAAAAAAAAGGTTAAAAAAGTAACTATAATGAATTGTTGCTGTGCAATTTGATAATGTAAGAACATTGCTCCATGTGTAAGTTACCATTATACGATCATTTAAATATTTCATGATATTTCTAAAAAGAGAGTAATACATAATCTTTATTGAATTATTCTTAATTTAACTATGCCAAAAAAAAAATGGAGAGGGTAAAACGAACAATTGGAGCTGAAACAGTTAAAAGTTCATATGTTGAATTCGGAATTTGGATATGCAATGTAGTTTTTAGTACCATTTTTCAATTTGTATTTTTGGCTTGAATAAATGTCCTCATCCTCAGCCTCACAAGCTATAAACTTCAACTTTATTATTACACCCTTGCTATTTTTAGCAAAATTGCGCCAAATAAAATAGGAATATATATACATATGTATATACATACCGATTTAAGGTAAATTATTTTTTTGGTATCCACTACCAAAGTGTATCCAATTTTTTTTAATTTTTAGCACAGCCTCAAACCAAAACCACCACAATAAAGGTGATTTAATAACATATGTGGTGAATTTCATTGTTTTTTTGACATTGCTTGTGTCACCAACAAATAAAAGGAAGGAAAAATCAAAGTTTGTTTAATTAAAATATTTTATTTTTTAATTAAATTATTAAATAGCTAAAATAGCTTTTTGCATTTATGTAAATATAATTTAAAATAATATTATTAAAATCTGTGCAAAAATAATGTGTAAAATTCCAAAAAAAATGTGAAATCTATGAAGAAAAAAAAATATTAAAATTCAGGAAGCGAAAAAAAAAAAGTTAAACATCTAGTTTTTTAGTTTGTTTTCCTACTTTGAAAAAAATGGTGGTGTCAAAAGAAAAAGATGCAAAACGTAAAAGAAAAGAACCAATCATTGAATCACCCGAAATGCCGAAAAGGTATATTTACAAAATTTACAAAATATTTTTTATACAAAATATAAAAATTTTAAAAGTGAATCAATATTTGTAAATATAATTTTTTTTTTTACAAATGTCGGTTTTGATTTAGTGCCGCGCGAACGCGATGCTATGCTACTAATAAAATAATATTCACTGCTGCAAAATTGAACTAAAAGCGATATACCAGTACGATAATTGAAAATTTTGTTATTTAACTTTGCTGTCGTGTCGTATTTGTTTTAAAATTTATATTATTTTAAACAATATTTTTTATAAATATTTATATAAAAATTATTAATAAATAAGAAAAACTGTAAGCGATATTAAACATCTCATATGAGTGTTAAATTTAATAACTGAATTGTTTTGTTTACACCTAAATTATACTAAATATATTTATAAAAAAATAATATTTTTTGTTTTTTTTAGGACAAAAGTGCAAGCACAACGAAAATTTGCCCAAGGCCAACATGCCCCATCATCATCAACATATTCATTTCCAGGTGGTGGAGGTGGTGGTAGCTCAACTGCTGTATTAGCAGCTAGTACATCAACACAATCAATTGCAGCTGGTGGTTCAATGATACGTGATAACCGTGAACCACCACCAGAATTAATCTCAAAAAGACCAAAACCAGAAGATTTTTTAACATTTTTATGTTTTCGTGGTACACCAGTTCTACCAACTAAATTAGATTTTTTAAATCAAAATAAAACACAAACAACAACAAAGAAAAATGATTCAACAACAATAACAGAATCAAATGAATCGATAGTAAAGAAAAATGATAGTCCAAAGACAAGAGCATCAACAAGTAGAATACAACAAAAAAAATCAATTACACCACCAACAACAACAATATCAGTTTCATCACCAGCAATAACAACAATTTCTAGTTCAGATAAAATTTTGGATAATATTAATACGGATAAAAATCTTAATATAAAAGACAATAATACAAAAACACAGAAAAAAAGTGATCTAATACCATTTGCTGTCCGAAAGCGGGCTGAAAAATCGACGGAGGGTAATAAAACAGCTGTGAAAAAGACTAAAACTAAAGGTAAATCAATAACACCAGCTAAAGAAGAAAATGGTCGGAGATCAACAAGAACACGAGGTAAAACAAGTTTAGGATCTGATTTTAATGATGATGATGATGACGGTGGAAGTGATAAAAATGAAGAACAACTTCTAGTTAATGCAACATTACCTCTAATTGATGATTCAGTTAATGAATCTTCGAAAATTGAAAATTTCGTAAAAGAAAAACCGTCAACTGTTAAAAGTAAACGAAAAATTGGTATTGTCGGAGAAAAGTTAAATCAAGAAATTATTAGTGCTGGCGATGATGATGATGATAGTCAGAAAAAAGACATAGAAAAGATTAATGCCAATGTTCGATTGACTGATCAACAATCGGCAATTAAAAAAATTCCTGGAAAACGAGGTCCTAAACCAAAAGTATCAAATAAAATAGATGTGGTTCCTGTTGTACAGAAAGCCATCGAAATTGAACCTGAACCAGTTGGTAGAATGACAAGGCAAAGAGCATTCTTTGAACCAGTTAAAGTTCCACCAAAACCTGATGAACCCGAGGATACTAAAATAATTTGTGATGAAATAAAAGAATCTGAAAAAAATAATACGATCAATAATGATCAAATTGATTTCTCATCAGAAGATGAACAACCATTAGCAAAAACTATAAAATTGACGAATGTCATAAAATCACCGAAAAAATCAACAAAACCGCTTAATAAAAAAATTTCAACAACAACAAATAGTAATATTAAAAAATCGAAATCATCATTAAATATTGATAAGGATGATCCTGACCTAACTTCTCAAGAAATTTGTGGTTCAGTTCAATCTTCACCGAATGATGATGATAAAAAATTATCAAAGAAAAAATTATTACTAACAAAAATCACTCCAAATCGGGAAATAATAACACCAAGTGAAACAAAATTACCATCACCAGATATTATAAAAGTAACCACGAAACAAAATGTTAATAAATTAACAACAGGTGCAGCACTGGGTCAACAACAACAAAATGATATTCAACAAATTGATACTATTAGTCGAAAATCTGATGTTGGTAGTTCGAAAGTAATCACAACAACAACAGCAGGCAAATCAAAAAAAAATATTACCAAAAAATTATCTAATACAAAATATGATAAAAATAAAAATCTTGAATCAGAAGATGATTCATTTGGTAATATAACAACAACAAAAATAACACCGAAAAAAAAGAAAACTCGTAAAAAAAAATGTGCATCTGCTGTTACTGATACGGCAGATATATCACAACAATCACAAACTGATATAAGTGAAACAGATATTCGTACATGTACTGGTCGTCCTACTAGAAAAACTAAAGAAGCTGCAACAATATATATGGAATTAATTGGTCAGAAATTAAATTTAGGTGATTTTGATGAAGATGACTTTTCAATGGATAGTTTTCCAGAATTACCAAATGTTAAAGAAACACAAAAAATGGAAACAGAATTAAAGAAAAATGTTGGTAAACCAAAACCACTACTACTACCACCTCCAGTGCAAGTTACAAAAATTGATACGGAATTAAAGGATGAAATTATACCATTAATTACTGGTGATATAACTGTTAGACAGTCAATTACAGATGAATCAATTAATCAATTATCACTTAAAATTGGTAAAAAACGTGGTCCGAAAAAGAAATTAGTTACAACAAATGATGTACCTATAAAAAAGCTTAATATTGTTAATCAAATGAATCAGAAAAAGAAACCGAAAAAGAAAAAAATTAAAAATAAAAATCAACAAAATAATGTTGAAGAAAAAAACGATTCTGATGTTGAGGTAGTTGATAATAATAAAGAAAGTAAACGAAAATTTGAAAAAAGCTTTAGTGATTCAGATGATGAACCATTAGCAATAAAACTAACAAAAACTAGTGAAAAAGATTTTGAATTATCAAAAAAGTCAGAATCAATTAATTTTCAACACCAACAAAATTCTTCAATTATTGCTACTTCCAATACAACAACAATAATACCAGTACCAACTACAATTTCATCTCTAGCAGCGGTACCACCAACTACAGTTATTTTATCTAAACAAACTAATATTGTTAATAATATGAAATTTTCAACTACTAGTCCACAGATAACATCAACCACAAATCAATTGGAAATTAATAATAAAATACTACAACAAAAACAAGAAGAAAGACAATTAAAATTAATAACATCACCAAATTTTGTTCAAACAACAACAATAACAAAATCACAGATACGAACACCACAAAATACAAATATTTCGTCACCAGGTCAGTTAGTTCAACAACAACAACAGCATATTCATCATACACCAAAACATCATACGCCAACAGCATTCACACCACTTGAAACTTATCCATCACCAAAAATAAATCCAACATTTTTAACTCCAAAATTTGATAGAAATTTAGAAAGACGTTTACCAACAACATTAGATTCACCATTAGCACAAAAAAATTTAAGTTTTCCATCACCATCTGTACAAGCATCAATAACAACACCATTAGCTACAACAACAGCAACAACTGGTAAATTTCAACAAGAATCAACAACAAATACACCAAAATCAACATCACCAAGTAATAATTCATCAGCAAATGCAATTGCAAATATATTAGCAACAAATTTAATGCCAAGTAAAGAAGAATCTGGTAAAATATTTGGTATAGCTAGTGTTAGTTTAGCACAAAGTTCTGGTCCAGATAATACAAAATGTACATTAGGTAAATGTGGTTCAATACATAAACCAGTTTTAGGACCAGTTGTACCAACTGAAACATATTTAGGTGAACAACAATTATCAAGTAAAGAACGTCGTAAAGCTAAAGTTAATATGACACATGAACAAATACAAAAATGGTTAATTGAATGTTCATCTAATCCAGATGATATACAAGATGATTTAGATGATGATTTTGATGATATATTAAAACCCACAACATTTGCACCAACACCGCCACCTCCACCAGCACCAATTAAAGATGATAAAGAATCGACAAGTACTTCGTCCCGAACAACAACAAATAAACAAGATTTAGGTAAAGCTGAAAGTGCCTGGTCTGGTAAAGGACCATCTTTAAAAGCTACACCAGTTATTGCTAAAGAAGATGTTAATAAATTTGAGGAATCTTCTGTACAACAGGATTTAGTAATTGAAAAGGATGAAACTATAGTTGCAACACCACCGCCACTACCGTCGCAATTGATTCCAATAACAACAGCTAACGATACAACAACAATAAAGAAAATTCAAACAAATTTAACGAAAAAAGAAAAGAAAAAACTAGAACAAGAAATTAAATTAAAAGAGAAGAAAGAAATTATTGCTGCGTCAAAGAAAAATCAACAACAACAAGATGCTATTAAGTCAACACAATCAACACCAGTTAAAGAAACTCCGATCCTTAAATCACCGAAAGCCTCAACTTCAGCAGCAAATTTAATGAAAACACAAAAGAAAACCCAACAACAATTAGCAGCGGCGGAACAAAATAATAAAAATAAAACCGAAAATACTAAAACTGCAGCACTTAAAACACCACCAAAACGACAACCAGTTTATATTTCGAAAGCAAATGTTCCAGCTGTTGTTGCTACCACAACAACATCTGCTGCTGAAATAAAAAGGTCAATACAAAAAATGAATACTAGCGGTGGTGGTGGTGGAGGTGATATTGGTAATAGTTTTTCAGCTTTCTCACCCGACAATGAAAAAAGTGTTTATTCATTTGATAAAGAAGAAGATGTTTTACCATTACCATTATCTAAACCATTTAGACGTCAAAGTCGTCGTGAATCACATAATGATGATCAATCATTAAGTGATTCAAAACCATTAATAAATAATAAACAAGATAAAAAATTAGAAAATAATAGTATTTCGTTGACACTTAGTCCGGAGGATAATCGTAAATTAGCTAAAATGAATTTTGATACAATTACTAGTACAACAACTGATACCAAGAAATTTGGTAAAAAATCAGCAACAACAAAATCAATAAAGAATTCTTCTGATGATAAATCAACAACAAATGAATTTGTATTAAATGATTCTGAAGGTGAAACATTTTACATTCCATTACAAGGTGCCGCTGTTGGTGTAGCAACTGGTGGTAAATCTGATATGTTACAAGCTGTTGAAGTTAAAGTGAAGGTTGGTCGTGAAGGTCCAGATGGACCAAACCAGCGTGTTTGTGTCCAAGCTACCTTGGTTACAAAATCACAAATGTCTGCAACAAATTCAACAACAACAACAGCTAATGCACCAATCAATTCTAACATTGATATAAATAATGATAAAAATAAGGAATCGTCTAATGGTTGTACAATAACAACATCAGCTTCAGCAAAAAATGTACCAATTGGTACAGTACAACCAAGATTTAAAACATCAAATGCTGTTGATCAGCAACAAAATACTTCTGGCAGTACTACTGGTGCTGTTCCTGCTCCATTAACGAGAGTTAATTCAAATTCGTCATTATTTTCAGGTTCAGGTAAATCACGTGCAGGTGGTGGTGGAAATTCAACAGCTAATTCGAAAAAGCATAAAGATGATACAGTAATTAAAATGTTCAATAATACAGCATTCCCACGTCATGATGATCCATCCCAAATGGTAGAAGCACCAGTATTCCGACCAACTGAAAAAGAATTTCATGATCCAATGGAATTTATTGAACGTATTACACCAATTGCAGCACGTTTTGGTATTTGTAAAATAATACCGCCAGCTAGCTTTAAACCAGAATGTCGTGTTTCAGATGATATGCGTTTTTCAGCTTATAATCAATATGTCCATAAAATGTTACATCGTTGGGGACCAAGTGTAAAAGAATTTCATGCAATTAAAAAACATTGTGGTACACAACGTGTTTCATTAACACCATTTCCATTAATTGGTCAAATGGAAGTTGATTTGCCGCGATTATATCATACTGTACAAGAATTAGGTGGCCTACAAGAAGTTATGGAAAAGAAAAAATGGACACGTGTTGCTGATGAAATGTGTATACCAAAATTAGCACAAGATCGTGCATCGCGTTTAGATGATATCTATTGTAAATATTTATTACCATATGACACACTATCGTCAGTAGAACGTCAAAAATTATTTGATGAAGTTGATGCTGATTGGGCGAAACGTGAAGCAAGAGCAAGACGTAATGCCGATCATTGTTTAAATTCCGATAGTGATAGTAATGATGATGATGACGATGATGATGAAATTGAATCTAGTGAAGATTCTGATGAAGATGATGCAGATGGTGGTGTATCAATGGAATGTATTGTTAAAGGTAAAAGTATGCCATTAAAACAATTCTTTAGGATAGCACGTAATACTATGTCACTGTGGTTCAAAAATACTGAACCAACTGTTGGTGATGTTGAAGCTGAATTTTGGCGACATGTTGCCGTTCGGGATAGTCATGTATGTGTTCATTCGGGTTCAATTGATTCAAGTGGTTGGGGATATGGTTTTCCATCACCTGGTCCAAAAGGTAAAGGTTCACCGTGTGCAAAACATCCATGGAATTTAAAAGTTTTAACAAATAATCCGGGTTCAGTACTTAGATCATTAGGTCCAGTTATGGGTGTTACAGTTCCAACATTACATGTTGGTATGTTATTTAGTGCATGCTGTTGGTATCGTGATCCACATGGTTTATCATGGATTGAATATTTACATACTGGTGCTAGTAAAATATGGTATGGTATACCAGATGAACAAAGCTCAAATTTTCGTACAGCATTAACTGCCCTAATACCAACACATTGTCAAAATAAAACAATTTGGCTGCCTTGTGATACTGCAATGGTACCGCCACATATGCTAACAGATCGCGGTGTATCGTTGTGTCGAATTGAACAAAAACCTGGTGAATTTGTAGTTATATTTCCAAGGGCATATACATCGAGTTTATCATCTGGTTATGTAGTATCAGAAAGTGTATATTTTGCAACAACATCTTGGTTAGATTTGGCCAAAGAGGATTTTAAAGTAATTATGATTTTTATTATATAAATATTTAATGTTTATTAAATTGTTGTTGTTTTGTTGTAGGATATTCATGATAGTTGCGAACCAGCTATGTTTTCATTGGAACAATTATTATTTGCTATTGCTTCAGATCAAAGAGTAACTGTTGATATTTTGGCACAATGTTTGCCAATGATTTATGAAGTTTTTGAAAAAGAACAAGCAGCTAGGGAACAGTTGAAAGTAAGTAATTTTGTTTGGAAATAATTGAATAATGTTTTGATGGATAGTAAGAAATTAAATCTATTTTTGCATACTTCTCTAATATAATTTAAATTTCTGCTTAAATATTTTGGTAACAATTAAATTTAATTTTAAGCTCTTGTTAAACAAGCTGCCCAACTTCGGTGGCGGGTTATATTGAAAAAATGAGAAAATACTTTTTTATGAATATTATTATACATCACCTCCATACAAATCTATCCTCAAACCGTTCTTTTTTAGCGGGGTATTGAGGACTTTAGATTTTCAAAATTAATTTTGCATATACCTAAGAGAGTATTTAAGCTAGGTTTTGGTAACTAGGTAATTAATTATATATCATAAGTTGAAGACTTTCGAAATTACAACAAATTTGATTCTTCCCCCTTCTGTTGGAGGTTCCGGAGGCCTCATAACCAAATTGGAACTATTTTATAAAAGTATAATTAAAAATATTGTCGAAAATTTCTAACTTTGACTGAAATACTTTTATTTCAACAATCGTATATGGATCACAAAATAATTTTGTAATTTAAGCACACACAGAGTAAATTATGGAAAATAACTGAACTGTGCTTTGTAACCATCAGCAATATTCTTTAATATTCTATTTTCTCTATTCTTTATAAATTCCTTTAAATCATCTTGTTACGATTTATTTTTATTTAATTTTGTATGGTTTTTTTTTACAGGCAACTGGTGTTAAATCAATTGAGAAATTATCAAATGATAAACAAAATAAATCGAAAAAGAAACCAATAATACCACAATTTACTGAAGAAGATAATGAATGTGATTTATGTCGAGCTAATTTGTACATATCAATGGTTAAAACAAATGATGGTAATAATATTTATTGCTTACAACATGCATTAAAAAATTTAAATAAAGGTAATATATTATCCGATCAATGTAAATTAATATATACCTATAGTATAGAAGATATTGAAGAATTAATAAGAAAATTAAAAGAACGTTTAGCACATAAAAATAAATCAACATTCGCATTTAGCAGTAGTAGTGCCGTTGGTGGTGGTACGGGTAAAAAAAAATGAAAAATAATTAAGTATAAATAAAAAATTGTTTAAGATAAAAAAAAAAATTTTTTAAAAATTTTGTAAATAAGATTTCACAGTTTTTTTTTTATATATATATATATATATATATTCCAATTTTTGTTTGTTTGTTTTTAGTTTTTTTTTCTTTAATAATTCAGAGTTTTTTATAACATTATTTATTATTTTGTTTTAATATACTAATTTATAATATTTTTTTTGAAAAAATTTACCATTTTCAAATTATTCCAAAAAAAATGGAAATCAATAATTTTTACTTTTTAAATAATGTAAATACAAATTAATTGTTAAGAAACAAATTAATTGTTTCTTTCTAGGAAATACTTTTTTAAACTAAGACAAGGGCAATATTCAATAATTTTTTTTTATTAAAAAATAAAAATATTTCGCGAAATCTCACATCTATTAATTTTTATCAGAAACTTAAAAACTCATAAATAATTAAACTATAACAGTTTTACATTAAAAAAAAAAAGATTTAAGAATTAAAATAACAGCATTTTATGAAGAAATTGTTCTTAATTTCATATGGTATTCAAATATTTTAATTAATAATTAATAAAAACAAAATGAAAATGTTTTTATTTTATATTTTTGTGTATTATAATAGATATTTTAGGTATAAAGTTAATTATAACCGTGTAATTTAAATAAAAAATAATAAAAAAAATTGTAGAATTTCTTTTTAAACAAAAAGTTGTATATCTCTAATATATTATATGTAATTTGGAAAAACCATTTAAAATACAAAAATAAAAAAAAAAAATTTAAATATTTTTCTTTTATGATTTTCCACATAAGTTTGTTGTAAAATTTTGGGATTATTATCAACTACCGTGAACGTTGAACCTTTTTCAACTACCAACCTTTTATTATTCAATTTGTGTGTAATCTCTAAACCACATCTTTTTAGTGTGTGTATAAGCGTATAAGTAAAATGAAGCAGTTCTAGATTGAAAGTCGTTGTTCTTGAATGAAAGTTTAATAAAATAGTTTATCTGATCTGTGATGTTAACTTGTTGATAAACTGATCACAGTGATTAAGGGTGAAGTTTGAAGCCGACGCCTACAGTGGAGTGGAGGTATGAAAATACTTTGGGCAACTTATTAAAACAAATATTTGAAAAATTAAAAGTTACTCAATAAGCGTTGGGTTACGCCGTTATGGGTATACTTATACTTTAGTGTACCATACGAAGGATTTTATTTTACTAAAATGGAACTAAATTATCCGTTAGTCAACTTTAACACAGTTTAAATCAGAATGTTTCCCGATTAGTAAGCCCTCTCATTTCTTCTTCTTATTTAGTATTCCTCTATGGTCCAGAGGTTGGACATTATATTTCATATATTGTTTCCTATTCCTTGACGTTTTTCAATATTTTTGCTATAGACAACGAACCATTCAATAAGATTACCAAGCCATGAGAGCTACGACTTCTTTCTTGCAATTATTTTACCTTGCAAAGTAAGATACAGAATTCTATATTTTGAATTTTGAATTATGTAGTTAGTTTATGGCTTATATACTAATTGTCTTCAAAGTTAATTCATCGTTTAAGGACCTTGATGTTAGTGACTCCATTTAATTTGTAGGATTTCTCAGTAGCACGTAGCACCACATCTCAAAAGCTTCGATTTTTTTAATAAGCGCTGCGACTGGTTTTAATATTTTTATTACATTTTAATATTTTTATTTTTCTATTAATTTCGTATTTCTGGAATGTTGGACATCTTTTTGAACGAATTTTTCATACATAATTTATTACGTTATTATATCTACATAAATAGTTGCAATATATGTAATATTATAAAGGGAGGCAATGCTGATATGTAGGTGATTAAAATTAAATATTTAGCGTAGCGATTCTAACATTCAGGCGCTAACTTAGGTCGCTGTCGTCTGTACTAGTGATGTGCGAATTCATTACTTTCAGGTAATCATCGGTACTCGATACTTTTTTCATAAGTAATCAATACGAAGTATTCGTTACTTTATGATTACTTTTCATTTCAGATGATATTTGAAATTATCCATACATGAAAAGTAATCATATGTGTTTTGTATTGTGGCGTGACTGACTACAACTTCAGTTACACACAATACAATACACGTATGAAGAAACGAAAAATTTACTCAATACTCACACTCATTTTGAGTAATCAGATGAAAAAAGTAATTAAAATATTCCTCGGTCTCAGTACTCATAGCAATTTTATTTCTCGGTAGTATAATGAAAAATGAAATGAATAATTTTCTGTTGGTTTGGAAATTTGGTTAACTACAATACTACAATTTTAATTTGGATTTCATATTAAATGAAAAGTAATCATACAAGGATCGAATACTTTTGAGTATAAGTAATCAGTACTCATTCATTCTTCAAGTAACGAATACTTGGTATTCGGTACTCAATTTTTGCACATCACTAGTCTGTACGCACGCATCATTTATATTTAATCGAGAAATTTTGGTTTATGGGGGATATTTCGTTATCAGTATCGTATTGGAAAGTCTTATAAAAATATAATTCAGCCAATTTTAGCAAATGTCAATAAAAAAAACAAATGTCAACGTCAGCCGAATGAGCCGAAGAATAAAGTAAATAAATTATTATACACTTCTTAAATGATTTTCTCCTCAATATTTTTATCCTATAAAAATAATAATATATTAACACTTTTCTAAACATATGGCACGTTTATTGCCAAGACATAATTTTTAGAAATATTATAAAGAACTTGAATAAATTTAAAAATAAAATAAAAAATTGTGAAATAAAAACAGGTAACAGTTTTTCATTCAACAATTTAAAATATTTTTTTTTTTTGCATACGTCGTAAATTTTCTAGCCTCCCTATAAAGTAGATAATTTTTTTTTAAAGATGTACAATTGATTATGTCGGATACGCGATACGAACGTTTGAATACAAATAATATAGAAGAAATATCGCCATCGCCAGATGGAATAACAACGAATGACGAAGAAATTGAATTAAACTCACCAATTGAAGAAGACGAAATCAAAATAGAAACATCACAAAAGCTAGACGAAAAATATTCTAATAGTAATTCAAAAGTAATGCATTTAGCAATTGGAACATTATCTATAATTGCATTTTATTTAACATTATCCATATGTTTGACATTTTATCAAAAATGGGTTTTACAGGTTTGAACAAATATTTTTCTTTTTTAATTAACTATAATTTTCTTTATTTTTTGCAGACCCTCAAATTTCCATTAACAATAGTTTTATATCATTTAATTATAAAATTTATAATGTCAATTGGTGTTCGTATTATATATAAATTAACAACAGGTAGATCACGTGTACATCTTGATTGGAAGACATCATTTAAAAAAATGGCACCAACTGGTATGGCAAGTGGAATTGATATTGGTTTTTCAAATGTCGGTTTAGGATTGGTTTTAATATCATTATATACAATGACAAAATCATCAACTATAATATTTATATTGATTTTTGCTATTCTATTAGGTTTGGAGAAAATGGTAAATATAATTAATCAATAATAATAATTATAAGTTTGTCAAACACTTTAATATCTAAATTATTTTTCAGAGCTGGTCTCTTATTGTAATTGTTGTAATGATATCGGGTGGTTTATTTATGTTTACATATAAGTCAACACATTTTGATATAATAGGTTTTAGTTTTTTATTATTTGCATCATTTGCAAGTGGATTGCGATGGAGTTTTGCCCAATTAATTATGCAAAAATCAAAATTGGGATTACATAATCCAATTGACATGATTTATCATATGCAACCATGGATGATTTTATCAATTATACCATTGACAATTGGATTTGAAGGTAAGAAATAAATTTGAACATTTTTTGTATTAAACAAAAAAAATTTTTTAGGATATAAATTAATAGATGCTATAAATGATTTACCAAACAAGACATACGATCAAATTGTTGTAGTTGTGGCACAAATTACATTTGGAGCTTTAATTGCATTTGTAATGGAAGTTAGTGAATTTTTAGTACTATCATATACATCGAGTTTAACACTTTCAATTGCTGGAATATTTAAGGTAAAATTGAAAGGAGATTTTATTTTTATTAAAAATTAACGATTTTAAGTATATATTTTAAGAGTATAATCAAAAACTATTACTATAACGTAGTTATAATGGTTTTTGGTATAATTTTCCTGTATAACATTGCATACTTTTAGGTGCACATTAATTTCATATAATTAAATTATATATTTTTTTATTTTAATAGGAAATTTGTCAACTTGTACTAGCCGTGGAAATAAATGGAGATGAATTAGCATTAATAAATGTTTTAGGTTTAGTACTATGTTTAGGTGGTATATGTGCTCATATTATTCATAAATATTCAATTATTTTATCACCTCGAATTGATGATAATATTTATGATATTGAAACAAATGGTGGATTAGCACGTAAAAATCATTCTGGTAAAAATCATGTAACATTTCGTAAAAAATTAATATTGAGTGGTAATAATGATAATATTAGATTAGGGCAAAGTAGTGTACCTCTACTAGAATCAAATGATTTAAATAATTCCGATTCAGATGAATCACAAAATGATAATAGTCAAAATGCTTCAGAAGTTATTTTTGATGTATTGAAACGTCGTGATCATGTAAGATAGTTTTAATATTGTACATAATTAAAATTAATTATATATATATGTATATAATAATTTTTTTTTTGTTATTTTTTTTATATAAAACATAAAAGACATTTGAAATTTATATAATTTTCGAAATATTCTATTGACAAAATATTTTTTTCTTAACTTTATATTGAATTTTTTATTTTATGTAAATATTTCTACTACTTATTTAAATTTTTTTTTTTAAGAAAATAATATTTATATAATCCTATGAGAATAAGTGTGAGTAGGATTTCTTTTTTGTTTAATGAACATTCTTTAAAATTCCTTAGTATAATATTATTATTTTTATAATTTATATTTAATAAATTCAATTTTTATTTTTTTTTAATTTAATAATATTTTGATTGAAGTAAAAATACCTAAAATAATGTGACTGATTCTAACATTCTAATATGATAAATGAATTATAAAGCAAATAAATATGTTTGTAAAAAATAAGTAAAAAAAAACTATATAAAATATTTAATTATTCTTTTATTTTTATTAATTTTAAGTAAATGTTTGAGAATTATATGTACAAAAAAGCTTAATTATTTATATATATATGAATGTGAATATAATTAAATATAATAAGAAAACATAATTATATACTTAATTACATATTGTGTGTATAAATTACTAAATATATTTGTACAAAAAAACTTATTAAAAATTACTGAATAAAAAAAAATTATCAAAATTGAAATATTTTTATGATATTTCAAAATTATGGAAATGTCTTTTTCTTAGAGCGATGAAAACGAATAGAGTACCAAAACTAAGAAGTTCAACTTAAAATAGTAGTCAATTATTAAGATAATTAAAATTATTTATTAAAAATGTATACTTTAAATTTTCAATATACAAAATCTTGAACATTAAAAATTCCGACAATTTGAAAATCATTAACTTTTTTTTAAAAAAGTTGTAGTAATAGTAAACAAATATATAACGCCCCAGACTGTACAGATTACAACCAATAATATTAACAACATATAAAGAAACATAATTAAATATATTTATGATAATAAATAAGTCGTTTTTCGTTATCCAGTTCAAGTCTAAATTAATTAATTTTCATAGTTATCGCTGGTGTTGTATCCGTCTCAATCCAGATTGTGTTAAAAATATAAAAAAGTTCAGGCACATCATAATGCTTTAAAGTTCATTATCTTCAATATATATTTGATAATAAAATTATATAGCGTCTTTAAAACATGAAATATATTGAACCTGTATATTTTTATCATTGACATCATCATTGACGTAAGCACTTTTATGTTATAGAATAGATGATGAATAATTATGAAGTGTTGTAATGGAAACATCGGCTATTAAGTTTTCTTTACATTTACGAGGGTGTAGAAAAATGTTTACAAATAAAAATTTGCTTTACGTCTACGTGGCGTTATGGTGAGTATAATTATTATTATTTCATTTCAATTTAATTTGGCTAACAACTTCTAAGATCTAGGATATTTAGCCCGTATAATGTAATGCTCAGTTATGGACCTCTATTAAAATGTCTGAATTGCTAATTAAAATATATATTTTAGCGGCTAGATCCTTGAAACAAATTTTGTCTGTAATTCTAGTATTACACATTATATTCCTGAAACTTCTTGAAAGTCGATGTTTTCGAGTATTGGAATGGAACAAGTTTTTTCTTTTATTTTAATGTTTTTATTTACCTATAAGGTTATGGAAATAAAATAACCTTCATGGATTTCGCTATTTAAATCCATCCATTCATCCAAATTCGTTGAACCGAAGGTACACTATTTTTTATGGAAATTGTATGGTAATCATACTTAAATTTTATTATTTCTATTTTGATCGCTATTTTAGAGCTGTTTTTTTAATAATTCAATTTTAATATTAATTTTATTAGATTTTCCATAGTTTTCTTCCATGTAATATTCGTAAATCCTTTTTGTTAGAGCAATTTAGAATTTTCCATTTAATTTTCTCTGACATTAGTAATTGTAGTTATTGAAGAAGTTTGAATAACTTTTGTTATTCAAATGTTATATTAAATAAGTGTCTCATTAATATCGGATGAAAAATATTTAAATTGCTTCGCTAAAATAATAATACATTTTTTATACAATATACTTTTAACCTTATTTACACAAACTTTTTTTTGGGATCACCAAAAAATAACAAGTTTCCAAAATTAACACTTTAAACAAATATATTTATGACACAATATAAAAACAAAACGTTTATTTCCTCATCATCAATATAAATTATATGATTTTTCAAA
This sequence comes from Rhamphomyia laevipes, assembly GCA_963920725.1. Lineage (NCBI taxonomy): Eukaryota > Metazoa > Arthropoda > Insecta > Diptera > Empididae > Rhamphomyia > Rhamphomyia laevipes. The sequence continues at coordinate 17,353,286 of OY987255.1, read as the reverse complement.
TCTAAACCATTCAAAAAATATAAAGATTACCTTGATAAAAATCAAGTGTACTTTTGCAGAAATATAAATAAATTTTTGCGAAATCATTACCAAATATAATATAATTTCATCAGAATAATAGTATTTTGGCTAAATATAATAAATGATGTAAATAAAATTTCCAAAATGGTTTGTTATTTAAATTTTAAGCGTAGGATTAAATGAAATTTCCAAAAATTACTTACGTCTTTTATTATCTATGCATATTTTTGAAATCAATATGAAACGTTACGCTGTGACGTGTAGGTTCTGCTGATTACGTATTAATATTTATAAATAAAAATAAATTTCTTTTTTTTTATTTTCATAATTTTTATTTCTTCTTTCTTGTTTTCTTTTATTTACAAATAAAACTTAATTTCTGTTATTTATTTATATTAAATCTTGCGGATTACCAAGTAAAATATTGTAAAATTTAATGAAATACGAATTAAAAAGATAGGCAGCATTCACCTGTGTTACATAAATTTATAAAAATAATTAACAAAACTTAAAATACATTAATTAAATGCCCTTTCGAATACCCTAAAATTAATAATTTTAAATATTTTTTGTTAGTCTTTAGAACAATTCAAATTTTTGTTTTTTTAAATAATCTTTAGATTTACCTGACAGTGAAAGAGAGAAAATCTGAAAATTTATTCCTAATGTCATATTTTAATTTTTGTCTCCCACTACCTAATTGGACTTTGGTCATAATTTGGAGACAATTTCTATATAAATGGCAAGGTTTTTAAAGTTTAGCGTCTGGCGTTGATGAAAAAACAAAATCGATAAAACTTTCATTGAAATTATATAGACAACATTTTTAATATTAATTTCTATTAAATTATTTATTTTGGTTTTAAAATTGTTTTTTTTTTTTTAATATTATATATTTTCTAAAGTTTTTCTTTTATAATTATTAATTTATTTTTAATAATTTTCTTTCATCAAAAATTCTATTAAAAAACACACTATTCCTTAGATAATTTAAATTACATATACTTAATTATTCATTTTAATTCGTAAATTTGTTTTTGTTTTCATATATTTCTTTATTGCTTTCTATTTTCTTTTACAAAAATATTGATTTATTATTTTAAGGTTTTTAAATTGTTGAATTTGTAATATTACTAATAATTTTATATTTTTGTTATTTTTTTATTTAATTGAATATTTTTATAATATAATTTAGCAGAGAATATTCTAAAAAAAAAAAAAAATTTATTCAGTAAAACCAGTAAAACATAAAATTTTTATTGTGTTTAATTTCGGTACTGAATTTATTACAAATTGATTTGCATTATAAAACATTGTAATATTAAATAAACACAATTTAATTGATTCCAACAATTCAAAAATTTCATTATAGCTCTTTGTATAAGATTTACTTTCCGATCTTTATAAGTAAAGAAAGTATTCTCATCATAAACCTCCCCTGCAGTGATTTTCATTATATTTGGAATGTTGCCTGTCTGTTTTATTTCTGTATAATTTGAATAATTGCACAATTGAAATCGTTAATTGGAGAGGGGAGTTTACTAGATATAATATTGATACCACAATTTGTTTAATCAAATATCATGAAAATTATATTTTTAATATTTCCGAGAATTAAGAATTTTACACAATTAAAACTTACTTTTATAGAATAATGAAAGTACAAAAATTAAACGCCATAATTATTGTAAAGTGAATATTTTCTATTCAAAGTTATAATAATAATTAAAAACAAGCCATAAATTAGAATTAGAAAAAAAAAATTCACACGTTCACACCATTATGCTAAAAGAAAATTAATTATTTTATATTTACACCAGAATAATGAAATTTAAATATAAATTATAAAAAAAAATAAAATAAAATTAAACATTCAATATTCAAGACAGAAAATACAATTTTAATTATTCAGATATAATTAAATCATAATGAATTAATTTGTGACTGACTTTATTAAATTAAAGAACTTAATATTTTTTCAATTTAAATCTATATTGATTGATATTGAATTTATAATAAATTTATTAATTTATACACTCTATTTAATTATTTATTTGGAATGATTGAAAGATTAAAAGGGCACGATTTAAAACATTTTGCAAATACAAATTGTATTTTAAATGAATTTAAATATATATATTTAAATAAATTAATTTCTATATTATTTTTTGTCTTTCAAAATAATTTATAATTTAAACGTATATATGAAATACCTATTTAGAAAAATTGTATAATGTTAAATTTATGACATTTAAAAAATATAAAAGAATTAAAAACTAAGATTATTTTTTTGAATTTTTTCTTTTTTTATTAAAATCACCTATGAAATTCCAGAGTTTATATAATATATATATAAAAAAAATACATATTTATTAAATAAATGCAACAAAAGAGAAAAAAAAAATATAAATTGGAAAAAAAAATTGAAAAAATATATTTATACAAAATTTTTAAATTAAAGGAGATTAACATGAAATATGATAAGCTATAGCTTGTATAAATAAGCTATTTGTATATAAATAAGCAAAATATTTCTTAAGTTTATCAATTAAATTTTATAATTATACAAAATGAACAAAATTAAAATCAAAATTGTAATATTTCACAAATTTGTATTTTAATATTTAATTTTGTATCCTTTTTTTTAAAATTTTAGTAAGTATCTGTAGTAGTACTAATTTTTTTTTAATTATACAAATATAAATATAAATCCAATAAACAAATTCTAGAAAGTATTTATTAACAATTTTATTACATTTCTTTTTTTTTTTTTATTTAATTACCTATAGTTTTCTAGTTAAATATTGAATGTTTTCAATTAATTTCACAAATTTTAACAAAGTCAAGAGAAAATAATTAAATTATTATTATTTTTTTTTGTATTAAGGCCTTTTCGTAATGAAAGCAAAAATTTACGACAAAATATTTTTTTAAAAATAAATTAATAAAAATTAATTTTGAAATTAATATAGTTTAATTTAAATGCTTTCAAAAATTTCATAAAAATTAATTGGAATGTTTTATTTTAAGCTGAGAAATGAATTAAATATTAGAAATGTCAGAGGAAAACCAAAGAAATGAACTATTGAAGCCAAAACAAATTATTGAATTCCATTTTCGACAATATTGTGAATGACGGTTTGAATTTTAATTATATATAATTGTACAGATTTTATCATCAATAAATTTATAATTTTTTGATCGTTTCTGATGCTTTATTTGACAAGGTTTCATATTTAGTGTAAATTGAAATAAATTATTTTATTCTATATATTTGTAAGTTAAAAATTAATCATATGAGCAAAAAGGCATTTCAATTTTCAATCAATTATTAAACTATTTTTTTTATTCTTAGCTTTTAATCTCAGCTTAATTAAATATAATTTATATAAATTATAAGAAAAATGAGGTATAGAAAACAATATTTAATTTTATATTAAAAAATATAATATTTAGAAAAATATTTATTTGGTTTTTTTGTTTTTTTTTTTTATTATTATTTTTATATTTCTGATCCATTTTTATTATTTTGAGCATTTTCATTGAAAAATATTTATAAGCAAAAATTAAATAAAATAAAAATTACATTTTTTTTTTCGTTTTCATTCAACTTTTCCTTATTTTTTTTGTTGTTGTTGTATTATTTCTGCTTATTAAATATTTTGTTGCCTTTCATTTTTATGGAATTCTTTTCCATTTCTTCAATTCTTCTGATTATTATAAAATAAATTTAACTTTTGTTGTTTCCATGTTTTTTTTTATATATATATTTTTTGTTTTTTAAGTTTTAATTATCCATTTTTTTTTTCTTTATTGGGCTTTAATTTTATTATTTTGTGCTAATTCCTTTTGATTATTGAAATGTTTTAATGATGTTTTAATATTATCATAATTTTTTGATGTTTCATTAGTAACAGCACCATTACCACCAACAACACTAACACCATTATTTCTAGTTTTCTTACCACCAGGTGATAAATATACTTTATAAAAGAATCTTGCAAATAATACAAAATAACTAAAGTACATTGCAATTGATAATTTAATATTTGTTTCAGTTATATGACATGCTTGACGGCCATGGGTTTGAATAAAACCATGTGCCCAAATATTAATAGCACAGCCAACAATCATTTGAGCTAATTGTAATGATGTTATAATCATGGCAATAAATCGTGGTGGATTAAAACGTGCCGCTTTTAATGCATAATATGTATACATTACAGAATGAACACAATAATTCATAACAATAAACCATCTAGCTGACGATGTATATTCAGAATATGAGAACCATGAATATATTAATACAGTTATATGATGATACCAATGTAAAAATATTAATGGTTGTTTACGTAAAACTATAAATATTGTATCACCTAATTCAGGTAATTTTGATAATACAAATAGCCATGTCCAAAAACCGCTTACTTTATCCTGTTCAATGAAACTGTAAAAAAAAAAATAAGAAATAGAAATAATTAGTATATAGAATTGTAATTTTAGTTAAGTTTAATATAAATTCAAAATATGATAATCAGCAAAACAAAATTCCATGATTATGAATGATTAATGATTATGAAGAAAGGTGAAACTGGGTAGAAATCTTTTACTAGCCAACAAGGTATTAGAAAAAGTATGTAAGTATTATTAAATATTTAAGTACAACGGTGGTAAAAGATGCTAGCAATATATTAGAAATTATTAAAAAAATACAAATGGCTCAAACAACGTTCAGAAATATGAGGAGATTCGTTTATGTAGCAGTGGGTTTTAAATTTAAAGCTAAAACCGAAACCGATAAAATGTTATAAATGGCCAGAGTATTGCTGTATGGAGGCGGAAACATGTTGTTCGGAACGGAACCACTTATAAAAGCAGAAATAAAATAAAATAACGAGTTTGAAATGTTGATATCTGTAATAAATATCATCAAAATCAAGGAGAGATCATGTAACCAATCAAACAGTAACGAAAAAAATTGTACAACACTTTAAAATAATAAAATTAAGTTTCCTTGGTTACATCCTATGCAACAACAAATACAAACTTCAAAAATAATTGCAATATACAACACCAGCTTTCACGAACTTATAAATACTGCAAGAACGATAGAACATCTGAAAAAGATGATAACCAACATCAAATATGGATTGAAACATTTAGCCGAAGATTCAAATTATTAAATTTTTCCATTTATTTTTCATTTTTCGGATGAAATATCTCAGTTAATTCCATTTTCGGCACATATTGTTGAATAATTTTTATATATTTATTTAAAATGGGTGTGATATAAGTTCGAAATTAAAATTCAAGCATATTTTTGAGATATTTTTAAAACGAACTAAATATATTGATATTGGTATCATGCTAAGTGATGAAATGCACAATTTGCTGAATGACCGAAACTAAATTAATCGAATATACAATAGACAGGAAGTAAATTGGCCGAATGCACAATTGATCGAATACAGAATTATTCGATGATGGAAATTTAAAAAAAAGGCTTAATTGCAACCAAATCCATCAAATACAGAAAACTAATTAATGCGCCTTTCCGGTAAATTTATCTTCGATTGGGTTTACAATCGTGAAATTTAGTTTCTGTCAATTGTGCAGTCGGTCAAATATCCGCAAACCATAGATATTAGAAAATGTAGAAGGAAATTATGTTAGTATTTAAGACTCACATGTTTGGTGCTTTGTATAAATTAAAATAAAGGAGGTTTGAATGTAATGAGTTTGTTTTTAGTGCAGTTATAACAATCCCTGTAAGATGTAACGATTTAAACTTTGGGTTGATTTCGAAAAAATCAAGAGTTCCTAATTTTCTTCAACTCATTTACAAAATTCATTAAAATCGGAATTCATTTATACCTAGATACTTAAAATATACACAATTTGCAAATCTTATAGGAATACAATGTAATTCAATTTGAATTACATTAAAGTTTGGTGGAATGTTATACAAAATTAATGTATAATTTTATTAACCGACTTTCTCCTTAGTCGAATGACACTTTGTATGATGACTAATATTAATTGACATTGAAAATTAAAACCATAATTTTTTGCTTGTTAAAGCAAAATAATTTTTGTGCGATATTTTTTTTTTATGGAAACTATGTTTTTAGGTGAATAATTAATATAAAATTAATTGGTTGTGATGATTGTAGTTTTTTAGAAATTGTACAAAATTAATAAATAAATTCGGAAGTTTCATTAAATGTTTATGTATGTCACTGTGTCAAATTATATTTTTGCAATTAATAAACGAATGTAAAATAAAAATCATATAACCTAGCACAAAAAAATAAATAAAATAAAAATGTGCTTATAAATCAATTAATAATATTATTAATGATAATTATTAATGCCATAAAACTTCCAACACTTTATTAGTACTAAGAATGTCCGTTTATTGAACTTACGAACCAAACCACAAGAATTTACTTTGTAAAGAGCAGATTTAATTTTATACTTTTATACTTTTTAAACAAATTATGAACTAATTAGATTAATTATTAAGTAATTATTAAAACAATTATGTATTAATTTTTAGTTACATTCATAGGCAAATTCTAATGTACATAATGAAAATATGTAATAAAAATAATTGCTATAAAAAATAAAAATTGAATAATTTATTATTGTTTATTTTTTATATATTTTAATTACTAATTTATATACATATATACAATACATATATATGTATAGATAATAGATAATTGGACATGAAAATAATTTTAGAGTATAAAGTGTAATTGGAATTGTTGTAAATAAAAATATTTTGATTACTCATGAATGTCAGAATGCTATATTAAATAGAAATATAATAGTAGACATTTAGAATAATTAATTTATGATTTTATGTTGCTATATAATGTTTCGGTAAATAACATTTTATTAAATTAGCTTTTAGTTATGACATAATTGTATAATTCCATGGACTGTAAACAATATTAACATTGTAATATTAACTTTGATTGCAGCGCCACATAAGTTTTACATGTAAAATAAATATTCTTGATAAGTTTCTCACCGTCAGAGTTGTTAAATAATGTATAAGTTTTGTAATGCATTTTGAACTTTATTAGCATTATTTTAATAATTCAATTTGAATTAAAATAATGCATTACTTGCTTTATTAGTGCATTATTTTGTAATATTAATTATTAAAAATAATGCATTACAAAAATAATGCATTATTTAACAACTCTGCCATCACCGTTTATTTTAGTTAAAATCTTAAAATTTCTATTATAATATTCAATTATAATTTTTGAATATAAATATTCTTTCGAAAATACCGCCAAATAGAAGAATAATTTTAAATTTCCGTCACTACCTGAATCTTATTCCTTCAAAGAGGTCTTTGCCAACCAATAAATTTGATTTTTATTTAGTTAAATATATCAAATTGAATTTAGAAAAATAGCCTAAAATTTTGTTAAATTTAAATCATTAATTAATTTCTATCTGTGGTCTGTGGGGTTGTTATTTCATCCAGCAAATGTTATGTAAATTGTAAAAATATTTAAAATTTGGTATACAATTCTTTAACAAATCACTATTATTATTATAACTACTAGTTATCTGCTCCCCCTATTTTAACAGCTAAATTTCTACCTAGTAGGAAATAAAAACCTATAATTAAAATTAGTAAACTCATTCTTTTATTTTATAATATGTTAAATATTATAAAATGAATACGAAAATACGAAGCTTTATATGAAAAATTAAATAATTAATGTACAAAAATTCGAAGCTGTTAAAATACAAAATTTAAATATACTAAAATTTAAATAATACAAAGTCAATCATTAACTAACATGCCAATTCCAAGTTTGTGTTTCACATTTCCAAAAATTAAAATAAATCATATTAAATTAAATAGCAATTCTTGCAAAAAACCAAAAAAAAATATTGTAAATTTTTGTAACCTCATATACAAAAAATGTAGGTAAACTTCAAAATTCCAAAGAAATAATTTCTTTAGTTCTTTATATTACTAGGTTGAAGTTGAATGTGATAGCAGACACACATAATAACACCAAAACAGAAAGAGTTACGCAACATACACTGCGCAAACAATTTAAGTGCAAAATTTCTCTTTTATGCGAAATTTTTTTTTTTATTTTTTTTTTGAAACAATTTAGTTTTAAACGAATAAACAAAAAAGTCAAATGAAAGCTAAAAAATAATAAGAAATTTTATTTACATTTCCTTTTAACTTAATAAATAAAATACTTTTCACCCATAGAAAAGCAAGTAAAAGTTAAATATTTTGTAAAGTGATTGATTGATATAAGTGAATAATTATTTGTATTATACTTTATTACATTTGTAAACATAATTATTTATTTAAAACAGCTTCAAATTTGTAATAAATTTTCCAAATTCCACATTTAAAATTAATATACAAAAACATTTTAGTCTGGCAGCTTATATTCTTTCAATATGATTTAAGGGAGGGATAATTTCGTAAACAAAAATTTGTTTTCTTATGTTAATTAATCACGCAAGTAATCAAAGTTTTAAAATTGATTAGTATACGATTTATAAATATTTTGTTTTTGTAATTATATTTTTTATATAAAAGATTTTACATATATTAAAAGAGATTTGCGTCAATAAATACTTAAAAGCTTACAACAAAACCTTGGAATTTGGAAATTAATATAGGAAAAAATCCATATATTTAGAATATTGTAAACTTTTCTGTAGAAAGAGGTTACTTAAGATTTGAAAACCAACTATATACATAGTAGACACTAAATATTTGGCGGTTTATATGGCATTTAATTAGCATTCGAAGACTGGAAATGGTTGCCGAATGTGGGAAAGTTTCCATAATTTTATTTACTTCAAATACTACAACAAAATAGAGTATACTAAAAAATCAATTATTTAGTGATCACACCCTGTAGATGTGAAAATTTTTGTCTACGAAGAGGGATTGGTGGAAGAATTCTAAATATCTGATTTATAATAAGATATACAAATCATTAAATTTTATTTACATCTTTTTACAACATTACAGTTGACATTTAGAATATTTATCATTATCAAAAATTATATTAGGAAGCTTTACATTAATAAATATGAAATGTTGGCATCCCATTTAACCAATCATGCCGCAGCTGCAAAGTACCGCATGAGAAAGAAACTATATACAACATACAACTGTTTCGGCAGTCGATACCTGAGCGAACTCAACGATCTAGCCACGAAGCAACCCAAAGACATGGTACGCTTCTTGAACAACACGAGGTGAATCTAATCTGCCTCTTCCCACCGCGTAATCTAATCTGGTCTCATGAGTATGAGTGGTAGCAAAACGGTTCATATGCGCTAATTGGGGTCGCCGGGTATGTTGCTGGGACTCGCCAGTTAAACCAACCAACCAACCATGAAATGTTGTAATGGAAAAATCGGTTCAAAAATTGAAATTTCTTCAAAAACATTTTTCGTTACATTTACGAGTGTGGATATAATAAAAATAAATACCAAATTAATTTCAATTTTTTGGTCAAATGTACAAAGATGACTGGTAGGTAATTTTTTCTTGTAATTTTGTTATACTATTAGTTTCTAGTAGAATATGAGACATATTTATGTGCAGTGGGATAAACTAAGTTATATAAATATTTATATAGCTTTTTTTTGGGTACTGGCTTATAAAGGCAACTATAACATAGCTAAAAATTAAAAATTCGTATAATAAATAATTAAATTTAGATATTTCTATTTTATTTGAAGAAATCAAACTATTTTATGTTACAGATATATGACTCTAATAATACTCAAAACTAAAGTCACAAATGACATAAAAATATTTCCACAGGAAACAAAAAATAAAAAACAATGACCGACGAACCTGTTAAAAAATAATTTTTATCTCTATACATTTCCAATGAAATTTTAAAAAAAAAAACTTACCTAGGAATACAAACGGAATGAAAAACACCATAATGTCGTAATACATGTAAAAGTTCTGGTGCTGTTCGTGAAGCACCCATTATACTAAACATCGCTAATCCTGTATTCCATATTATTAATAGACCACGTAGTTCGAATCTGTAATGAAAAAAAAATAATAACATAATTATTAATTAATAATTCCAAGAAATTTTGTAAATTAAGAAATTCAAAAAAAAAAAAAATTCCAAAAACATTCTAGTTTCTAATGCGTGTATTAGATTAGAGGTACAACTTTTTAAAACTAGAAAATCCCAAAAGCTATAAAATCTTGTAATTTGTAATAATTTACAAATTACAACAATTTTTTAAAATATTTTTTAATATTTTTGTTATTGTTGTGAAAACTTGTTTTTTTTTTTGGCAAAAAGGTCAAGTCAAGAACATAATTTTTTTTTTCCTAGTAAATATTTTTTGATTAGATAAAATTAAGGTTTGCTGGTTAGATGCCCTTAAGTCGTTTTTTTATTTCTTCGAAATTAAGAAATATTAAAATATAAATGCGGAGTAACTTGGACTGTGTTAGTTTTCCATATTAGATAAAAACAAATGAATTTTAAATTTTAAATAAAATTATTTATTTAAATATAAGTAATTCTAATTAATTTATAAAACTAGTTTTTACAGTCCAATGTTAACCAGCAAGAAATGTCAAGCGATCTTGAATGTGAATTGAAAACATTATTTTCAATCATTAGTTTTTACATTGTATTAATAATAATATATATTTAAAAATTAATATGGTAATTAATAAATTATGAATATATTTGAATTAACAATTAATTAATTTTATTTAAATTTGCTATGTATCGTATATAATTCAAAAATTGTTTATTATTACATCAATTATTTAAATTTAATTGTAACAACAAAGAAATTTATTAATTTATTTTAATAACAAATTCTACTTGGGTCAAGTTTATTGAGGCAACTTTTGCTCTATCTCAGTTACTGTCAGTCGATTATCTGACTCATCCTAATTTACTTAAAACACGACGATTCTACAGAGCCTGGGTTTAATCAAATATTAGTAGGGTAGGCACAATAAATCTCTTTAGGACATAGTGTAGGGAGTCCGAATTTCGTACTGCTTTAACGATCACTCTATTGTCTCTCTATTTATAGCATATAAACTATCAAAGATTCGAGTTGATTGACTCGAATTTCTTAGTTTTCAAATGGGGTTGGTTTGTAGTTAAGTTTTCTATAGATCTGGAGAATAATCAATAACCGACATACAGACGAACAAAGTGAAACCGCATGTAATTTTGTATTATTAAAGAAGTTCCTAAAAACATTACCAATTACAAAAACTAGATAATGTTGGAAAAAATAAAAGAACGAGGTCGTTTAAAAACTTGTAGAATTTTATATCAGAAGAAATCTTCATAAATTTTTTTTTTTTTAGAAAATTTTAAAATAAACAAAACTTGAATTGTGGTACTCGGTAGCTTAGTGTAACATGTATTTTTCTACCAACAATGAGGTTGTTGTGGGTTCAACTCCCGCTGTAAACACCTGGTCTGACATGTTACAAATTTACACTTTACCACCTTCACATAACACAATTACATTATTAAAAAAGAGGACCCATAAAATCAAAAATGATTGATAAAATCAATTACAGATAGATCAAATATTATATAAAATAAGTAAGGATGGTGTATCCATAAGCTATGACCCCTAAGAGCAAACTGGGATATAGAATAATGTATCGATTCGTTAAGTTAAATTAATTTGCAAAAGTTGAAATCAATCTAACTCGAATTACTTTATACGAATCGATACTTAACTATAATTGATACTTTGTGCACCTGTTAAGTTTTTTCTAAAGTTCAATTCTTTAACCTCTTAAAAAGTAATACAATATTATTATTTTTTTTAAACATTGTATCTTAAATATCCTCATTTTTTAATTGAATTATAACAATATTTTACAAATTAACAGAGCATAAATTGAAATAAAAATAAATAAAAAAATTGCATTGATTTTATTTATAAAAAATTGCAAAAAATAAATAAATTAGTCATTAGTGGATTTCAGTATTATACAATAAATATTTATAAGGTTAGCAAGTATAATTTTCATGACCAATAAATTTAAGCAGGTTAAGTTTAAATATCTGGTTTTCTATGACTGAATAATTTAGTAAAAATATTTTAAACGTAATCAATTCCCATCTTTGTGAATATTTTTTATTTAATTTTTATAAAAAATATTCATCTGACGTGTTACCAGGAAAATTATATAATTCTAAATTGGGGAGGGAAATACGAAATATCTATAAGAATTAATTATAATTCAATAAATATTCTTCGATTTGAATTAGAGTAATAACTCACCAAATATTATTACGTCAATAGATTAAATAAAATTTGAAAAACTAAACGAAATTTTCTATATTGAAATTGAAAATTGAAAAGTTCATTCATAACTTTATCATCATCATTATGTTACCAATAATTTTATAAATATCTAATCATATATAATTGACTCTAATGTTTGTGGGTGGGTAATACTTATACATCTGCAACTATTACTAAGCTAATTTATAATAAATAAGCTAATATTTTGATGGCTAAAAGTCTAAAAATAGAAAATGTTTATATGAATTAAATTTGGTTCGATGATTTTTTTATATTATGTAAATCCAATTATTTATATTGTCAGCGAAACTATTACCATAAATAAATTAAAAATATTTTGTATTATTAAATATAAAAAGAAATTACAATTTTCCGTATTTTTATAAATAATCATTTTAAATCATTTTTCTGTTGAAGTTGGTTTTACATTAATTTGAATAATATTTTTATAAAATTTTATAATTTTTCAATGTTATGACCAGGAAACTTTTTTTTTTTTAAAGAATTACAAAATTACCATGAATTGCGCAGAATCGAGACACTTTCGTTTGTTACAGTATTCTCAGTTCAAAAGCATATACATAAACAGATTATTTAAAAATTGATTGTGCATAAAACGTCGAAACATATTTTATGTAATTGTATGGTAATTATGTTGTAAAAGATTTTGTTCTAATAACTTCACTTGAATTAACATGTAAATGGCTTCAATTAACATGTAGAGAAAGTGTAGCGTTCTTTTCAGAAGAGCTAGTCTGTTAAATTCAAGTTTTTCTAATAATTATAAAAATATTTTTTATTTAACTGCTTGTATTATGTAGTTAGGGTTTAATAAGTATATTAATATTTCTTTTGTTTTCGATGATATTAGTTGGCTTGGGTGGTTTGTAAGAAGGAGGGTCCGAGAACCCGACGTACTGAAGCCACAAATTTAAAGCTTTTATGTCCCGGGACAATACCCGTACACAGTCTGACTGTTGCCTTATACATTAATAAAATAATTCTTGATTTCTTCAGAACATCCGGGAGCGCTCCAGAACATTTTAGTGCTAAGACAACCGTTCAGATCAGTCCATCTAAATGTATTCGTTTTTATAGCTCATATATCCAGAAGAGTATTGGCGATAGCCAAAGGATAATTTATTAAGTACGATTCCAGGAAGTTGTCACTAGCATTCTTTCACTAACTTTGACTTGAAATACACTTTTAGAAATCAAGATTTGATTTCTAAGGTGATTTAACAAGTGAATTGTAATCATCGTCGTGTCAAAATTAATTTCCAAACATTTAAAAATTTGTACGATTCATATAAAATTTAAGTATATATTGATTGATAACATTGTAAAAATTAAATCAAATTCATTTCTTAAAAAATTTATTGATTTTATAAAATTTCTAAAGACTAACATTTTTCTATAAGTAATTATACTAACCGAAATTACCATACAAAAATATATGGCCTTTAAAAAAAAAAAAAAAAATAAGTATCTACTTATGTATTTAAAAATTTCAATATCATTAGTTTCTTTGAAATAATATGTATCTGGAAAATCGATATCATTTAAAACCCTTTCAACACATAATTCTAATCTCATTTGTACAAGGTAAAAAACATAAAAGAATCTTTAAAAATATAATCCCAAAAAAATACTTAAAATTATATTTAAAATTCATGATTTTAAATTTTCCATTTAAAAAACTTTGAATAATTGCACCCCATAGGTAAAATTATAAATAATTTTACGTCCTTTCGTAAAATTTATCTTAGTTTAATATAAAAATAAATACTTAATCAAAAGTTAAAAATTCAAGTCGAATAAATAATATTTTATATGTATATTTAATTAAAATAAGTATCTGAAATTAACATAATTAATGTATAATTAAAATTGCTAAATTATAATATTTTTGATTTTTGGATAAACAATGTCATAATGAAATCCTCCAATGATTTTTATTAAATTTTGTAATGGATGACTGAAATTTAGTTTTTTATTTTATAATTATTAGCAGCTAGAAAATATTTGCAAATATTTAGATAAATTAATATTAACTAAATGCCCGCCAATAGCTTCTTCGCACACTGAAAACAAATGTTGTTCGTAATATCAATAAACAGTGTATAATTATTTATTTATTAATTTTACAAAAAAAAAATCGATTCGTTAACTTTTCTAAGAGAAAACAGCATTTTAAATTAAAAATGCTTCATTGATTCAACGAAATGGAAAACTTAAATAATTAAGCTGTTCGTGTTCGTTAAGTTAACGATAAGTTCATTATGCGTGTTAAATTTCGTTTGCGTAACGATTTCGTACGTCAAATTAACTTCTTTTAACTGATTTTTAATTAAATTAAATTAAGTATCCTGAATCCTGAATTAATTCCCCACTTTTGTACGTTAAGTTAATAAACAATACGTTTGCGAAACAATTGATACGTTAAATTAATAAACCTTTACATTATACATATTAACATTTCTTTTACAATACAGGAAAATATAAGAAAGCATTTGAATATGATGATAAACGAAATTTTATGTAAAATTAATAAACTATATACGTTGGCGAAACGAACTTGTATGTTAAATTAAAAACCTGTTCGTTGAGCTAACAAAAACTTTAATAAATTACTTTATTTGCATTATAACAAAAACAAAACAGATTTCATTGGTTCAAGATTTGATTTTGATCATTTAATTAGTTGTTCAGTACTGAATAAAAAATATAGTTTGGAAAGATAAGAACTGAAAAAATATTACATCAAAATTAACAGATTCTCAAGAATCATTTCTGTTGCATGGACATTCGATTCACGTGATATCCTGTTTTAAAAACAAAGATCGGAGAATATACAACCTTTTATAGCTGTTGTAGGAAATAATTTTCGAAACATTACAGGCATGTATGATTTATTGATGAACTAAACAATCCATATAAAAGAAATTATAATAATTTGGAAATTATGGTACACAAAATGAAGGTATCATAATGATATAATCACGTGTAATAAATACTATATTTAAAATTCCAAATTCTTTTGATTTTACAAGTTTCAGAAATCTTTTGGATTAATTTTAATTAAAAGTAATTTTTATTTGTTATTATATATTCCTAAGTAAAATATGTTTAAACAAGAAATAAAATTGAAAATAATAAATAAAAGTCAAGTGTAAAATTAAGCAAATGATCTTAAAAAAAGAATAATGAAATAAATAAAATTAATTTAATTAAACTAATTAACTAACCTTAAATTTTTTTGAAGAACAATAAATTATCAATATTAAAAAAAAATGGTTTTCAGGAGATTATATAAGTGTTGAGACAATAAAATTCTGTTCTTTAAACTAATTAACTGATGCATTACACTAATGAATATTTTCGTTAATTCAAAACAAAATATTTGTTCTTAGTATTAACTAAATGCTAATCATTGTCTAAGTAGTTAACAAGTTGATTTAAGAAATATTAATAATTTTTTTACTTAATTAACTTTTTTATTGTATTTACGGACCTTTTTAGTTCAGTGCAAAACACATAACGGACGCTAATGTATATCTGCCCCATTGGTTTTTAAGAGCTTCAAGTATATTTCTCGTGTGTTGGCATTTATTTTATCCTTAAGATATTCCGAATGTAAAAAGTCTTCTAGGGATAATGCAGTAGTTGTTTGTCAACTATGACGAATCAAATTGGTCATAGTTGACAGCCAACTTTAATAGCTAAGTTGGAAATTATATAAAAAAAACTTTCCTTAAAAAGTGTAATGTTATTCTTGCAGTATGGCATGTGGCCGTATATCACTTAGCCCATGACAATAAAAAAATAATACAAGAATTTTCTAGCATTCTTATCTTTAGTACCTTCCACAAGCACATGTTTTATAAGGGAATTGGTTATACAGAAGGGGATGGTGATCGAGTTTGGTAGCAAATGAAAGATGCTGGAAGGTAGCGTATATGAATTCCAATAAAATCGCTCGTTGATCTTTTGTGTAATTGTTATAATGGATTTCGCAAGTTTATTTTAAAAAAAATAAATAAGTAAATAAAAAATAAAAAAGTTAGGTAAGTATAGCAAAAACAAATAGATAACTGACTTTTGAACCATGATGTTTACAAAAATATTTACATATTATTTAATATATGAATATTTAGTATTTAACAATACTTAAAATTATTCCTTGGCGTTGTCAATTACTGATATATAAATTAACGATATAATTACAAAGCAGTCAAAGCTCGGTATACCTACCAGACCGCAGTCGTAACAGGCCACTCCACGTTAAGGGACTAAGATTTCTATGTCACTGTCCCTGCGACGCATATGTTTTGGTTCCACTTACATGAACGAACTGCATGAAGCAGGGGTTTTGCGATAGAAACCAATTCTCTGGTTTGGTCGAAAGAGTTGTTAGTTCAGCCAACCACCACGACATGCGTAACATGAATATTTCGAGGGGTGCAATGGACCTACTGCTGGTGTAATTGCATGAATCCTAGAGGTTCCCCTCATGAAATTAATCAATCAATCAACAATATAATTAAATTTTAAAAATATTACAAATTTTAGTTCATAAATTTTTAGTGATATAAAATTATATTGGCAAATCTTTCGAAAGCAAAACCATTCGCTTCTTTCCGGTACAATAATTAATACGCTTTCATATTATATAAAAGCGAAAGTACAAAATAAAATTACAATGTTACAAAATTATTGATAGCGCGTCGTTTCCAGTGCAAGCGAACTTTAAATTTCAATAGATT
The DNA here is from genome assembly GCA_963920725.1 of Rhamphomyia laevipes. NCBI lineage: Eukaryota > Metazoa > Arthropoda > Insecta > Diptera > Empididae > Rhamphomyia > Rhamphomyia laevipes. The sequence continues at coordinate 17,336,154 of OY987255.1, read as the reverse complement.
TCGTTATGGATATTAATAATTAATTGAGCCATTAAATTATGTAAAATAAATATTATAGATATTTTTTTTCTATTTGGAAAATTTCTATTGGGTAATTCTAAAATCGCTAATTAGTTAACATTTAGTCAGATATATAATTATATTTCACTGATGCTCAAGTTTCATTTCAAAATTAATGTTGAAAATACTACATTGAAATTTCTAAGTTTTTAATTAAAAAATCCAAAAAAATTTTCTTCTCATTCTGAAATTGTTGTTTGTAGTATACTTTTCCATAAAAAATTACCTTGACATTGACATGGACGGACAATGACACTTTGTCATGTAAAACAATTTATCAAAAAAAGATACTTAAATTTTTATGTGACATTAAAACATAAAAATTTAAGTACATATCTTTTAGTTTTTTTTGTAATTATTTGTTTAATTACAAACTAAAAATGGAAACAAATTACTTTAGGAAAAAAATAGTTATTAATCAAAATCGGTAGAATTCTAGAGTTTTTGGTAAATTACTTTGTATTATTAAGTAAATGTATAATTAAATGGCATGTGTATTTTATTGCTAGATATTTATTTAATTTGTTTCAAAAATAAATGTTGAATTTTATAGTGCAACATTTCTTTGCACAAATAACTATAACAATTTAGCAATAAAAAAACAAAATCATTGATAATTATTGATACAGTCAATAAATTCTTAAAAGCTACACCGCGGAGAATTATATACAGGTGGGTTACAAAATTTATTTGCCGATCTTCTTCAATTTGTTTTAATTAACAATGGGAACTTCGTTTTAAAAACGACTTTACAATATTCAATCGTTCTTCGACAATAATTTTGCGATATGTTGGGCAATAACACTAAGGGCTGATTTCACAGTGGAAGCTTAACCTTAACTAAACCGATTGTGTAACTTAGGCCTGCAACTTAACCTCACTGGGATATCTCAATCGAAATTTACCCTAATTTTATAGCTAAACCAAAAAATTGTGAATTATTGTGAATTCTAATTATAATGTTATTGTGAATGAAAATGTACTATAAAAATTTATGTTATATTAAAATTTGTGAGTTAATGTTCGTGTATGTTATTATAAAAAAGATTATTTATATAAATAAGTAAATAATCTTTTTTATAATAACTTTTAAATGTATATGTAAGTTGTATATGAATGTATTTTCTATTAAACTAATAATAAAAAAATGTCAAAAATGAATCTTAAGGTCTACTCATCTGTCGCTTATAACACACTTTAGGAAAGTTTATCTTTAGGCTTGCACTGAGGAACATGAAAATAAGTTATATTAGCTTCCGCTGTGCAATCTAACATAAATCAATTCGGTAATCATCAGATAAATATCAACATTAATGGAATTAATAACGTGTGACTTTAATTAGTTTTAAGTGATGACTTAAATTCTAATTAAAAATGAATTTAAGTCGCGTGACATTAATTTGTCATTTTGGTGAAAATATTTTCTACGGCGGTAATCATAGATTTCACTTAGCATATTTACATACAATTGATTGTAGAATTGTAAAATGATGATTTAATCATTTTAATGAATACATTCAGTATGCTACTTTCATTACATGTTCATAATGTTTTGGAATAATTTTTAGTACTGAATGTCAATTTTTATATAATCATTAAGAATATATAGATTAGATAAGATCATAATTGAACTTTTAAATCCAATATTCATCATCATGGCCTTTATAATTTTCATATCCTATTCTTAAAAGCTGAATGAAATTTAGTTTTTACAAACATCTTGAGGAATTTTGAGGAATATAATGAGAAACGAATTGTTTGCCAATTCAAACATGAATCTTAAGTGACGCTTGCGAGCAAAACGACTATAATCCCATTAAAATGCTACTGGGTTTCAACTTCTTCGACAAAAACTCAACAGTTCATACAAGGTATCAAATTTTTATAGATGATTGATAATTCTCTGTTGTGGTTATTCCGAGTCTATTAACTTGTTTTTCGACACATTTTGTTTTTAGATATATAAGATTTGTCCGCAACATTCTACCACGTAGACTTATTTTAAAACAAAAAATAACTAATGAGATTTCTAATAATTTATTTATGTAACATTTTTTTTCCTTCTGAAATGTGACATAAGTTTTTGTTCTTTAGATTTTCATAAGTACAAAAAAACCTTGAAAATATTATTTGATCAATAAAAAATTTATTAAATTTTATAACCTTATGTTTTTTAGGTCCTAACTTAAAATATTTACTTATATAATTTTTTTTTTATTCCTCAATTCCCACAAGTTTTTCTTTTGATTAAATTTTTGCCTTTTTGTATTTATATACCACCGGTTTTTCTTTCATAAAAAATTTTCTCATGTTCATATTATTGATTTTCTTGATAAAAATTTTCCCCTCATTGAGTTTCAGATAAAAGTTCTTAAGAAAGAAGATTTTTAAAATAAACTTTTTAAATGTTATCGACATTGACATTGTGTGGAATCTTATTTATCTCATTGAGTGCACTTGTGGTCGTCATTTCAAGTTCAATGCTAAAAGCACTAAAAGTTTGTAACAACAACAAAAATTGGAAAAAGTGAATTTTCAATATATAATTTTTTATGTAAGCATTAATGCTTTTGTCTTTTTGCAATTTACATAGATATTATAAATTCAAGGCTACCCAATTGATATACACAGATAGAAATGGGCTAATATTTGGGAAATAATTCTGTAACATGCATTATGTCGAAAATATAAAATTTTCAGGATTGAATTTACAATTTGTTAAAATGCTATTATAAGTGCAATATATCCACTAAATTTTGTATATGTGGGCGGAAATATAGCGAATTTAATTATAATAGTAATAACAACTCTTGATAAAATTTATTAAAACCCCTAAGAAGAACCTCTAAAAACACTTAAGGTGTTTTTTTTAATTTGTTATAAGTAGCTTAAGTCATTTAAGCCAATTTACACCCAAGAAAAACCTTAGAACTAGCATACCTAATTAGTTATAGGTTAAAATGATTTTAAACATAACTACCAAAGTATAGCGAATATTAATAATGTGAATAATTCAATAAATAGATTAGAAAATGAATAATAATAATATGAAGAAGTATAAATTTTCACTTAAATCGACTTAAACGACTTTTACATATTGACAGCGAATTATATAAAGGGCTGGATGAAAATGAAAAGAGTCAAAATTAATTTTATATTTAATAAAAAAATTGGCTATGCTTAGATGTAAAATTCCAATATGTGAAAATTTGTGACCACTTTTTACATTTTTTTGTAAAGCAAGTTCTATATAAATTAAATGAAAGTTAACAATTTAAATTAATTTTATTCAGAAATAAATCTTTAATCCAAAGAAAGCTAAAAGTTTTCAAAAGTTACGAAATGAAATTTGATAAAAATTGAAAAGATTATGAAAACAACCACCCACTTAAAAACCCAAAGATATTTTGACCCCAATTTTCTTAGCTTGCTTGTTTAACTTAACGTAATTGCTATTATAAAGTATAAATTTAATATATAGTTTAAGATGTAGACGCCGTCGTGTATTAAGTTCTTTAATTTCGCATACAAAATTATTTAAAATTTCTGGTAATTATTTTATTATTTTTAAGATTTCGCATTGTTTGTTTTTTTCTAAGCTATAATTAAGCAAGAGCTGAGAAAATATTTGATGTGGTAATCTAATAATTACTTAAATTAACACTATATAAACTAAATACATATATTAATGTTTTATAGTTGTATCGTTAGTTTCATATAAAATATGTTTTACATGTATTCACACATAATCTGACGTTCGTTTTAGTTGTCTTCATTTGCGTTCTTCTGGATTTTTAGTTTTTTGATCGCAGAATATTAAGGTCTAATAAATATTTTGCAGCTGTTATATATTTACTTTTGAAGCGTGTTACATAAAATCGCAATTTTAGACTTTGAACTCCGGAAGTATTTACATACTTTGAATTATTAGCTATATACAGTGTGGACACTAAATATTTGATCGGCGTATACTATTTACGGATTCGCCCCTATTTCGAATTACAGCCAATTTTCGGGTACGGTCTTAAAAAAAAGTAGCATCATATTTGGTTTTATAGCTTTATAATGGTTTAATGGAGAACTATGGTTCATATGTCATTAGATTAGTAATTAAATGCCCTTTAAAACGAGATGTGATTTTACTAATTTGAAGTTGTAGTTTCCAAACAACGTAGAAATCAGAAATATTTTATAGCTCGTTTTAAAGAGAATTTAATTACTAATCTAATGACATATAAACCATACTTCTCCATTGACCGATTCTGAAGCTATTTATAATATCCAAATATAAATACAAATTTTAAGATTGAACTAGAAAATGAGGTCTTCAGAGTCAGTCAAAAATACACATTTTTTTTTTCTTCATATTTTTATTACAATTATAAATATTATAGTATAAATAATAATTAAAATTTAATTAATACTAAAATAGGCCAGTAATTTTCACATTTTTATATGAAATTTACGAAATTAAAATAAAGATATTTAATTTAATTTAATGGTATTTCCGCCACTATTAAGTGAAATTAACAGCAAATTCAACTTCGACCAGTAGTGGATTCGGTTAATTGTTCTAGGTCAATTAGTCACTAATCAAATTTAACAACTTTCTATTTCAATTTTATTGAAATTTCCCGACTGTGACACATTAAGTACTATATAAATACTACCAAATTAGTTTTTATGATCTGTAGAATTTTTCGTCACACAATTTATAATTATAATAAAATTTAAAACGATTTGGATATTGTCCACAACTAAAATCACGCGTGCTATAACATCATAGTCTAAAAACTATATAATTAATTTCTAGCTTGTCTTAGATAGTACTGAATATTTAAATACGTGCATCATAAAACTAAAACAAACTAACAAGCCAACAAACTGTAACGAAATATTTAAGTAATCAAGAAATAAAAAACTTTCTTCAATATTTGTAAATATTGGTAACCCACAATTTTGAAAACTCTCTAATGATAAAAGCAAACACCACCGTGTAAAGTTACTAAATTAAACCAAAGAATTTTTGGAAGGAAAATTGTGTAAACTTTTGTTAAAAGTCTCATAAATGTTTCGGTAAAACTATATACTTATAAAAACTATTGACACCCAACATCTTATATATACTTATACCTCGGAATAATAATAAAAAAAAAATGGATATAATCTTTTGGGTGTGTGTTGTTAGTACTACTGACCCCGTCAATAAAAATGCTGAAGCGACAAAAATGTTGATGAAAAATTATGTCAAAACATAAAAATATTGAAATATGTTGGATGAAGGTATAAAAGTGGACTTTATATAAAATTGTACACGAATTATTGATAATGAAAAAAAGTTTCAGTTTGAATTTATATTTATTGATTAATTAAATGTACGTTTTTTGTTATTAATAATCGGTTAAAAAGTGTAATTTTATATTGGAATAGTAATTGAACGTTGTTGCTTTAAATTGGTTTAGATAAACTATTTAGTTAGTTATTAATTGTTGAATGATTTAATATAATTTAACATTAATTAAAGGAGCGAATTAGCATACTTGGAGCGTATGAGAACGCTTGTCACTAATTTAAATTTTAAATTGGTCAGTAAAAGCTTTATGTTATTAATGAATTTAAACTTTATAATATAATTATGTACATATATAATATAATAGAATATACTTTGTAATATTCTATATAAAGAACTATATATATATAAGGTAAAAGTACATAATTTGGACAGTTGTCCATAATTTGGACCGTTTCCTACTTTTCTTTCAAATTTAAGTAAAAAAATTACGAAAATGCAATATTTAAATTTTTAAAAAGAAGCATCGAGTTTTCTTTGTCTAATTCTCATTAGTTTTTTCTTTTGATTTTTTATAAACTAAGAGAAAAGAAATAGTTTCTGTCGCTATTCGAAACGTTTTAGTTAAAGTTTTTGTTTTTCAAAAAATTGTTAGAAAATTCTTTAGATAAGTACATTTTGTAAATAGGGATTATAATATTGATTATTCATAAACTGTGTTGATTTGGAGTTGAACTCGGTTTTAAATTAAAAATAAAGTAAATTTTATTCAATAATTTAGCAATTAAATATTAATTAAATGTTAAAATAAGCGAGCCAAATTCGGGACAGTGAAAAATATTATGTGCACTAAATTTGGACGGCTATGTCCAAATTGCCATTTTGAATATCATATCATAAATTTGATTTTTTTAATTAAAAATATTGAATAATTATATGTTTTGTTTCTCCATTATGTTAATATAGAACAAATTAATAATTTGAGCTAATTTAGACACTATATTTTTATTACATTAACTTTAATAAATGAGGTTTAAAATATATGTAAAACCTGATCTTATAGAAATATTATATTTGAAACTTTATTTTAAAATAAGTGAATTTTAATAATAACATTATGTCCAAATTTGCTCATAAGAATAATTAATATTTAATTAATAAATTGACTATAATTATCAGTGCTAAAAGTTTAAATTTAATTTAATAAAAATTAATCAATATTTAGTTCCTAAATAACCATAATTTGGATCTAAACGGTCCAAATTAGGAAATCTTAGAAATTGAAATTGCACTGAATTTGGATCGTTGGAAAATGGTACAAAAATAATGATGTAGTAATGGAAATTTGTGAACCTACTTTAATTAATTCAAGGGATATTTACAATGTTGAAGAAGTAAATAAATTAAGAAACATGAATTAATAAATATTACTTTACTTTTTTACTAACTATTAATATTACTTTACTTTTACATTGCATTTGTTTTTGTTTTTGTTTATGTTTATTATTATTATTTTATTAATTGAATTTGAATAAAAAAATATTTATTTCCTAACATTAAACGTTATTCTTTTACATTAAAACAACAATTTTCTTTCGATCCAAATTTGGGTCATGGAATTGTCCACATTAGGAACACGAAAATTTTTGGTATGTCCAAATTATGAGCTTTTATATATTCACGATTTAAGGTATTAAATTTAAATAAATAACATTAAAATAAAATAAAAACTTATTAATATTGATCGTAAATAATCCCAACTACATATTACAATTAATAAAAATCCTTTTTTTAATTTACAAAATATATTACAAGTATAAAAAGTCTTAAGTTTTTAATAGCGGTCCAAATATGGTACTTTTACAGGTAAAAGTACATAATTTGGACAGTTGTCCATAATTTGGACCGTTTCCTACTTTTCTTTCAAATTTAAGTAAAAAAATTACGAAAATGCAATATTTAAATTTTTAAAAAGAAGCATCGAGTTTTCTTTGTCTAATTCTCATTAGTTTTTTCTTTTGATTTTTTATAAACTAAGAGAAAAGAAATAGTTTCTGTCGCTATTCGAAACGTTTTAGTTAAAGTTTTTGTTTTTCAAAAAATTGTTAGAAAATTCTTTAGATAAGTACATTTTGTAAATAGGGATTATAATATTGATTATTCATAAACTGTGTTGATTTGGAGTTGAACTCGGTTTTAAATTAAAAATAAAGTAAATTTTATTCAATAATTTAGCAATTAAATATTAATTAAATGTTAAAATAAGCGAGCCAAATTCGGGACAGTGAAAAATATTATGTGCACTAAATTTGGACGGCTATGTCCAAATTGCCATTTTGAATATCATATCATAAATTTGATTTTTTTAATTAAAAATATTGAATAATTATATGTTTTGTTTCTCCATTATGTTAATATAGAACAAATTAATAATTTGAGCTAATTTAGACACTATATTTTTATTACATTAACTTTAATAAATGAGGTTTAAAATATATGTAAAACCTGATCTTATAGAAATATTATATTTGAAACTTTATTTTAAAATAAGTGAATTTTAATAATAACATTATGTCCAAATTTGCTCATAAGAATAATTAATATTTAATTAATAAATTGACTATAATTATCAGTGCTAAAAGTTTAAATTTAATTTAATAAAAATTAATCAATATTTAGTTCCTAAATAACCATAATTTGGATCTAAACGGTCCAAATTAGGAAATCTTAGAAATTGAAATTGCACTGAATTTGGATCGTTGGAAAATGGTACAAAAATAATGATGTAGTAATGGAAATTTGTGAACCTACTTTAATTAATTCAAGGGATATTTACAATGTTGAAGAAGTAAATAAATTAAGAAACATGAATTAATAAATATTACTTTACTTTTTTACTAACTATTAATATTACTTTACTTTTACATTGCATTTGTTTTTGTTTTTGTTTATGTTTATTATTATTATTTTATTAATTGAATTTGAATAAAAAAATATTTATTTCCTAACATTAAACGTTATTCTTTTACATTAAAACAACAATTTTCTTTCGATCCAAATTTGGGTCATGGAATTGTCCACATTAGGAACACGAAAATTTTTGGTATGTCCAAATTATGAGCTTTTATATATTCACGATTTAAGGTATTAAATTTAAATAAATAACATTAAAATAAAATAAAAACTTATTAATATTGATCGTAAATAATCCCAACTACATATTACAATTAATAAAAATCCTTTTTTTAATTTACAAAATATATTACAAGTATAAAAAGTCTTAAGTTTTTAATAGCGGTCCAAATATGGTACTTTTACCTTAATTAAATATTGTAAATATTTTTTTTTTTAATTATTTTATTTTTATTTATTATAGCTTATAGCCGAAGAGCTAGCAAATGCGGATTTACTTATTTCAGCAGTAATGATAAATGAATTGACTAAAGTACGGTAGAGTCTAATATTGTCCAATCTATTTAAGACAGGGCCCATATAAAAATATCAGATAGTCTGTGGTACAAAAAATATAAAATCATTTTTTCCACTTACTTCTAAAAACTACAAATACTAAATGACATTTATAGCTGATATTTTAGCAAAAAAAGAAAGTTTATTCAAAATATTTAAATGGATTTTATATTTGTTGTTCTGACGTTCTGAGCATATTTTTTGATAATCCGGAAATATTTTAGTATACTGATGCTTTTTTTTTCAATAGATCTTGAAGATGTTAATTTTTGAGGTTAGTTATATTTCCATATTTGTTTTTAATAAACTAATTATAAGAAAACCTTTATTTAATTTGCAGTGGATCTATTAAATAATAAAATTCAATTCGAGCTGGCTGAAAATACTTGGAGGGCCGTATGTGGACCGTGGGATTTAGTATTATCACCGCGTTATACTTTAATTCCATATTAAGTAATTATGTCTAAATTCGTTGCTAGCTTTTAGTCTATTCTACGACTATGTATATAATTATATATATACTTAATCAATATAATATATAAATATAAAAAAAAATAAATAAAAATTATATATAATTAAATTATTAAAATGAATTAAGAAAATTGCAAAATAAATATTTAATAATAAACAAAAAATGTACGTTAAAATATGTGAATTGTTTGCTGACAAAATTAAATTCAAACAGCTTGTGTTAGTTATGGAATATATTAATTTTTGTGATCCTACGACTGATCGAAAAAATGTTTGCTCAAATTAATTTATTTTGTAGACGTATTCGAAACTGGAGATTCAACGAATGCACAACAAAAAAAGCGTATGACACAATATCCGATTTGGAGCTGGTAGCATCAGTGGGTCATTGTTAAAATTTCTGTATTAAATATTTAAAATACTGCGCCTTAAGTTAGCAGTTTTTTTTTATATTATTTATTTTTCAATTGACAATGAATAATTAACATCTTTAATTTTATTGAAATTTGAAAATTTACAAGTAAAATACATCAAATATTTGAACTGTCACCTCACTTTTATAAAAAATTTATATTGGTAAAAATTTGTATAAAATAAAATTTATTACTTTACTAAGAAATATATAATTTACAGGAACTTACTTAAACATGAAAATTTTATTAAATAATCTTCTAAAATTAAATTTTTATAATATTACAATGCTAATTAAAGGGACAAACGTAATTTGAGCGCAATTCGATAGCTCTAGAAAGATGTAGATATTTTATGTCCCCATTATCAAAGCAGTTCTAAAAAATGTGTCCCTGTCCCTGCGTTTGGTAAATTTATTGTGCGCCCTTTAATTGTCAAAAAATAATAAGTTTTTAATTTTGCAAGTTGAATTCTTCTGGTTTTAATTTAGGGGCGTCTATTTTTTGAACAAAAATCCATCAGACTAGAGAAAATTATATATTTTGTTTTACTTCCCAAGCGGCATTATACTAAGTGGTTTATTTAATTAGTTATTATTGATAAAAATGAAATCATTCAGAAAATTTTGAATGTCACATTATCAACATAATTTTTTTACTATTTGTTTTACATAGTTTGTAAATTATAAATATTATATAAAAAATTATTTTAGAGATAGTAAAAGGTACTATATAATTTAGACTAACATTAGACAATTTAATCAAATTTCTGAAGTTTTTTATTAATACTTATATATTGTCTATTACTAACCGGATTGAAAATTTTGTATTAGAGTTTTGATTATTTTTTTTATAGATGTCAATTAAAATATTTGATTAGGAAAGCTGGAAATTGCCGCGACCTAACACTTTAGGAACTAAATGGAGTAAGCAATTTTTGTTATATAATAAAATTTAGAATTATAAAAATTAAGTACCCATTATACAAAATGTTAATTTGTGACATTACGTCATATGGAACATGCATGACATTTGAATTGTTATGTACATCGAATATTGCTTATGATGGATCATAATGAAACATTGAATATAATGTTATTTATGATTGATTGGGCTTTCGCATAAAATATTATACTCATGAAAATTTATTTTTTGTGGGTTACGTTACGACGAGCTATAATGATCAATACAGGATTGCTCGACGTACTATTTCCAATTAAAGAAAGTGCAATTTTAAAGAGATTTTCCCCAAGAACTTATTACATTCCATTTGATGCAAATGAAATTCTTTCTGATAGTTTTAGAATTAACAAAACAAAGTTCTAAAAAATGACAATTTAAATATATTTAATAGCATTTGAAAGTTATCGGATTAGGGGAACATTACTGATTATTAATGAATAAGTCGCTATATTTATACAAAATTTGTTTGAATTTTAAAATTAATTTTTTATTTCTTACTGGCTGTACATAAAAAATAAACTGATTAATTTAATTTTTTTTTTTTGCACTCGTAAAATTATCATTTGCAAAAATTAATAAACAAATTTTATGATCAAAGATTATTCTCATTTAAGAAGAACAATTTGATAAGAATAAACCTTGAAGATAAAATGGAGTTAGATAAAAATTAACATATTTAAAAATTTACTTTTATTTATATAGAATAAGGTACAACAAAAATTAATAACTGTAAATACTTAATTTATCATTGTCAATTTTCAATACAAGCAATGAAAATAATTATCGAATATGAAATTGTAATTTGTCGTGAATATTTCTAAATACAGGGTGATCGCAGGAAAGGTTTTTCATATTTTGTTTAGTACCTACACAGGTTCGTAAACACGAATTTTGGGAGTATAATGAAGTATATAAGACGATACAAATTTATTATGGAAAAATATTCGAAAAAACAACGTGTTCTAATCGTAAAAACATTTTGTCAAAATCAATCTTCAATTATTGTGACGACTAGAAAATTACGTGAAATTTTGGGTAGGTGCAATCAAAACCAACTATTTATCGTTTAGTGAATGATTTTGAACAAAGAGACTCTGTGCGTTAAAATAACCACAACTTGTCAGTTTTGCATCCATAATAAGTGACAGTATGATGCGTTGTGGTCTGGGGGAATCATTAACACTTATTTTTTTAAGATGAACGAGGCTTTACGGTAACTGTTACTGAAGAACATTTTTGACACCAGAATTATACGATTTGCCCTTTGCGTTTGCTTAATATGTGAGTAGAACAAAACGATGCAACTTCACATACATCCAATGTTACAATGGAACTACATAGTGATATGTTTCAGCCCTGGACTCCTTATTCTGTGAATAACTAATGATCAAGGTTTTTGTCGACAAACCAGAAACACTTGAGCGTCTTAAACAAAACATTTGCGGTATTAATGTAATACGGGTTGAAAAATGATAAAAAGATAACCGCATTTCTGAGGCAGATATTTAGCTGACATAAAACATTCAATAAAACAATTATCAGCATTAAACTATTTGGTCTTAATTTTCCATAAAGTTATATACAAAAATTAAGTATAGTAAACTTTCCCGATGAACACCCTGTACAAACCATGCAAATTATTCTTATTAGAATAATATTTTTGAATACTCTATCACAAAACAATAGAAATTTGTTATAAATGTTTTTTTTTTTAAATAATTGCAAATAGAATGAAACAAAACAGAAAATCATGTCATTTTAACAACCGAATCAGGTTTGGATATTTTTAAAATCACGTGTTTTTCTTATCTTCCAGCAAAGCAAACAAAAACTATATAGCTAGGTATACTTAAAAAAATAAGAAGCAATTTTATGAGAACAAAAATGTATGTTTATTTGTATACATTATAACGGGCACGGTTAACTCTATTTTTTTTTTTAATTTAAAAATCCATTTTATAAATATAACTAAATGGTATTTTTAAAAGAATTTTAATTATGTAAGCCGGAAAATTTATGGATTTTTCTATTACGAAGAAGCATCACCAAACACGAAAAGTATATAGGTATATTAAATAATTGTACATATATACATTTGTATGCCAATATTTTCAATGTTATCGTCAAGTGATTAAATAAAATATACTTAGTTAGTCAGAAATAATATAATATTTATTGTTTTGCGTTGGCAGATGACAAAAATTATATGGAAAAGTTAGTTTGTTTGAAATGCTTGGTATAAAATGACATTTTTTTTTCTTCTCATTTATCGTTTCGTTACACCTTAGTAACGTGAAATGAGGAACAAGGAAATTAACAAATATATCGCACATGCGTTCTATATTCTATTATAAATATTATAGTATTATAATCAATTTTATATTCATTCTGATGTGATCTTCTTTTACTGGCCAAACAAATTTAATCCAAAATTGTGCCAGACTTATACAATATGTTTTTTTTTTATCACATTTTTCTCGCAAATTAATTTCGGAAGTATATATTATAAAAATTACCTAACCTTAAAAAATATTTTTAGCAAACATTTTTTTTTATCACAATTTTTTTTACTATGTAATCATAAACTATACATATATAAATTAGATGTATAGGTATATTGTTTTTATCAATTTAAATAGCTTAGAATTATTACAAAAATATCTGTTGTTCTGTTGTATATCTTGTATGTATATAATAATATCATTCATGTTGGTCAGAAATAATTTATAATATTAATTTATAGAACATTCAATTTCCTTTCCTGTTTGGGGTTATACAGATTATGTACATTGCAAAAAATATGAAAATAGAATTTATTATTATTCAATGAAATTCTAATCTGTATTTACCTTGGTCGATTTTGCATAAAATGTTGTCCACCAAATATGACCAGCATATAAATACCACAATAATAAAATACCCATGTCCAATTTTCAATCATCCATTTTCTAGTTTGATGATGTATAAAATCATTTTCAAAATCAAAAACATATGAATAATTTGGTGTTACACTTATACCCAGATTCATTTTTAATGGGTAAAATTTACTACTTTGCTAAAAATTTCACGTTTTTAACCTCTTTTTAATATAGTGTACTATATTTTTTTTTGGTTTCTGCTGTCGTAGCACAACAATTTTTTTTTTGTTTTGTTACTTGCGAGTTGCAACTTTTTTTAAATAATTTTTTAACTTTATATTAATATTTTTATTTTTGAAAGTTTTTTTTTCCGTCTTCTTTAATATATATCACATAAGTAAATAATTTTTCATAAAAATTAAAAATTTCACTTTTTTTTTGTGTGTCCGTTTTTTTTTTTTAAAGTGGTTTGTTGGTTTCGGGTTTGAGGTTAAATATTTTTTTGCAAATCAAATAAGAAAAAGAAATTTTAGAATTCAATTCTTTTAAATTACTAATTTCTTTTAACAATAAAACACACCTAAAAATTTATCACACTATAATGACAAAAAAAAAATATTGAAATTATGTCATTTATTTTTCCCGGTTTTTAATATTTAGAGAAATGTATAAAAAAAAAAATCACAATTAATTTTTAAATAATTTTAGTATAAATAAATATCTATATGCAAAACCGTCGTTGTTTCAATGTGTTTCGATTTTACTAAAATTTATTAATTTTCTTATTGTATTAAATAAAAAATTAGAAAGAATTTTAATAAATCACGAAATTAGAAAATACTTTTTTTTTTGTGGTAAAAATAATTTTTAATTTTTCATAAAATTTATAAAAAAAAAATACCAACAAACCGGCGTCTGCGCCTGACACTGACTGAATTGAAAACAGCAAAATACAAAAAATTTATATGGGAAAAATATGAATTTTTAGGGTTGCCAATAATTTTTTTTTAGAAAAGGCTAGATAAAACTATTCATTGTGCAACAAAGGTGTAGCTTTAGTGTAGTGTACAAAAGATAATTTATTTGTTGTCTGTCCACTAGAACAATTTATAAATGAAAATATATATGAAAATGAAATATATAAATCCTATTAACTTTTCAAATGTAATTTCTGTCCTTCGCTAAGTTTCTTTGAAATTTGAATCATTTCCTAAAAATTTCTTTTGCACTGGATAGTGAATTGGGTAATTTTATTGAAAAAGCTTAATGGCAGAACAAAATAAAAAAAATCGTCTTTATGTATCGTAGATCATTCTGTAGCACTATTAATGGTTTACTGATATTTTATTTAATGCTAGGCTACTGAGCGGTATACTGATTAATGTTATTTAATGCTAAGTTAGTGCTAGGCTACAGCTTTTTATTGTAATGTCCGATTCAATGCAGAAAAATTTTAAATATTTGCATACCTATAATTCAAAGTTATAAAAATACTTGAAAAGTTCTTATTTTTGGTTTTGAAGTAGCATTCTATATAAATTACAGAAAAAAATTATATTTACAATGGAATTTGAACACAATTCAAATACATACGTTTAATTCAGAAAACAATTTCAAAATTCCAAAACACTAAACGTTTTTGAACATTATTACGATCAGAAATTTAGCTTTAGTTAATTATCAGTTGGTAACACCATTTACAAACATTTTTGGCACTTGGCAGATTATGTGTTACCAGATTAATAATTGCTGTTATTTCAAAATTGGCAACACTAAATAATACTGAATATATACTAATTGGCATATATTTAGGCGGATTCCATTTTAAAATTATCAATTCATCTAATTATTTAACCATTGCCATTTTCAAAAAAGTCTCGGCTAAAACCGAAATAATTTTTGTTGACGGTGGTAAAAGTTCACACTAAATTTTTGTATTTGGTTTGTGTATGTGATGTGCAAAATAACGAAGCTTTTATTGAAAGGATTCAGGAACATTATATTAAATGTTGTTTTAATTCATAGCAAGAATTATTTTACTTTTTGATTTTTGAATAAGAAATAGCCAGAAAGTTTTTTAGTATGAATTAATTTTGTATGTAAAAATTAATTGTCAAAAATAGTTTTAGTAAATTTTCCATTTTTGTCACTATGTGTTACAAAAGTCGATACGATTAAAATGAAAATATTAAAAATTGGACGGATTGTTTTAAAGATCCTGGTCTGGGACATGATTCTGATAAGCTAAATGACAATTGCAAATGACAAAAGGACTTTTTTTCGAATCGAGCTATTTCTTTATAGGTCTATCATTTTGTCATTTATTAGTATTGTCAGTTTTGCTTATGGGAATCAGAAATCAGAATCTAGAGCCTTTAAAACAGAATATAATTCCCAAAAACTATTGAAAAATTATTTAAAAATATTTTAACTAAAAAGAAAAAGATTTTTACATAATAAAAGAATATTTTACATGTAATTTAACTTCATTTAATTTGAATTTGTTTAATACAAAACGATTATTTTTACTTTTAGATTAGTTAATAAAATTTTTGTGGCCTTCACAAACAGATTTATATATTTATAGATTTCGAAAAAATTATATTATAAATTTTAGTTTTAAGTTTTTACTTTGATCTGTTTTCAAATAATGTTAATTTCATTCATATACACTCGTACTGTCATAAACAGAAGAATTTTTTTGTTGGTACTATTAATAAACATATAATTTTCTTTGAATTCATAATGTAATATTTAAAATTTTGGTCTATTTCATATTTTGATAACTTCAATGAATATTAGAGCATTAGCTAAATAAGTAATAAAAATATTCTATAAAATTGTTTAAAACTTTTAAATTTATCGTGACATTTCAAATTATTATAATTTGAATAAATGAAATAACTGACCACTTAAAATCGCCAGATTTTATTGTCATCGTTCACTATAAAATGGACTACATTAAATGTATAAATAAAAAAAAAGAAAATACTTCAAATATTTAAAATTAAAATTAAATTGTAGATCAAAAATCTGGCAAGTCATTCACTTTTATTATAAGATCTCGTGATGATGTTTTTTTTTTCAGTAGTTATCCCAAAATCAGAAAATGATTAATGACAAAATAAATATAACATTTTTTTTTTTTTATCTTTAGAATACTATGAGCTTTTAAGGATATTTAATGCTTATTTAAATTTAGTATAATTTGAAAAAAAAAAAAAACAGAAAAAGGACAATAGCGTTTTGGAGTTTTATACAAAGTTTCACGGTTTTACTAAACCATTTAAGTAAGTGTAAATTAATTTTTGTTACTTCAATTACCACGATGATATTACAATTGAATTAGTTATGGATTAAAAATAAAAGGTATGACTAACTTTAGCTCAAAACTGAGTCTAAAAAGTTGAGAGTTCAATTGCGAGATTGTTAATATCAAAAGTTGACAGTCCCCAAATTAAAAGATTGCGAGATTGTTATTATTTTTATTTAAGATCATACAGCTCATAATTGAATTTATGATATAGGACTCTGTCATTTAGTAAAATGACACTGTATAATTAATCACTCTATTAGTCTATTATGAGATAACAGCAGTCAAGCTTATGGAAGATTGTTAGAATTCGTAAAAACGCAAAACAAAAAAAATGGTTTTATACCATTTTAAAATATGTAAGAATTAATTAATGCGCGTGATGTCATTAAATAGCAGCCCCAATACTAATCTTTGACTATAACTAATGAACTAATTAACCATAGATGAAATGAAGATATTTTAGCTATTTTGTTACAATAAATTATCTTAAGTAGAAAAAGTCTACAATTTTTAGGCATCGTTCCAAATCTGTAAAACTTGTTACTCTTTTACAATTACAATATTTTATGATTATTAAATATATAAATGTCTAAATTAGATATAAATCGGAAATCCTTAATGATATTTAGTGTTGATGCGTCCCACAAACTATAAAATAATAACAATAACAATAAAAACCAAATTTTCGCTTGAATAGTAAAGAACAGACTGAAAAAATAAATTTACATTTTAAAAGAATCTTTACAAAATAAATCTTTTAAATTATGTTACAGAATATCTTATAGATAGATATTATGTTTTTTTTTTTTTTTAATAAAAAATATTACGCAGAACGGATACATGGTTCATTGAAAATTTTTACTATCATTATTTACGCTCTAAGAATTTCAATGTTTTTTCTTATTACTAGGGGTTTTTTTTTGGGATATTTTTGATAATTTTATATCCTTTCATGTATTTGACATAAATTCTTATTTTAACTTGTAAATTGCGATTTCAAAATAAAAAAAAAATTATATTTGGACATAAAAATTTATATAATAAAAAAAATATTTTGTTGAAAATTTTGTATTGAATGTTTTGTTTCTTTTATTTTATAGTTTTTTAGCATATTTTCAAATGAAATTGAAAAAATGTGCTTATTAATTAAATTTTATTTATTTTGATGCTAATACATATTTTTATTTTTTTTATTGAAAAAATTAAAGTTTTATGTTTTATAATATTAGCCTTTTAAATTGAATCAAAAAGCATATATAGAAAGAGATCAAAACTTATATAATTTATTTTTTGTATGCATGAAAGCTTTTTTCAAATACACACTCTTCCATAAAACCATAAAGTATAGAAGCTTTATGATTGTGGGTTGTGGGATTTAATCTTGAAACCTTGAGATTAAACCACACAATGAAAACTTTTATATGAGTTTTGATCTCTTTTTATATATGCTTTTTTATTGAACATACAGTAAGTTGATTTTTATCAATTTATTGACCTTTTATATAACAAAACTAAGAAATATTGTAAAAAACAGGATTAATGTCCAAAACTTAAGAGAACACTTATAGTTTATACGCTGCAGTATGTATAACTAACATAATTATTTTTATATTTCTAATTTCAGATAGTAAAAGGAAAGTATTGTTATCAGACCCCCTTTCCTCATCACAAATTTTTAATTTTTTCAAGGTTCTCTGAAACTATTTTGACAATTATTGAAAAGGATCTGAATCTGATCCTAATGAATTAACAAAATCTTTCCAAACTTTAATGAAACATATCATTAACATATTATGTATATTTGGAGCGATTTCATTCCAATTTCGGATTGCTGCCTTTCTGACGTTATCAATGATATTATTAAACCTATCTAGATCCTATAATAAATAATTTTGATTAAACTTTACATATTTTTTCTTAAATAATTCGTGGATTTTTTTTTAATAATTTAAAATCTCATTTAAATTACTATTCTAAAAATTCTTGTTAATCATAATTAAAATCAAACACCATTTAAAATAATGGACTCGTTCTTTAGCATGACCAAAAATTTGTTTTCTACATATTTTAAGGACTCTACAGTCCTTAAATTTATGAAATTATTGTTTCATAAGTTCATCGTAATGAAATTATGTCCTTATTACAAACTCCTAACTATTATATTTTTATAGATGGACATTTTATTTGCACTGAATAAATTATTTATATTGTTTTTTTTGTTGTTGTTGTATTATTCATATATTGATTTTTATCAGTTAAACTTTTTTAAGGACACATAAAAAATATATAAATAAATAAATAGAATTTTTTGAAAATGACATTGAGACAGAATATTTTTTTGTTTATCATTTTGTAATTCATTTAATCTTAAATCAGACACATTCATTTTCCTTGTACATTATACAAACATATATGCATTTATGTATAGATTATAATTTGTTATATTTATTGTCCTTATATCCTTGAATCACTTCTGAATTGAATTAATTTAATGTATATTTCTTATGTATTTTTTATTTCTACATCATAAAATTTTTGGCCAAATATAAAGGAAATTAAGCAAAGTAATAATAATTCCCCCATTTCAATAATACAAAAAATTTCTACCCTCCTAATAATATTTTCTTTTAATAAGTATCCCTTCAAATCAGATTTTAATCATATCCTTATGATCATTATATAGTCCTTTTTTTTATATATAGTAGTACAGAAATTTTCCTTAAATGTTATTTGTTTTGTGTATATATGAAAATTATGATTAATGTTATTTTTAAAGACTCTCAGTTGGTCTTTTTTTTATTCATAGTTGAATAAATTGTGATCAAATTTAAAAAAAAAAAATTATTTATTTAAAAATCATCGAATCATTTATCTTGTGTGTGTTTTTTTTTATTTATGTAATTCGCATATATGAGATTTATGCTGGCGGCATTTTAAAGATAGAAAATTATTTCAAATATCCTTTTTTTTTGGTTGTTGTTGTTGTTATTATTTATCTAATATTGTTTTGTGGTTTTTCTTGTTGCGTGTAAGTTTTTCCATTCTTTTTTTTTTGGTTTTTATTTTACTATTGTATTATATTAGAGGAAAAGCCAAAGGGGATTTTAAGATTGAGAAAAGGGATTGCTTATTTAGGAATTGGTTTTTATTATTTGATTACATCAAATTTATATATACGAATTTTCTTTCGTTTTTTTTTTGTATGTCGTGTATATAAAAAGGTAAATTGATAATGTTTTTTTTTTTGATTATTATATTTTATGATAATATGTTTATTTAGTAGATAATAATATTTTTAAATGTTTTATAGGAAATTGATTATTTTAGTTACAAATTACTATAGTTTTCCCTTGTCAAACTCTGCTTAATAAAGTTTTCATGACATTTTATTGAATCTATATACTAATTTTATATGAATTTCGTACCATATATTTCGTTACAGTGAAGAAACTCTTAATTGAAACAAGCTAATGGCATTTAATAGTAAGAAATTTGTTGTCAATCGTTCGTATTTTTCCCAGTTTTAAAAACACAATTACATAATTATAATTTTTATTCCTGGTACACATTTAAAGTTGAGTTAGTTTAGAGCGACATAAATGCTCGGTCAGGAGTTGAAACCTGGGCCGAATGCATCACAACATAACACAATACGATACCGCCGCTTAGAGATCAAAATTAGCTTAATAAAATATTAAATTATTTTAGTTATAATTACAATTATTCATCTATTTATTAAAAACAAATATTTCATTAAATTCGAAACATTTATTTATAATATTTGCATTAAATTTACAAATTATTATATAAATGATAAATCAAAAAAAATAATAAAATTAATTTATTTAACTAGAAATTTATATAATTTTGTCCCTATATCGTTAAATTATTAATTATTATTATTAACATCCTTTATTTGTTATTATAATTTACTATATAATTTATTATTTAAATATAATTAATTAAATTAATATTAGATTTATTAAATTTCAAATAATTTATTTCATATATTTCGGATGAAAGTATCACCCAAAATTGTTCAGTATATATTTTATTTTGAACCAATTGGATAAATTGGTTCATATTTTCCATTAACCTGTTTATCTGCCTGACTAATTTTGGTGTTCTAATTTCGTTATTTAATATTTTAAATTCTTTGAACATATAGAATTACTTGATTCTGATTGGTTTAATTCTACTTGCAGTCCATCAGTTTACTAGTAAAATTGATTACTTGATAATTTGTAATTTTTCAATATCTTTTTAATGTATTAGAAAGCCTGCAGGAAATTAAAATCGATAATTATTAAACAACATAATAATCGAAATATTATTATCGAAGTAACTCAATAATATCGAAATGTTATTGGATTACTCACAGGACACTGTAACCTGAAAAACATCTACACACCATAGCTACAAATAACATGTGCAAATCGTGTGAATACGAGGAGAAGTCGGCCAAACACATTATGTGCGAATGGGAGGCACTCGTCTGATCCGGACTCAATCACATTGCATACGGTTTCCTGGAACCTACGGAATTGTCGTCGAACTCACTTAAAAGCATTATATACTTCTTCGAGAGTATTAGTCTTGAGGGACAAAACTAGGGGTATAGGTGATTCGGGACATATGGTACCTACCTAGACCCTATCTAATCTAATCTAATGTAATCGAAATACTGTTGTTACCCAATTAATTAAATACCTGGAATTATATACTTTACATGAATTTTAATGTCTAGATCTAGCTGATTTTGTTTGTTTTACTACATCTAAATATATTTTTGGAATTTGGAGTATACTTCAGTAATGGATCTACATTTATAATGCATCCATTTTTTTGTAAATAATGTCGATCTTATTCTATATTATTTTTGTTTAATCCAGACACATTCTTTTTTCTAAAATTTTTTTCTGGGGTCATCAATAGAAATTAGGTAAATTGTTCGACTTCCTTAACATAAAACTCTATAAATTAGAGTAGGTTTGAGGTTAGCTTCTATTAAAGCTTTTTATAATTGCGATTTTCGTACTACAAACGACTTTTTTATGGAATAGATCATCATTCCTTACTAATTGATAATTAATATAAATATTTGGTTAGTCTAATTATCTATTTAAATAGAGGTTATGCCTTTCAAATATTAATAACTTTAACAAAGATGGAATTTTTTTTAATCCAAAAATCCACAAAATTTTCTTTGTTACATCATAATCCAAACCTGAGGTTTAACTATGGGTAAACAATTTGAACAAAAGGTCAAAATAAAATTCAAATGCATTATGATTTTATATTGAAAACTTATTAAGATTGTACTAAATAAAAAAGGAAATATTTTCTTTAAACTTTCGCCAATATCTTAAGATGATTTAAATTTTAACCGGATTTTATTACGAGTTTTTTTTTACATCCTTTTGTATACTTTATTTATTCCAATAAATTCTTGTGTACCCTTTATTCTTAGTAAAAGGCTTTCATTTTTTTTCTACAGACAACAAAATAAAAAATATAAAAAAAAAAAAAATAAAGATATGAAAAATTTATGAAAGTACGTGTGTCATTTTCTTTAATAATTCCTCAGCTTTTTTTTTATAGTATTGTGAAAAAAAAGGATATATCGCAATATAGCAGGATGTTTTTGATGGTTTTTCGTTTTTTTTTAATTTTTGAATTCTGGCAGAAAAAGTGTGTATATAAATATATCGGTAAGTGTCTAAGTAGTGGGGGGTGTAACATTTCTAAAGATTTTTTACAAATCTTTAAAAATTTTGTATAACCTGAAAGTCTTCATCTAAATGTCGACCATTGTCCATTCCTATCAAATAATTTACTATATAAGATCTAAATGTGAAAGAGAGAAGGTCAATGCAACGTTGAGGCTATTTATGATTTGAAATAGTTAGTGCACGAACAGAGTGATGCTATGAGCGGTTCTGGAAGCTGTGCTGTAGTGTATTTTTATATAAAAAGCAACAACAACCACACTACAGCACAGCTTCCAGCACCGCTAATAGCGTGACTCTGTTCGTGCACTTAGGTGTTGCGTACAATAACATAACTAGAAATAAGCTTACAATTAAGGCAGGGAAGAAATACTTTACAGAAGAAATAAGCATCTATACACTTTGTTTAAGATTGATCTCTAGAAATGCTTAAATAACAAAAACATCACTTATTAGCGGATGTGATAGCGGATGTGAAACATTGGGTGCGAAATTAATAATTTATACGTAATTGAATGATTTAGCCATTTAGAAATTCTGCTAAGATTTATGAAAGCTCAGAGAGGACATATAGTTCGAATAGAATGTATATAAAGCTAATTAATGGGTGTTTAGTACTGACATGTTAGACAAATGAAGATATAGCTGATGGAAAGATGTTTCTGAAAGATACTGCTCAACACTGCGTTAATTGCAGGTAATTTGTTGAATTAAATGAAAAGAAGAAGAAAAAAGAACCAATTTTCTAATGTCAAAATTAGTGTTGCCAATATAAGAAAAAAAATGAAATGTTTGTAATATTAATCTATAAAAAATGACAATCTCTTATTCACAAATATTTTATTTAAGAGTGTAGAGTGTCCGACACCTTTATCAAAATATATTAATATTGCCTTACTGAAAATACCCTTTTTTTTTGTTGAAGTGAAATATATAAAATTTACCTGATTTGGATTTGTATTTGTATTTATACATATTTATTATTATAAAAAATAATATTTCTACAAATAATTCATCATCTAAAAGAGAAATCACTTCACTTTCTATTATTATTTTCTTTTATTTTATAAAAAAAAAAAAAAAAAGAAAACAAAAAAAAAATAATAAAGAAGGAAAATGGAAAATGGAAAAATCTTTATGATTTTCATCTTTTGTTTTATTTTGTTGTTGTTTGTTGGTGTTATTCTTGATTTATGAATCAAAAAAATGTTTGAAACACCTGTAAAAAATATGAAATATTTACAATAAAAATTCTTGCAGTTGATTAAATTTTATTGTGACTCCATTTATTGAGAATTTTTCTTTTTATTATTGGGAAAATTATATATATGTCATAAAATTATTTATGAAAATTTTCCTTTTACATATAAATCGTATATAAAGCAATAATAGTGCATAAAATAATTAAATTAATGATAATAAATTCTATATTCAGTTTTAATTATTTTTATATATATATATTTTTTTTTTAATATTATTCAAAATGAAATAATATCCTTGAATCCTTGAATGTAATAGCAACAAAATTTTTTTTTTAATGAACGAAAGTATAAAAAAATAAACTAATAGCAATTATAAAAAAAAAACTGTGTAGACAAAAAACACTAATTTCATTAATGTACTAGTCGCCATCATGGTCTTTATATATGGAAAATGAAAATAATATTTTACACAATTTTCTTTTTTTTTAATATATATATATTTCGATAAGCCTTTTTTTTTTAGTCCATATATAAAACAATTTTTTTTTAACATTTTCTCTATGTAATTTGTGTCATTTTCAGTTATTAAAGTAATTATTATGGAAAACTTTTGTATTATTAATTTTATTTTAAAATTGTTCAAAAGAAAAATATTATTTCCTATTACATAGTAGTTTTTTTTTTTATAAGCCTCTTAAGAAATTTTCATTTGGCAAATTATAAAATTACTTTTCTTTACTTTTCTTGAAAATGATTGCCAATTCAATTTTGTTTTTATATAATTATTTTCAAGGAAGTATATATAGAATTTTCGGTTTAATAGGTGACATTTTAAGGACGATATTTAGTAATATTTTCCAAATGGAAAATAATATAATTTTTCCAGAACAACTGTCAAAATTGAACTGTTACTTTATTAAAAATAATAAAATAATTCTTTATAACGTTTGTAATTCAGATTTTATGATTGTGATGCAAACTGGTCCTGTGTTAATGGTCCTGTGTTAATACTCTGAACATAACATTATTTACACTATTAAATTGCTTTATTTAATGGTACCAGATATAAAATAGAAATAATATTAACAGGTACAAATTAGCTAATAATATGAGCACTTTTTTGCAATGTATATCGAATTCTTTTGAAAATACTCGGCATTTGTCTGTTAATGGAAATGAAACGGATTGGAAAATTATTTTATTTGATAATATAATAATAAAGTAAACAAAAATCAATAAATTAAATAAGTTTTTCTGAAGCCGTTAAACTTGTAAGGTTGAGGATTTGAGGATATCTTTACTGGATTGACATTACTTTTAGAGAATATTTATGCAATTATTAAAGACATGCTTTATTCTTAATGCTTAATGAAATTTACCCATTAAAATAATGATTAACAATCGAAAATTTTTGAGAAAATTAAACTTTTCGTAGTCTAGAATTTTAGAAATCATTAATTTCTATTAATAGTGATTATTAAATTTTGTGACTAATCATAATTAATCATATCTATTCTCCCTGAAACGTTATATGTGTCGGCTTTGCCTAAATGACAAAGAAGTAACAGAACATATTTTTTACTACTGCGAAGTGCGAGACAACATTTTCTGGGAAAAGGTCTCATCAGCACCGAAGTACTAGCCAAAATGAGCCTCTTAAATATACTCACCTTCTTTAAGTCTATTAAGTTGTGTTAGAGTAAGGGGCTATAAACACACAATAGATCAGTAAAGTCGCAATGCTTCATTGTGTTCCCTATTTAGAAAAAAAATGTAAAAAAAAAATCTATTATTTCCGCATAGTGCAGTAAATAAAAATACAATTCGCATCAAGTGATTCTTAACGTTTTGCAACATTAATTCAACTGTTTGCCGGCTACGGTTATCTAATACTCGTATACACATGGCGCGGTACGTAAATAATTGAAAACAAATAGAAACAATTATCATAAAATAAAATAAAATTATAATTTCTTTTGTTTGTATAGCGTATAAACTTTCCACTCAAAGTTTCTAATATAAACGATAAAAAAACAAACTTTTAAGTTATAAATACAAGAAAATTACTTAATAATTTCAAAAAAAAGAAAAAATTTATCAATATTTTTACTAATTTTCTTATGAAATTTTCTTGCATTTATACATTTTTATAAGTTGAGACTATAAGTTTCTTTTAAAGGAACTTATAAAGTTTCTGTGGACAAACAATATAAATAAAACTTTTTTTTTTAAGTGCAGATTTTCTTTTAATTTCTTTATTCAATATTGTTTGTATTCGGCGTGTTAAAAAAATTATGAATAAATATACAAAATGAAGAAAGTTAAATAAAAACAAAAAATTCTATACCTAAAGTCACTTATTAATAATCCGATTGTAATAATAAATAATTCAAGTTAATAACAAAATAAAAATCTTTATATTTTTTTTTTTACTTAAGCTTAGTACGCTAGTGAAATGAAGTGAAATTTTAACGCGATCTCCAAAGCTCTCCAAAGTCTCCGGTGAAATAGTCGTGAAAAACTTGTGAAAAATAGACAGGTTAATTTGACATTTTGATAATTCAAATATTTTGAAATTATTTTGATAATTCAACTGTTTGTTTATGTTTATAATTTTTTTAAAATTTAAATTTGACTTAAAAATCAAATTTGAGCAAATTTAAAAATCAAATTTAAATTATTGAAAAAAAAAAATGTAAATGTCATAATTTCATCGTGAAATAATGTTCAGAACATTATTTCACGATGAAAAATAATTGGAGACTTTTGCGCGCTATCTGTTGGTTGTTAAAAAAAGTAGGTTTTTTCACAACTTTTTCACGATGAACTGCGTACGACTTCAGCGAAATCAGAAGTGAAATTTTTCATTTCTGATTTCACGATGTTAAATTTATATGAAAATTTCATTTCATTTGACTAGCATACTAAGCTTTAAAAATTTGTAAGGATTCGTACAAAATTCGTAAAGCTGCCCATTCATTAGACAATATGTTTATCAACGAAGTGACAACTTGGTCAAGTTGTATCGTTTGTGTTTACAACACGTTGACAGTCATTTTGATGGTTGATAAATCGGTTGAAGAAATATTAAAATATTTTAATTTATGTTGATGGTTGTAAGTTGTGTAGAGTGCTAGGGGAAGTTGTACAACCAAAATTACGTTATATACGTTTTATTCAAAAAAAAAAAACATGTTTTTATATGTTTATCTTATCAATATTTTTTATTAATTGAAATAATATTAAATTATAATTATTTTTATAATTATTTTTCATTTATAATTAGTCGAATGTCAAAATTTAATTAACAAAATGTCAAAATTTAATCTGTATTGAATAGTAAAAATTGTATGAACAATCTAACTGCTGCCATTTTGATTCCATTTTACATACAACATTTTGACAGATCGAATGAAAAATTGTACAACTGATTGTTTTATGTGAAGGGACTTTTAGAGATTTTTAGAAAACATTTTGTTTTGACATTTTTATACAAAAAAAAACAACAGATTTTTGACGGTTGTAATGTAATATTTGTAATATTGGTTGTAAACAAAGTTGAAATGTTTGTTGTGAAAATTTACAACCAGCTTCACAACACATTTCCAAGCCGGTTATACAATGTATGGGCAGCATAGAATAATATTTAGTGTGCAATAATTGTTGTTGGTATAGTGGTAAAAATGTAACAAAATAGAAATGTCCTGTACATGTATGACAAAAGAGTAAATCAGTGAAATCGTTTAACGAAAATTGTCATAATTTTTTTTTTTTAATATTTTTGTATTTACGAAAAATTTCATCTCCGTTTTTCAAAGTTAATTAAATTTAAAAGCAGTCTGACTGTCTACAGGGGTTCCGATTTCATTGACTTATGGATTGTGTGTATACAACAATATCTGTATAAAAAATTATGATGTCGTCGTGCCGCCCATTTAATTTAAAATATTTTGATTTGTGTTCACGCCCTTCAAAAAGACGTATTTTGATCTGAGGAGTATGTCTCCCTTTATATAATTTTTATAATAAAAAAAATGGCGAAATAAATTTAATATTGGAATCATAATGTAAAAAAGATTAAAGGATAGAATTTATTATTAAAACCAACATATTTTTTTTTTGTGTATTAATTGTAGGTTTTATGTATAATGCTATTACATATATTTTAAATATTATAACGATTTGTAGTACAGTACGTTCTAAGTATTTTTATATTTTATTGAAACGGAACATATGAAAGTATCGTTTAAAACTAAATAAATAAAATTATTTATTAGCCAACTTTTTAATTCATTGTTTTAGAGGTTTGAAGAAGCATTATCTTTTCCGTTCATTGCATATAAAATAAATTGACGGTAAACGTAATATAAAGTAGTAAACGTTGTGCATTAGTCTTTCACTATATGCCGATACATTTAATTATATGTATTAATAAAAAACCATTTCAAACGTAAGGATAATATACTAAAAAAAGGTCTTTATAAACCACCAAGGACATTTTATGGACGTTTTAAATCAAAATAAATCATTTTTAAAATGGTATTCGCAGTTCTTTCTAGAAATTGTTAATGCAAAAACGTTTAAAAAATGAGAGTGCGAAAACAGAATTACTTTATAATAAAGTTATATACTAAGAATTAAGATAATAGAAATAGCGTGACTTTTACTAGATAATCAGGATAAGCGGTAATTTTCCACTTAACAATCCGGATATTTTCCAGACACATCGAGATGAGAAATAATCTTTAGAAAATCTTGATAACTTAGCGACAATCGGAATGGATGTTCACTTTATTTTATTGGTAACATTATTTTGTTCGTGTATACGTAAATTATAATGATGATTTGTACACAATTTTGTATGCAACGAATTCATCGAAAACGAGTACTTTTACATTCACGATTTTAATAATGCTAGAATTATATTAAGATCATCTGACGACTGATACTTGATACAAATTCTTGGAATTGCATTCCTAATATATCATGCAATTGATCATCTGTACGTAAGGAATAATTAAAAAATAATGTATTTTTCGGTGAGCTTGTAATTCGAATAATCCAGGTCGGTTAATAAAGAAATTAGTTTGATTTAATTGCCCAGAAGTTCCATCAACTTTTACTCCTAATGCAGGAAATGTTCATGAATGAATAACATCAGCTGCTGTTACTAAAATTCGAATTTGTGAATTTATTCGATTGTCTACATCAAGTAAGTGAAATCCATCAATTGGCATATCATTTGTTGGGATTATATAAGAATCAAATTCAATATTTAAAAAATCTGAATATTCATAACTTCAATATCATTGATGGCCAATATAGATTTTAATGAAATCATTGGTTCATTAATTTCATCTAATAAATATAATAATCGTAAAGAAGGTAGTCCAATAAATAATAAAACGATTACTGGAAGAATAGTTCAAATAATTTCAATAGTTTCTCCATGTAATAAAAATCGATTAGTGTAAGTATTAAAAATTAATATTCCTATTAAATATCTTACAAGAAAAGTAATTATAACTAAAATTAATAATGTATGATCATGAAAAAAAAATTAATTGTTCTATTAGGGAGAAGCTCTGTCTTGTAATACTAAATTAGCTCATGTTGCAATAATTTATATATATATATTCTAATAAAAGTAAAATACTTTATATATAGAGCTTAAATCCACTGCACTAGTTAAAATTGGAAGTTCAGAATAGCTATGTTCAGCGGGGAGAATATTTTGATATCATTCAATAGAAGAATTTAATTGAATTGGATAAATTACTTGTCGTTGAGTAACTATACTTTCTCAAATAATAAATAAGAAAAATAAAATTCCTAATATAGAAATAGTAGAGCCAATTGTTGATACTATATTTCATGTAGTATATGCAGCTGGTTCATCATTCGATGAACTAATTTTCGATGGATTCATTTTCCATGAAATCAATGGGAATGGTTAGATTTATACTTTTATTAGTAATTAAATTTTTACGTAATATTTGTGAAGTTAAACTTTAATAAATTAAAATTAAACAATTCATTTTAAATAATTATGTATTTTTAGATTATTTTTGTTAGCTTACAATTCACCTCCTTCAACTCTTAATGTCAAATTCATACAAATCGTGTGTAGTACGTTAGTACGTAAACTTTTTGTGTTTGTTAATAAAAAATTTTTATATAAACTTGAATATTTATTTTTCTGACATTATGACAGAATTTTTATCAAATATAAATTTTCACAATTGCATATAAAATTCACCTAAAAAATATATTATTATTATTACACGATAAAATATTCAGTTTTTTTATTATTTTATTTTTATTTTATTTTTAAAATAGTGTCATTTCGAATATTTACTTTAGCAGGTGAGAAATATTTCACGTTAAATTTATTCAAAAATAGCGTAAAATTTTTTAATTTATATATAACTTTCTATGATTTGCTATCATATAAATGACAGAAGAGTTTAATATCCCGATGGGATATTGACATGGAAATACGTTACAGAAAGTTTTTTTTTTTGAATAAATGAAACATAAATAATCTTAAAAATAAATATTATGTTTATCTACAATATTTACAATTTTAGTTAAAATGCTCTAAGGCGTAGATTGTAAAAAAAAGGTATTTCAAAAAGTGAAATTATTATGAGTGAGTTATGGAGATAAGAACACATTTTGAAGTTTGTTTACGTTCAATTTTTAATATTTATGTTAAACAGGATCAAAAATATTTTTTCATATTTGCATATTTCTAGCATATGTATTAAAATTCAAATTATTTATTATAAGAAATTATTGATAATATCAATTTTATACAGGAAAAAGTTAAGATATATTAATGACAATTACTTAGGGTACTGATTAGGGAGCTGAAATTTTGATTACCCAAAAAATTGTTTTTTCATTTTTGATAGCCATAGTGAAATAAATTTAATATTCACATTATTAATCCGTAAATACATTTAATAAAAATATCTTAATAAAAATTTGTGAATAAATTTTTTAATACTTTTATTTCAAATTAATACCTTTAGGGAATTCATATTTTGATATCATTTTTAAATTTTATTTATGGTATTTATTATAAAAAAAAATAAAACTATATAAAAAATATATTCATTTTGATATTGTTTGGTAATAAATTAAGTTAAAACATATTTTTTTTTTTTGTTGTGTAAAATTTTCATAATAAAAACTCGAAACATAAATCAATGTTTTTGCGTTATGATAATTCAAAAATTTTTTGAATTTTTTTTTGTTAATTTTTTTTTTATTTATTAACAAATTTAGAATAATAAAAAACTACATTTTATGTATATAAAATTTATGAAAGTATATTATAAAAGATAAGTGAAATTTATGATTTACTTGATATTTTAGTTTATGGAAAATATATAAATGGAAAAAATGCATTTATGATGAAATTTATATAACTATAATTATTCATTAGCCAATTTTTTAATTCATTATTTTAGATGTTTGAAAAATCATTATCTTTTACGTTAATTGCATATAAAATAAATTGACGGGACACGTAATACATAGTAGTAAATGTTGTACATTAGTATTTTTCCTATATAGAGTTTGCATTCACCCTTTTACAAATCAAATTCATTCTTTTGCAAATCAAATTCATCCTTTTCAAAATCAAATTCATCCTAATAATAAAAAATGTTTCGATAACGTAATTTTTTAGTTTAGCAATTGATTTTTTCCTTCGATATGTCAATTGTTATTCGTAAATTAATTATGTTTCAAAACTTCAAAAGTAAATACCCTCAAATTTAACAGAAAATAAGTATTTCAAATTTAATATTTAATAGGTACAAAGAAGTATAAAGACAAAACCATTTTTTTACAATTCAAAATTAAATTATTTTAACAATATGAAAAACTGATATTTAAAATAATTATTAAACATTTTATTTATAGAGGTTCTCCTGTAGCAGCTGATGGCAATTGCATATACATGTGTTCGTAATAGTTATTACAATCTATTGGACTAACAGTTGCCGCTGATTGTTCAATTACATGTGTTAAATTTAATGTATTCCCAGGATTAGCTAACATATTACGAGCACAACATTTTATATTCGAAAATACTTCTTCTATTGGGTTCATCTTGGGGGAGTTAGGCGGGAGAAAAACTAATGTGTGTCTAGTCCGTTGAACTAAATCACGTACCTCACGCGCCTTATAAAGACTGACGTTGTCCATAATTAACCATGCTTCCATAACATTAACATTATTTATTATCAGTTGAATTTGATTTGCAAAAGGTTTAATTTGAGTTACAAAAAGTTGAATTTGATTTGTAAAAGGATGAATTTGATTTTCAAAAGAATGAATTTGATTTGTAAAAGAGGGTGAATTTGGAGTGTAAACCCTGTATACACAGACATGTAATTATAAGTCCTTATTATTACAAAATTTGTAAGAAATATTTCAGTATTCTATACAGTAAATATGAGTATGTTTCATATACAAAAATCTTGTAAAAATGACACTTTGAAATATGTTTGAATGGTTCTACACCTATCTTGAAAAATTCGTGATAAAAACGTAAGGATAATGTACTAAAAAAAGTCTTTATAAAATTCTAAGGAAATTTTAAAAATAAATCGTTTTTAAAATGTTATTGGCAGTTTTTGTCTAGATAATAATCAAGATATTTTCCAGACACCTCGAGCCGACGAATAATATAAAACTATATTTTATGTATAAAATTTATGATTTACTGATATTATTGGTTTAGTAAAAAGGTTGAAACTAATATTTCTATTTAAAACAAATCTTTGTTAATTATTTTGTTCATAATTTTTAAATTTAATTTATCAATACATATAAATTATAATACATATACAAAAAATACAATTATATTTCAATTTATGTGTTAAAATTGCAATTTTTCAAATCAGCATAATAAATTATTTTTTGAATAAACGAAAAAAAAATAAAATAAAAATAAATAAACGCGACATGAACGAACGAACATAAAATAAGAAATAATAATGTAAATCGCATGTAGCATAATAATGAAGTATTTATTATGTATGTACCATTACCATAGAAAAGCATCATTCTCCCAGGTGAACAAAACAAAAATTGTTAAATTAGAGTATATGCTATCAATAATACTATACTTAAATTCAATATTTATTTATATAATGCTGGGGAATATAATAACTTCCATTTTAAATATTTTGAAAGAAAGTTTCATATTTAAATTTGACTGACATTATGTAGAATGGAAGGAATTCGGTATATTTTAATACTGTAGGTAAAATAAACATAATTTTATTACTAAGATTCACTTATTACTAAGATTTAGTGTTTGCTTTCAATATGAACTTTTGGTGACCTCTTTTTCTAACTTACCTGTATGTTCCATTGCAAGGCTTAGTGGCGGATTGTTTCTGGTGATGGCTTACGGTTCGTATGGCCCATCCATTTTATTTTATTTTCGATTTACTTTATCGATAACTGGATCTGGGTAACAGTTCAAAGTTGAAGATTCTATTCGGCAACCAGATCTTTAAAATTCGGTGTTAAGCATTGATTCATGAAACTTGGATTTTTCTTTGTTACTAAATACATACGTTATTAGTGAGGTTTCACTAAGAAGACAGATTTGATGTTGGAGTTAAAAGTGTTAATTTTGGATTTAGTTGATATGAAGTTTGAATTCCATACTATACTGTTAATTGTGGATATATAGTCTGAAACTGAATACAGTAAGTTTAAGATTGATTTCTATTTCAACGGGGTCATATAAGTGTCAACTTTGATATTCACATAATCTCCACTAAGCTTTAACTTTTTGGATACATAATATTGGGTATTCCATATCCATATTATATGTCCTAAGTTCCATAATCTTCACTTTTATTGCGATTACATCGAACGATGCTCTCATTTGAATTGAATTCTGTGCATTCCATTTAGTCTCACATAACGGATAGAGTTAAATCTTTTTAATAGAGTTTGTTCTTTTTTGAATTTGTCACCTAAATAATTACCTATGTGAACAGGTTCTAGACACTCATTAAGAATAAAACTGAATACTGAATTATAGGTTATTACAGGTTACAGTACCATATTTAGAGCACACTAGAAACATGTTAGAAGTTATAGAACTATTGGAGGAATAATTTTGTTAATATGAGGACGTTTTATATATTATGCAATTGTGAGGTTGTGTATATTTTGCAACAGCTTGGATATCCGAAGTTTGGGGTATGGCACCTACAAACTTAATATATAGAGTGAGAACAGTCTTATAACAGTTGATAGGAATCTTACAACAAAATTTAAACCAAGTGAAAAATAATTATAATTATGAAATTGTGGGTGGCGTTCAGTTTGGATTTTAAAATTCTTATTCTTAAAAACTTGAGTCTCGGAAAAAAATTTCATTTTATTAAATGAAGTGAACTATTCTTCAGAGATGAGTTTTGTTCATCCTTTTAAAATATAAAAAATACACTTTTTATTTTACCCAAACCTTCTGTCTTTAAATTTTAAGGATTTTTTTTTATATTGGTAGAATAATATATAAAAATGGATGGGCGAAAATAATTCCCATTTGGGATTATAATAAAAAAAATTTTTTATTTTTTTTTTTCATTTTTATATTTTGCGTTTTGAATTTAAAATGCATTATTGTATGTGCGTATATACATAATTTTAATGGTATATTAGTAATTTTGAATAAATTATTAAAGAATTTATAATACCTAGACAATTTATTGTATCGAAGGAAATTTTATATCCTTTAACATATACATACTACAATGTTTTAGGTTAATATTCAAATATTTCTATATAATATTAATATGTTCTCTTGACGACTATTGGGAATATAATACTTTTTTTTTATTTACTATACATAAAAAAAAATTGTATGGAAATTATATTTTTTTTTTCACTCCCCAGGTGAAAA
Organism: Rhamphomyia laevipes; assembly: GCA_963920725.1. Taxonomy (NCBI): domain Eukaryota; kingdom Metazoa; phylum Arthropoda; class Insecta; order Diptera; family Empididae; genus Rhamphomyia; species Rhamphomyia laevipes. The sequence goes on along the minus strand of OY987255.1, from coordinate 17,301,442 downwards.
AAATATTTTAACTTGGAGCGTTATTATGTTTTTTTTTAGCATATATGCAAATTTCACCTACCCTTTCTAACAAATTTTTATTTTCTATAATTGTTTGCTATTTCATTATATAATTGGGTAAAATATTTATAAAAGAATTTTGAATTAAATTAGAGTTGACATTGTGTAGATTTTATATAGAAATTTATAATTTAGCAAATAACTTTTAAAGTATGTACACATTCAAAAATTTTGAACAATGATTTTTTCATATAAATAATTAAATTGAATTTTTGAAATTGTTAGTCTTAATGAATTATGATTACATATTAATATTTCAAAAATTATATCCATAGATACTTTATTTATAACCTATTGAAAATTTGTATAAAAGAAATTCTGATGTCATCCGTTTAGTTAGAATATTTGAATGAAATTTGAAATTGTTCGACGCATTTTGTCTATTTTCTGATAGTTTACCCTTATCAAAAATGATTTAAAACGATTTTTTTTACATGACTAGTTTGTTTTATTGAATCCTTCTACGTAGTAACTATCAAAACATATACTAACTAAATTAATCAATACTCTTTACCAATGCTAAGAAATATTTATAGTTTTCATATCAATTTTTAATTTTTAAAGTAAAAAACTATTATTTTTTAAAGAATTGGAGTTTTTGTGTAATATATTTTACTTTTCAAAACACCGATGTGCACTTTATTACAATAAGTTTACTTTCTGTCAAAATGTTCGGGTGAAATCGTATTTGTCTAATCTTTTTACTTCTTCAGATATTTCAGATATTTTTAAATCCTTATAGATGTTTTATATAACATAGTTTCCAGTTATGGTTCAATAACTTTTTGACTGATTTTATTTGTAATTTTTCGACGTTAGATGTTGTTGCTGTACCTATATCTGGTTTCCATATGTCCAGATCAGTTTAATGACCAGTTTATATAAAAACACTTTATATATGTAAGATCTAGTTTTGACTTTTTCTTCTGGAGCCAATTAAAATGTTTTATATGTTACTATAGCTTTCAGTTGTGTAACTTTTGTATTTCTGTGTTGTTTACAGGTGAATCTTATTGAACTAAATGAATTCTTAGATATTTTACACAGTTATTTTATGATTATTAATGTTTAAAGTAAGATGTGTTTCCTTCGTAATGTAATAATTACCACTTGGTTTTGTTCACTATGATCTTCCAAAGCGCTACCCAGTTTTATATGATCAGTTAAATGTTTAGTTACGGTTTTTGAGCAGTCGTAACATAAAATGTAATTAAATGTACAAATAGAATTTAGTTATTTATTATGTTACAAAAATAAATTAACATAAAATATATGAATTTCAGTTCATTCCATTTGATCCATAACATAAATATTGGCAAGTTTCAAATTTAATTCTTTTTATCATTTCATATTGTGGTATTATCTGCAAATATTGATGTTAAGGTTTTGTTATGAGCTTGGGAAATCAGAATAATATATGAGGTATAACAGTAATTCCTGCCTGTATTATGCACTGATCTGATATGAAGTTCTTAGTTTACTAAGAACTTTATATTTAGTATGTAGTTTCGTAGCAGTTCATATATGAACATTTATTTGATGGCAGCAATGTTTTTATATTGAAGATCATACCGTCATAACTGTGGACTGCTTGTGCAACGTTCAAAAATATATCACAGATTTATTCTCAAATGAATTTCGTATTAATTACTAGTTAATTATATTAATTATAGACCAAATACACATTTTGTAGAAACGAATTTTTATAATTTTTTTCTTGATCAAACCAATTTGTATGCCATCACTTTAAAGTTATTTAAACGAATTTATTAGTTGTAGAATTTTTAACTTCACTAATATATATACAAATAAATTTTTCTTAAACTTCTAGGATACTAAAAGTATGTACAACTTCAAAACTTGCTACATACCATAATTTCAACAAAAATATGATGAAATAGATTGAAATAAAAAAAAAAGCAAAATTTCAAATTTATATCCTTCAATAATATCTAAAAAGACATTCGAATATTTGTCATAACAAATTTATCACAAAAAAATAAATAAAAAAAATGTCCTTTATCATCACTTTTTTAATAGTTTTTGCTTTTGCTGGCCTATTTCCAAAAAAAAAAAAAATCCTTTTACACACACTCAGAAATTACTCCTTTTTTTTTGTTTCATATTAAAAATAAATATGTTTTTCCTGTTTATCAAAAGATATTCTACAATCTTTCAATATAATTTTTCATCGAATTAAATTTATTGAACATTTATGGTTTGTTAAACTTTAATATTATACATAAATTTTATAATGTCTACATCTAAATATTAAAATATGTTTTAATGTAAATTTGAATATTGATTAGAGTCAAATGTTTAAATCAAAAATTTATTTGCATTTTTACATATATGTAGTATATATAAAAGAACCTAGATAATTTCTCAATATGCTCATTGGTATTCAAAGTTTTGATAAATTTTGTAAATATTTACACATAAAATGCATTTATTCAGATCTTTGCTAGCAGAAATAATTTCATTATAGATATATAAAATTTTCTCTTGAAATTTATTATATTAGCATAACAAATAGAAATCATAAATCACCTTAAATATTAAAAGTAGGATTTTTCGATTTTTATGTATATTTATGTATATAAAATAGGTAATTTATTAATAAAGTTTACTGCAAAGGTTAATATTTATGATTTTATAGAATTTTTGCAAAAATTATTAAATATTTTTGTTTTTGATGAATATTTGCAATATGTCGTGGCACTATTATATTAATATAAATAAGTGATTTTGTTGAAAAAGTTCATGTATTAAGACTATGAGCTATTTGTAATCACTGGTAGCGGTAGAGTATTTGTTATTTGAAAGTTTCTAGAAAAGCTTTTAGCTGTCTAAACTATAGTGTAACCGAATTTCGTTTGACAATTTTGCTAATATTATTTGTAAAAGTCTTTAATGATGGAATTATAAATGTAACCAACAATTGTATCTGGTCAATTGACCAAACACAATTGACAGAATACACAGTTGGCAGAAAAAATAAATTAGCTGAATACAGAATAAATTGATGCTAAATTTATGTGCTTTTTCCTGTAACCATCGGTTTGTGGTGTATTCGATAAATTTACTTTCTGTCAATGGCCAATTCGTACAATTGTGCATTAGGTTAATTGTGTTTGCTCAATTAGCTGCATATCGCTAACGATATTGTTGGTTTCAGTGTTTTGTATTAAATTAGTTTATAAATATGAAAAAAGTTTTGATATTGTGTCATCTAATTACTGTCCAGAAGTGTTTTCTCTAACTTCTTAAATTTTTAAGACTTAATTTACTGGAGGAATATTTATATAAGAATATCAAACTGTCATTTATTTTTATGATGTTTTCAATTTCATACTTTACGGAACGCTTATACAATTTCATTATTTATGGAATGTCCATTACCAATTTCTTTTTTTTACTATAGTTTTCATAAAACTTCATTTAAAACAGCTTAAAATTCTGTTTAAATTCTCTTTTTTACACTATATTAAATAATCAATAAATATGAAATGATATCATTGAAAATCAATATCATCATTTTATTCAATAGAAGTGAATATCAATTTATTTATTGGTTTGTATGATGATGAAAAAGAAATAAAAATCGACTTTATAAAATGTAATTTGAATAAATATACAATAAATATCATGAAATTACTAAAGAATCATCTGTAAAAGAATCAAAGAATGACAAATTTCAAAGATATGCACTTTAAACAAAAGATTTTATACATTTTATTACATAAAACATAAAAGAATGTCGTATAAGAAATAAATGAAATATGTTGTAGAATATTTAACAGGTGATAATAAATTATATTTATATAGTTTTCATTGTGATTTTGTTAATTCAATAAACAGAGAATATTGAATAGTATTAATCAAAATTGATTATATAAAATGATTTACAACAATTCAAATATGTTTCAATTGTAAATTAAATATATATCGAATTTTTGGAAATTTATTTAAATAGTTTGAACTGACAAAATTTAAATTAATAAAATTTTCTTTTGTTCACTCCACTAATCATAGGCTTCAATGGTGAAATGACATTCTATTACAATTTGCATGATGAAACTATATAAATTACAAGAAGCTTGTCATTTATTGGTATAAATGAATTCAACCGCTAAAATTTTACCTCGTTTTCTAATTACATAATTTCACTACCAGTTTTGATCTTAAATCAGGATAAACTTAGAGTAACATCGATGATGTACCCTGAAATTGAACGAATTACGTAATTCCTTATGTATCACATAATATCACACTTTCACTACGCCGCTGATCAGGATCAGATCAAGACTATATGGCGCCCTGGGCAAATGTTTCAATGTTTGCCTAAATTTATTTTTAAATTAAACATCTTTTTTTTAGTAAATTTTATATTTTATTTTAAATATTATTAATAATAAAATAGATATTAAAAAAATATTTTCGAAATTGTAGAAATTTAGAAAATGATTTTCCTTGATTTTAAATCTGAGAATTTTTCAATCGAATCTTTAATATTTTCATCATTTCAAACTTAATTTTCAATGCAAATAATTGCCAGGCTATTCAGGCTATCTTCTGCCATTGTAGAAATATTCTGCCATTATTAATTTCAGGTTAGTAAAGCTCCGTTCGCACGAATATTATTTCCATTCATTAACATAAATTTTCAATAAAATCTTCACAATTTTTAAAAATTGGTGGGTTTATTAAAACACCCCAGGCATGGGCCTGGCTCGCCTGTAGTTTTAGCCGGCCTTGTCGTTGATGTGATACAGAAACAATCCATTTCATGTGGGTTACTCTTTCCTAAATTACATATTTATATGAAAGCGCTTGAAACTATATTTAATCTACACATACGAGTATAACTATAAAAATTTGATTAAATCTTGATCCTTCAGAATGTTTCGTTCATATTCAGGAATATTTTTTTGAAAGAATTCGAATTTAAAAACAACAATTTTCAGGATAAAATTGACGTTTTTTAAAAGAATTGTATGACTGATATTTTTTTTTGAGATAATAATTTAATTAAATAATGAACGTTTAGGAAAGTTTAGCGTTGTTTACATTGAATTCAGATTTTCATTTTTAAATTAAACTTTAATCTTTTATTTTACTCTGTATTTTTTCTCTAGATATTCGTAATTTATTATTTATTTTATTCAAGTTTTGAAAAATTGAAAACTTTTATTTGTTATCCTTAACTTTTAATTTATAATAGTTAACGAAATTGCAACCCACAATATTTTTTATCCAATTTTATCTATCGTAGTTAGTTAGAAGGTGGATTTTATTTTATACTAATATGCAGTTTTTAATATAAAATTTTATTTATATTGTTAAATTTCAAATTAAGGACTAAATTAAAAAATTTCAATAAATTGGGACTAATTTATTTATATACAAAAAGTTTTACTATTTAAATTTTCTACTAAAAATATGGCAGGATTAATTTTAGAATTACATAATGTCCTTAGGAAAATTTAATCTTTAAGTATAAATTTAAGTATAAATCAAAATTATAGCAAGTATTTGTTGATTAAATCAAGTCATTATATTATAAGATTTTTATAAAATTTATTTATTTCTGTAATTACTACTTTTCAAAATGAAATCTAACTAATTAAAATAATGAATAGTTTGTAATTTAAAGCAAAATCTTTAGTTTTATTTGAGTTATAATATCAAACCTTTGACTATGGTTTGATAGTTGTTTGAAATAAATTTATAATACAAAACTATTCATTTAAAATACATAAATTTATTATAACTATTTCGCATCAGAATATTCAATATTTATCATAAATTCCATTTTGTATACATAATTTACATAAATTATTGTATATAAATAATGTAAATTATAATTGTAAATTATATGAAATATGAAATTAATGAAATATTATATCGACCAGGTTAAAAGTGAACATAATATACGGTTGAGTTAAATGTTAGGCTCATAAAATTAATTGGAATTTGAAATCAAAGTGAGAATTATTTTCTTTTATTGCATTTGAATTTATATAATCAATATTTGAATAAATATAGTAATTAATAGTATTAATAGTATTAAATTAATAGTATTAATAGTCCTACATAAAATTTGTAATGTGCATAAATTTATGGTAATTTATACTTAAAGTTCTGATAGACGGTAAGAAAATTCTCATGAGAATTACATTGACATTTGACACAATTTATCTTTCCAAAACACATTTGACAGGTCTCGTGGTATTTGTTTTACCGTCTACCAGATCAGCATTTTTATACGCCATTATTTATGTTAAATTATACGCCATTATTTATGTTAAATGCTTCCGAAGCATGTGGCCTGATGAAATAAATGTAAAATTATGAAATAAATATAAAAATCGAAAGAAAAATCTTAATAAAGATGGTTCAAAAATGAATGCAAGTAGCTTTATGGAACGAAGATATAAGCATAATATGATGTATTAAAATCCAGCCGCTCAGTTTGGTGGGACATGGAGTTAGAGCAGATCACAGTCGTTTTATGTGTAAAATTTTTAATCGAAATTTTCCAGGAAGTCGACAAGTCGGACGACTAAAACCTTAGATGGTTCGACAACATGCTAAATAATATTCGAAAAATCGATGAGAGGAATTGTAAAAGTAATACTCAAGAGCATTTTGAAGTAAGCCAAAGCTTATATCGCTACGGAGTGAGTCAGTCAGTAAATTCTTTAAATAATTGATCATACTTTTAATTATAAAAATTTAATTATTTATTTTCTATAAATTCATATAATATTTCGTAATGTTTGAAGTCAAACCTTTAAGGTTTGAAGTAAAACCTTAAAGGTTTTAGTTACAAATTCATAATTATAACCTTAATTAGACTACATACAGACAAAATGTATCCTACAACATAAACCAACAAATAATTAATTCATATTTAAGATTATTAATGAACAATACTATATAAAGAAAAGAGTTGGTCTCTATCTCTTCATTAATAATAAAAGATTTTATTTTCTGCTAAATAAGATGACATATTTTTTTCTAAAGATCCTAAGCTGACATATATATAAAAATGAAAAATAGAAAGGATGTTTTTTTATGTTGTCCTTGTGTCTGCAATAAAATTTATATTAAATTTCTTTTTCCTTGTAGATTTAATAAAAATAATAAGTAAAAATGGTTTTTAAGAATTGAATTATTTTATTTTCAATTTAATAAAATATCATTTGATATTATATTTTCGTGATTCTGGTGTAAGAAAACAATAAACCTTCAAGGAACTTCATAGCGTTTGAAAAATTGTTTTTTTTTTTCACTTAACACTTTGAGTTTTTCTTCGTGATTATCATTTGTGATGCATCAGAACTTATATGAATCAGGAATTATATTTGTGGTTTCCTGAGTACAATCTTGAAGAATTCCGGACATTTATTAAAATCTACAAATCAATGATGAGCAAATATTCAAATAGCTTATCTGTGGAAGAATCGTCGTCAGTACTTTCTTGTTGTGTTAATTCACACTATATTCTCCTAATTTTGTTAATTAAATTGCCTATGCATCTATATACAGATCCGAAAGTTTTCATGCATCTAAATGAGCTTTAAATTGTCCAAAGAAATTTTCGTTTAAAATTCCTGTAACCTTTAAGTTCAGGAATTTTAAACGAAAACTTTCTTTGGTTTACTATGGTAAAGGAAGCAATAAAATCTCGGAATTACTTCAGCAAATGTATTTTAAATGCTATAGCGATATTATTTTTTGTATAATTGCAGAAACTGTCAATAAAAAGAACAAAATTTGGGATTTATTTAAGTTCTGATTAATAATGAGTACCTAGACTTCCACCTTCCAAAACTTAGGAGTCTAATTAAATAATGTAAAATAAAAGAGTTTCAATAAAAACACTTCTATTGAGTAGAATGGCCTGGCAAAGGTAAGAACAAACCCAAAGAGTAACATGAGCATCGGATATATCCAGGTTTAATTTATAAACGCTAAGTCCTAAATATATACATTAAATTTAAATTCTTATATTTAGTATCTACAAAATTGATTGTCCAAAAACTATATACCTCCTAAGTTATGATACGTTTAGTTTAAATATTTATTCAAAAATTGATGAAAAATATTATGTACGAGTATAACGAAAGAATTAGTTTAGTTGTAAAACAATAATTGCATAGCGTGTAATTTTATTGCACGCAATTCTATCGAGAACTGAAAAATTACATTAGAACAATGCTCCGGTAATCGTTTTTTCCATATTCAATGAAATATTATTTCATTTATTAATCCCTTGGGAAATATATACGGAAACTATATAGTGCAATCTGTAATCGAAAGAAAGTATCAAGGTTTTATTTTCAACAATTCTCCCCTTTATTATTTTTAACTTAATGATTTCAGTCAATTCAAACCTTTATAGTTTACGTTATAAATAAAATCCAAAGAAAAAAAAAATAATCATATATGAAAATTTTCAAATTAAACATAAACGTTGGAATGTGATATTTGGTTAATTCCATGTGACCACACTAATTATATTTTACGTATTATTTACTTATTTACGATAAAGTGCTTATTTTCGGCACGACTGACGTTTAAATTAAACTTTTTTAGAGTTATACGTTTATGTATATATATTTAGTTTTACATTACCTCGGAATGTTTTTCACAAAAAGGATTTTCGTATAAGGACTTTGTATAACTATCGTTTGTGTAATTTGATTTTAATGCTTTTACACAGAGATGGAAACCATTTAATTTTTATGTTGGTTTGGTTTCGTGGTTTGAAAAAAAAAACTTTAAACCCTGGTTCTCATATACGTTTTAGTCCCTTTTCTTTTTATGCTAAATGTTAGGTTGTATAACATACTTTTCAATATGATCATAATTAAACTAGTATATTGATGACACTCTTACGATGATTAATCTGCAAAAACCAGATCCAAAGAATTAAGAGGCAATAAATAATTGTGATAAGAATTTTTAATATAAAATTGTTGAAAAGTATGGCGCCACAATTGATTCCCAAAAGTAACCGGAGATAGTTTTTAGTGAAAAATTGCATTTAATGTTCAAATATTAAACGAGTTTTCTGTAGTTTTTGCTTAGGTCAAGTTTTCTGTTCTGTTAAAAATGTGGTTTTGGTTTTAATCTTGGTTTCTTTAAATTTGTATGGTCAGTCTGGATTTTTATTTTTTGGTTCAATACTTGTTTACATCATTGGTTTTACATTCAACTAGTGGCCAATGTTTGTAAGCGTTAATATTTATTAGTATTGTTATTATGATATTGGAATAACGCCTATAGTTATACAAAAAAAAATGCGTATAAATAATTTTGTTATTAAAGGGATTCACAAAGCAAAGAATTTGATGTTTAGTTAAATAAAATATTTCATTTAAATAATATTATCTTCCATTAAATTATATATAAATATATTTTTTTAGTCATTCTAATTGGATTTCTTTATATTGAATTTAATTAAAATTTCCGTTGAGTTGATTTTGGTCCTTGTAAAAACAAGGGAAATATAAAAAAATAGAAGTTATTTAAATTGAAATTTCTTTATACTAAAGTTTGAGTTAGTATAGTTATATACTTTAGAAAACTTAAAGACTTTACAATATTTTGTAATATTCTTCAGTAAATTAACAAAATTTTTATAAAACGATTTTTTAAGTTTATTTATTCTTTTTGACAGTAAAACATTGTTACCCTTTAAGAAACTAAGTGTTGTTCATCTATCTAAACCATATCGTAGACGATGTAAACAAGATATATATGAAAGTGAAGTGAAATAAGATTCGTAGAAGAAGAGAATCATAATTGATTCACCCGAAATGTATTATAAGAGATTCACCAAATTTGTGTCAATAATGTTTCACTGAAACGAATTCAAAATTAACTACAAAAACTTCGATTAAAACTGTATAAAAACTTCGATTAAGATTGCAATTACCATGTGACTAGTAAATCACTAATGATACATTAACGATACTTACAAATGATACGTTTACGACATTTGGTATGATGACGATAGGCCATTTACGAATCATAATGAGTTAATGAGTTAAATATAGTTCGAAAAACGTATCGATAAAAATTTATTTAATTATTTAAATAATTTTATTTTTCTGGAATTTAAGAGTTTCTAAAATCATAGAGATTCGCTTGCCCGTAGTTTCGCAAATGATTTTTGTTGAGAACTCTTGAACAGTCAATGAAAAATCATCGAAAATTTACAAAATTACATCCTGCTCGGTTTTATGATGTATGGCTCCCAGGAACAATCGTTCAGTTTTTGCAATTTCTACAAATTTGTATATACGGTATACATATTTACTTTCATTCGCAAAGATTAACCATACAAAATTTAAAAAATTTCTGTATCTTATTCATCACTTAAAATTTATATGAAATTCAATTGTCAGAATTAATCCATGGAAATCGTTAATTTTTCACCTGGGTTAGAATCATATCCATATAATGTTCAAAAATAAAATTTATATCCCAGCACACATGCCACCATTATAACATAGTTCATTACAGAAACTGTCTATCAATCTAAAATACACAAAAGTTTTATTCAATTTTATTGGATTTTTTGATGATTTTGTCACGTTTTTTGAAAAAAAAAAAAAATTTATATACAATTTATTTTTTTCACCTTACCTTTTTTTGTGTTCCATAAAATCAATTAAAAAAATGCTTTAATTGGAAATAGAACGATTTTTGTTGTTGTGGAAAATGTAATTTTAGATAAAGAACTTTAGATGGAAACCAATATTAACAAAATGTGTTGTTAGTTTGTAGATTTAAATTTTGTATTTTAACATTTCTCTATAGTGTATAGTTTAAAAATTTAAATACATATGACCATAAAATCCACTTCCTATTTATATTATAATATATAAATATATTTTTAGTAAAGATACCAAAAATTTATACTATTAATTTATAATTAAATAATTCTATTTATACAGCAAAGAAACAACCTTAAAAGTTTTATATAAACACATATTTTTTTATATATATTGGTTAGGTTTTAAGTAATTATTCAGAAAGGATGCGTATGGATATCCTTTTTATTTGTTGTAATACTTTATCGTTTTTACCTTTCATATTTAAAGTAATATATTTTTATTTTCAAATAAACACTTTTTTTTTTTTGAAAATTTGTTGTAAAACAAACAGCAAAAAGTTAAAAATTATTTAAATATGAAAATAAAATTATATTTTAATAAAAACTTTATTTTTATTTTTTTGTTAAATCTACTTTAACTATAAATGTAACCACAAAAAAAAGGATTCTATTAATGCATAATTTATGGATTAGTTTATGTTTAGCATATGTTCATTATTATATGTTTTAATTTGTAAATTTTTAATTGAACTTTTATAATGTACATATTTGAAAATTACGATTATAAATAAATATTTAAAAAATATTGAAATTTGCGAAAAAAGTCTGGAGTTTTTGTAAAAATTTAGCTAGTTCCACTCATGACAAGCGTGTCATAGATATAGAACCACTGGTCGAAAAAGATTAGTTAAATATGTTAATAAAATTTATGTTCACTACGAAGTATACCTACATAATTACTATTAGATTCAAAGAATATTATCGTTATGACAATATTAATTCGTAGATTAGATTAGGAGGTTTAACTAGGTACCCCAAATTACTCAACCCACTGTAGAGTAATATGATATACCATTCAAGTTAAAATCCTTCTGAAGTGTACAACAAGTTTTTGAGTAAATTCGATGGTAGTTCCGTTGGATCAATAAACCCTGTCCGCGATGACGAAGTATGGCTCGAATCAATGCTTTAAATATTCTTAAAATCTATTCAGCCGATTCTTCTTCGTAGTAGCACATTCTGAAGTTTAGAGCTAGTCTAATTTTATGTAAATTTTTTAATTTTTCTTTATCTTGCAGTGCCCTGTAGTAAGCACACCGATTTTTAATCATACTCTAAATCTACTCATATCAAGAACCTCGCGCATTCATTGATTTGAGTGAATTGATGTGAGTTGTTTAGCAAGCCTATTACCTTTGAACAGAGCTTCATTATTTTTGCAATCATCAATTGATATTCTGAGCTTCGAAAAAACATAATATCAATTATAAATTAAATTCGATTTAATATTATTTTTATAAAATTTTAGTGAATAAAATATTTTTGTGAGCATAAACAATAATGAAAAACAAAACATTTTACGAATTACGTATGCAAAATCCTGACCAAAAATTTCCATTTTTATAATCCTTATATGTTGCTAAAACTTTTAATTTTTTGTTTTCGTTTTTAATAAACATATGTCAGAACAATGAATTATGCAAATTTGTAGTAGATGTTTTTGTTCTTGTTATTTTGAAGTTTATTTTAAAGTAGATTGTGGTTTTAAATAATTTCATACAATGAAATTTCTGTTTTGTTAATATTTTTTTAAGCAAAAATTTTTATTTTTGACCAAATATTTACTAAACTTAATTAAATCCTTGAATATAATATAAATTTTTTTTTTTTCAGTAAGTACTTTAAACTACTCGTAAAAGGGGCCACTATGGTGAAATTAATATAGTCACACAGGATAATAATTGAATTAAATTATGGTAAACTAAGGGAAGTAACATAGTGGATAGTTAAGGTGACCATTTTGCAACGACAAAAATAACAGGCAGACTTTTTCGGAAAAAATAAAATAATTTCAATCTTTAAAACATAAACATTTTTTTATTCAAGATTCAGCAAAAAAAGTATAATATTAAACACCTTCAATCTTTGCCTAGACACCTTTAATCATAGCCGAATTAAGCTACACTATAGTAAAATTGGCTTGTATAATAGCTTACACTTAAAAATATTGCGGTTGACGTTGCTATGTATAAATAAATATGTGATTTAAAGTTCAGATATAAAAGATAATGTTTTTATAACGACTGTACGGGACAGAAAAATGGAACATTAAGCGAAATAGGACCAAAAAAGGGACACATTGCTTCTATTTATAAAGTTTATGGAATGCTTTACTACAAATAGGGACTGTTTCTAAGAAGAAAGTGTCGATTGGTCACCGTCTGTATAGTGGACATTATTTGTCTCCATAATTAATAACAATAAAATAAGGACTATATAAAAAATGAAATACCTAAATTTGTTTGAAAGATTGACCGAAATATTAGTATATTTTGAATGCTATACTGTTAGGTAATAATATTCAAAATTATATTAAATTATAATTTAATCGTATTTTTTAATATACTTCAGATTTAAACAATCTGAGTCCAAAGTGTGTCAAAAAAGGCGGCTAAATTAGGTGAATCTCACTTCTGTTTTTTTTTCTGATAGAAAAACGTCTCACCTATGAATCGTTCATATATGATAATTAGATTCGAAGCGATATTAAACTTTAAAAGTATAACTATATCAAAATTCGAAACCTCTGCGAGTCATATATTGTCAGAATAGTATCAAAAAAGCAAATTAAAATTGAAATATAAAAGTAGAATTAAATGTAAAACGTAAATGTCGCAAAATAATTAAAAATGATTAAGTATTTATAATATTATTTATTAATTATTATATAAAATTAAAAATTAAGGATTTTATAAATAAATAAATGTACAAATCAATCTCTAAAATATCACATAATTTCATGCTGATATTTTTTATTTAAAAAAAATGAGGCATTTTAATCTTTCCTCTTCGGAATATTGTAAGTCTTTTTAATGACATTTGGTTTCTGGTTTGGACTAGCCTTTACGTAAATTGACAGCTCAATTTTTCTGATTCCCAAATTGAGAATCATTAATGTTTTATGAGCAATCATTAAATCATTTATGATTTTATGAAACAGGAGAAATAAAACCGTAGAAATTAATGGCTTTCAAGAAAGAGGTAGGATGACTCGTGTAATTTTTTAGAAAAAGAAGGCAAACTTGATCGGGAGAGTACACGTGATACTTGAAGGTTCTTGCTGTCCCCTTCCATTAAAACCAACCAAATTTTAGTAATGTAGATAATAGTAATGTCAGAATTAGTTCTGACAATTTGTATTGTTAATACGTTACGATTCATGACAAATTAATCATTAGATATTTACATAGAAATAAATTTAAATATTCTTTTTTAATTAAATATTAATATAAACATATAACGATAATAATACAAGATTTAATTTAATAAAAAAAAAATAAAGAATCTAGAATTTTTAATAGCTAATCATCAAATTATGCTGCAGTATTAATTGTTTTGGAAAACTGATGGTAACCATATAAAAATTATAAAAATATAAAATTTACTTCCTTTCAAGCATTATAATAATTTCATTGTTTAATTTAGGATTGAATAATAAAATCAAATTTAATGCAAATAATTCCTAACTAGAGTCGTCTACTAATTATATAATTTTATGAAAATATAGTCGGAATTATATTTGCATTATGTCAACATAAAATTATATGTATGTATATAGTTAAGCATAATTATAATTATATGTATATTCTATGTTTATATAATAATATAAGTCAAGTTTTTTTTTTTTAAAAGTATTTTCCTTGTTAGCTTAAATAATAATAATAAATATAAACTTAAATATAGACTTTATAAAATGAAACTGGCAATGTGAATTCATCTTATGTTATTATACAACACTAATTATTTATGATAATTTTTTTTTAGTTATACATAAAGCCGGGGATAAATTTAGGTCAGTTCCTATGAAATTTATATTACTTTTTGCAAATATAGTTATATAGAAAGATATTATATTGTATTATAAATAGCTTATATAGCTGCTAATTATTTGTTTGCTTTTTTTTTTTTAATTTTATGTTATGATGTTTAAATGCTTGTATAATGATTATGTAAATATTAATAATAAAAAAAAAAATATTGTTATAACATCATAGAGTGAAGCAATAATGATCATATGAACTGAAAATTTACAATCCATGTCCTTTAGAGATGAAGAAAAAATAGTGGTAATTAAAATGCAAAATTGTTTAACATTTACCATATAATAATAGATACACAGTTTCACCAGTTCGTATTTAATATGATGGGGAAAAATGATATGTTTTGTAAAATAATTTACATGAATTGTTTACACATGGGAAGAATAGTAATTATTAATATTCTATACGTTTTTAATAATTAGTCATTTTTATGGGTTTTATTGAGAAATTATAATAAAAAAAACAGTTTTTTTATTGTTAACACTTTTGTCCGCCTGTCAACATATTGTAAACACTTAATAAATATGCACCTATTAACTCTTAAGTAGATTATGTTCTTTTAAACAAGCTGTGGTGGCGTTACTTATTCGGTTTATTTAAATGTATTGTTTTAGTCTACAAGAGATGATGTTATTAAGTCTTAAGTTTAGGTCTTTTATGTCTTTCGAAATGATATTCTATTATTCAATTACAAGAGTTTTGTAACATTTAATACAAGAAAATTTGAATTTGTACTCTAAATATGTTTTGTATACTCAGTATTAGAGCTATCTCTAGAGCTATATAATAGGACTATAAGGTAGATATATTATTTAATATTATTATTTCCATTAGGCATTAATCTAATATATTAGAAATTACTTAAAAGTGGAAATTTAGAATAAAATGTGTGCAGCAGGGTATAATTCAATAGAAAAATTTAATTGAAAAATGTAAATTACTTGACTTTGAGTAATGCTATTTTCTCAAATAATAAATAAATAAAAAAAATCGCTAATATTGAAATTATTGAACCAATTGTTGACACTATATTTCAAGTAAACATCTGGATAATCAGAGTATCGTCGACATAAAAATGATTCTTTAGTTATGTACCATTTGAAGTAAATGTAGTTAATGGGAATATCAATGAATAAACCCTGCTATAATAGCAAACACTACTGCTCGTATATAGATAAAATGTGGTGGAAATGATAAAGAAAGTAATAATAATTAGCAATAATTAGCAAGTACAAATCTCAATTAATCCTTGAACTGTAAATAAAAATACAAAAATACTATAAAGCTCCTATAAACTTCTATTATAGCTTTAAAACATCTGAAGTATAAGGAAGTAAAGATACGTGTAACTAGCCAGTCAATTAAAAAAATTAATTCTAGTAAGAAAAGCAATAATAATTGTTGCAAAAAGTTTTGCACAATATTACATTATATTAAACTTAAAAAGTGTTTAGAACGAATTTCGGTAACCTTTCGGTACTCAAAAAAACCTCATTTATATAAAACTACTACACTATAGTACTGTGCCACGAAATTCAATATGGAATATATTGTTCAAATTAGAATAGAATAGAATTGCCTATTTTTGAAATTACGAGGTTTGAAAGTATAGTATTCTCATGATACTACAAAATATACAATTGCATTAAAGTTCTTTTTAATGCGGTGGGATTTAAATAAAAATTTATTGTAAAATTGCAAAAATATTAAAATATAAATTGCAATACTAGAAATGTAAAATTACATTAAAATTTATGTCACTTTTAATATAATATATTTATATGTAATACATAATTTTGTATGACATATTCTACAAAAATTTTATGTTTTTAACAAATTAAGCTTTTGGGAAATTTGGAAAATTCTTATCATTCTTATTATATGTATAATTTTATAAATAGAAACATCAAAATTTTACCCTTTTTCCACTTCTTAAGTTATTTTCTTTCCAAAAAAAAAATAAGTTTTCAATTTATAATAAATATAGTACAATATTTTAATAATTTTTGTCATACAATATGCAATAAATTACTAAATGATCATATTAACTATGTATATAAATATTATGCTGTATAGATACTAAAAATATGATATTATATTTTAAAAGTTTTTCGTAAAATTTTATTGAAAATATTGTTTAATATTTATGTATATATAAAACATATTCTTATAAAATTTCGTTTTTTTATACATTAAGACACAATTGTAATGTGGGCGCAAACCTTTAGCGCAAACTTTGAAAATTGTTCAACATATGGAAATCAATGAAAGCAAACACAATGCTAGCGGTCACCGCTAAGGTAAAAAAAAGCTACAGCCAAGATTGAACAATGTTGAATATTAACCGCCAGCGCTAGAAAATTTTAATAAAGGAGGCGAATTTTAAATTTGATTGACATTTTTCATAGTGACATTTTAAATAAATAATAAAGATTTCACGCAAAAAATATAATAATACATATAATAAAATATAATATTCTCAACCACCACCACCGCCAGCATTGCGTTTGTACTGGTTTTGTCTTGGCGGGGGAAAAAAAATCTACAGCTACCGCTAAAGGTTTGCGCCTACATTACGATTGGGCCTTTATATATTAAAATTTTATAAAATTGTAATAATTTTTTTTATTTTAACATTTTATATTTGTTTAAGTATAAGGCTTAACAACGTAAAGTATATAAATATTATTTAGTATATAGTTATGGAAAGAATTACATTTTATTCTCTAGCTAGGGAAAACTTAAAGTATTTCAAAAATTGTTTTAAAACTTTTATCTACTTTTGTGCAATGGAATTTTTTCATAAAGTTTTCTAAGCCAATCTAAAAGAGTTTAAAATATTATGTTATATATTTAGTGGTATATACATATAAATATTTAAAAATGTCCAGCAAGCAATGAAGAAAATTTTACATTACAACATAAACAAGTTAGTAAAATTTTCCAAAAAAAAAAATAATCTTAAATGAAACTTTTATTACCAAAATTCCATATAAATATTTGTATATTCTGTAATATAAAAACTATTAAGAAGTAATGCATAAATGAAAATCATTTGCAGATGACATTTAAAATTGAAAAAAAAGAAGAAAATTGAATGAATAAAGTTTTTGTGTACAAGTGTTAGGTGTATGGTTAAATCAAAACCATCAAAACTATAAAAGATAAAAGAAATTATTAAACTATGAATTATTTAAAAGATTCTGGTAAAGATTCTTATCTACTCTAATGCAATAGCTAATCAAAAAAGATGCTAAAGTAAGTGTAATAAATGTGTCAGTAATTAAATTCATAATTTATAAGAAATTTGGTTAAAAAAAAACTTTTATATAACTTTTTTATGATGTTCTTCTAAACTTAGAAACTCATGTAATAGGATAGTCCATGAGATAAGATTGTGGAATCAATAACGCGTTTGGATTAAACAATGTATAATCTTTTAAGATTGGTATTAAAAAAACGGCTGTGAACATACAAAACTGTTCCATTGGACATCGAATCTTATAAAGACGAGGAATTTCAAAAAAATTAACAAGGAGACAAATTTATTGGAGTTGTTGCTAGAAACGCTATTCAAAGGAAGCATGAGGGGATATAAGACTAAGGTTGAGCATTTCCTCAACATACAGATGATATGAGGTGAAGGAGGAGTCAGTGGAGCATCAACTGTGCCCTTGCAACAAAGAAGATTTAGGATTTTGGGAATTTTCTTCTTGGACAATTTCGGAAGAAGCAGGTGGGATAAGTTCAACTAAAGAGATTAAGTTCATTAGAAAACTGAGAAAAGTGGAGGACTGTTCGGCTTTAATTCCGAGGAAAGTATTCCCAAATCTGTTAAAACTAATTAACTAACCATGTTCTTTTTGCAAACAGAAATGTCAACATTAGTAATGACAATGTTCATCAAGTATTGGAATATCTTTGGTATTAACTAATGTGTGCCAAAACTAGACATGAATATTTAAAGATGAATCACCAAACAGGAATCTCCAATACTGACACTAACATTATTGGAGATTGTTATATATTTTGTCAACGCAGTTGCATTCTGACTCTTACATTGGAGATTAATTCTGCATACAATTTCTGTTCTTCGTCTTACTTAATTTATAATTCAAATTTCCGGCCAATGAGTTAATAAAACGATTATTTTTTGTATGCAAAATTATGATTAATGATCTAAACATTAAATTTAAAAATATTAAGATATTCATTCTCGGGTGTTTGTTATCAAAAACAATAAATTTTAAATTTCCTAAAAAAATGATTAAATTTTCTGGAAATTTATAATTTCTGTTATATCTTTATGTACTTTGAACAAGATAAAATGTTATTGGTTTTTAAATCCATAAAATTGATTCTAAGTCAACGAATATTTCAATCTGCTTAAATTAAATTGTTTCCTTGTTCTTCATCATTTTTGCCCCCGTGTGCTTTACCAGCTGAGCTTGTTTAAAAAAATGTCTTCAAAATTTTCCATTTTATTTTTTTTTCATCATATATTATTAATTTTCTTTTTTTTTAAACGTATTTTCCGCGACACTGATATTTTCTCAAATGTAAATAAATAATACAAAATGAAAAAAAAAAAAATATCTTTTTAGCCTAAACAAAAAAAGTTTTTCTCATTCCAAAATGAATTTTCTTTTTTTTTTGGTTTATGTAAAATAAGCACGTTCTAAAACAATAACTGGCGTCTATATATGTATATATATATTTATTAATACAATATTTGTTATTCTATACACAAGGATATGCCAGGATATGATATCTTGTAAATGTTGTTGGTGTCAGGAAAGTCACATCTTACTGTCAAAGTAACAAAGTATAAAGGATTAGGGTTTACGGAATTGTACTTTTTTTCCAATTTTTTTTATTTTTTTTAACTTATATATAAAAATTCTTACATTATATCCTTTTTATGATGGATTTAAAAAGCATGTTCATACCAATATGAATTGTTTTTGAACGTTTAATTTTATGGAAATAATTTGTTAAACAAACAATAACGTTCGTTTTCGTTGTCGTTTATTATTAAGAATTTTGTTGAAATATCAAAACTTAACAAAACTTAAAAAATAAAATAAATTGCATAGCATAAAAAAAAAAAAAATTATTTTATGTGAAATTTTATAGGAAATCTTTTTTTTTTTTTATGTGGAATAAAATTGTTTGAAATTAATTTTTGTTGACAAGAAATTGACCGAACTGGTAAAGCATAAAAAACAATGTCATTGGAAATTATTTTATTATTTTGTTTCATTTTTTTTGTGACATATTTTATTACTTCATAATATTATTTTTGATAAAAATTCAATTTTTTATATTCTAAATTTTTTTATGTTCGTCTTTAATATAGAGAAATTCACCACCTCAGTTTGTTAGTGCCGTATATGCATTTACATAATTTTTGCAGCAAAACTGGATTTAATTGTTTCATTAAGATCAATATTTTAATTTGAACACAGAAAAAAAGTATATAAAATTAACTAATTTTGTGATTGAAAGTTTGCCAAAGAAATCGATGTGTTGCCCCAATGAAATTGAAGTAATTGATGTAAAGACTGTAATCATTGCACTAGATGTAATAACGAGATATCTTTTATTCAGTTTTTCACAAATTCGTATTGTTCTAAATACCATCAAATATATTCTAGCGGCGATGATATATGGAAGATGGCTGCATTTTACATATTACGTAACATACCAAATAAGTTACATATTTCAATTTAAAAGTAGCGATTGTTAAAATTGGTGAAATTATAATATAGTGAAAGTAGTAGCGACAAATAATAAAGTGAAAATCATAAATTCTATGATATAATGTGAAACGGAATTTGTATATTACAGTGAAAAGCATATAGACATAAGGCAAAAAAGTTACTCATATTTTTTGGAATAAAGGTAAATTATAGTCTGCCCTTAAAATACACATTCAAAAAGTTGTAATATATTAAGTACTCAGATGACGAAATATGGTTTATAACATTAATTTTAATAGTTACATTATTATTAATGTTAATAGTTACTTAATCTTAAATAATACATGGACTGATGGAGTTGAGCCGTCCACAATATCCAACACCGACGAGCAACTCTTTTGAGAGGAACATTCTTCCTATCGAAAAAGTGTCGAATCCTGTCTACATCACGTCGTGTGATTGGAACTTATATCTCCAGCGAAATCTAACTTTAACTCCAAGCCGGAGAGTCGGCGCAGAAGAGGTAGTACCAATATCCGGTGGAAGGATGGTGTTGAAGCGTTTAGGAAAATACTTAACATAACCGGAATCTGAAAAATTGCAGACAAATTTGAAGAATTGGTTGAAGGATGGTGTGAAGAAATCCTCTGGATAAACTCTATGTTCTCGGCTAGGCTAACTTAAAACCTGTAGCATCGAGAAAATAAAAATAAATTAAATAAAAACTTATAATTTAGAATAATTTTCTTAACACTTTAATTTCTCTTCTATATCATAAAATCTTAAAATCATTTTACAAAATAATATAAATTTTCTTGATAAAAATATTTCATGACATATTTTCTATATTACATGTACATAATTTCATTTTTCCTTTTATGATTATTATGGACTACTGAACGTCTGACCAATATTAGAAATGTCATCAAATTTAATACCACACGTTATTATGTTGTCATTCCATAAATAAAATAAATATAATTTTTTTTTTAGTGACAGTAAAATCTATAATTTGTCACTTTCGATAACATCAAATTATTTGACCATTCAATAATTGGTATTTTCATCATTACAAATGCGTATACATCCTTAATGATTTTAGAAAATTATATTTATTAAGTGGTTACATAGAAATTTTAGTATATAAATAAAATTATTTTGTTAATATGAAAATGGTTTTAAAATGTCTTATTTATAGGTTATTCACATTAAAAATATTATTTGACAATTATTCACCAATAAATGTGAATTTTATTATATTTATTCTATGAAAATGATTTTGAATTTACCACTTTTATATCATAATTTTTATAAAATCTTTAATCTTTGTGGTTGTCATCTATAAATCTTAAAAAAATAATTCCCACAAAGAATAATAAATTATATTATTTTCATATATGTATTTATATATAGAAAGCTTATGAAAGAATTTATCTTCATAAATATCCTTTTGGATGTTTCCTATCGGAAATTAGAGGTCCTTTAATATCTAAACTATTTAGTATGTGTAGGCAAACTATAAAGTTTGTGTGAAATCAATGTCAATGTATGCATAAAAGCTCACGCAGAAAATTTACATTTTTACCACATTGAAAAGATTTATGAAAATATTAATCAATATTAAATACTTCAAGATTTATGGAATTTTCAATATTTTCTAGAAAATTTATGTTTTTTTTTTTTTGGATTAACTTTTTGTTTTTGGATGAAGTTTCAATTTAATTTAAACATTGGTTTGAATGGAATTTTGTTAAAAGGATTTTCAACATTAAACATTTGTTGATGAATGTAAAACAGGTGAATCTGGATGATTCAGGGCAACGAAGTATCATTGAGTATATAGCTATAGTATTTCTATTTCATATTATTACTTTTATAGCATTAAATAGTTCCTATTACTACTAAATTATGGAGACAATACACGAGATAATTAAAATCGGAGAATTGGTCTCTGATAGAAGTAAAACAATTGCCTCGATTTTTTTTTCCAAATTCAATAATACTTTGTTAATTGTTACTAACCGACCGAATTTTGAATATGAGTGATTAATCTTGATTGTGTTAAAATGACTATGGATTTAATACTCTTGCTCTTTGCAAATATACACTTATATTAATAGAAAGGGCAGGATGAAGGACTTAGGTTAACCAAAACATCGTTTGCATTGAAATATTTTCTATATTTGTTTGCGGTTTGTCAAAGTTTTCAGTTACAGCAAGGACGGTGCAAATTATGACTATACATATTTTTTTTGTGTATTCTTAACACTTCTTTTTTTGATTTGGAAATATCAATTAAAAAAGGTGATATTGTATGGAAAAACTTCATCGGCATCAAGTGAAAGGTATACAACCCTAAATTAAACCTTTTTTATATAATTCTTTAATGCCAAGAAGTGTAAGCATACTATCTTTAGAAAATGTGTATCTCTCCAATTATTGTAATTATGATCTTTACAAAGATTATAAATTTTTTTAAAAAAATAATAAATAGGCTAATTAATAACGAATATTTTTGTTACTAAATGCTTTGCGATTAAACTAATTGAGTCAATCTTTTAGAACTAATTAAATAATTTTCAATGGCAGTTCGTACTATAGTAGATATTTAATATCCACTTTTTTTAGATTGTTCCATTGGATATTTATTCGATGACTTCGATGACTTTTCAAATAGTTTAATATTTGAAATGTTTTATTGATGCCTATGAAATTCATTACAATTTTTTGGATATGTTCTTGTAAAGATTTTGAATTTTATTCTCAAAAACCAATAAAAATAATATTAAACTATTTTAAAATACATTTACTGATTGTAAAATACATTTTTACTATTATGTATTTTATTTTTCGCCATATTTAACAAGAGTTTATTTATATTTGTATGCAGAATGTTTTTAACCACTATATAGATTCATTCCTTTATGAATAGTGAATAATGAAAGTTCCTATATAAATTTGACTATATCTTTTTAAACAAAAACCTTTTATTTTTATTTTGATGAAAACTAAAATACATATAACTAAACATATAATATCATATTTATGTAAACGTATTTTATTTCAATAAATATGATAATGTTAAATATTTCAAAGAAGATTCGATGTTCTGGCGGATATTTATATTGAAAAAAAAAACGAAAACTATATAAAAATTTCTATATATTTATGCAATTTGTATAAAAGCAATAGTAAAGAATAATATTTATACTATGAACAAAGATAAATACTTCAAATAATGTATTGGAAAAATGATTTATTTGAAATAATACAGATTCCACGTGAAATATTTTAAATTTAATCATGTTTTTTGAATAAACTTTGACGACAATTCCTTTTATCTTAATAATCCTTTGAGTTAGGTTAGGTTAAGAAGGATGAGTGAAGATCCGTGGATCCACTAAGCACTAATTCTACTACTAACAATTTTTCTACAAAATATAGTATTGAAAGAGCCGACCAATACGCAATACGTGAACATGCCACATGCCATGGTCACGTATTGCGCCAGTCGACTGCAGTTACACACTAAATGTTCCAACGTGGGTTCTCTAGTTTCATCTTCACAGCGTCATAAGCTTAGATACGTACCGTATTTACCAATCCAACAGTGACCAGTAATGAGGCCGATCATTTTCGTATAGTAGTTTTTTCTATCCATGGACTGAATGATATCTGAATTCTTCTTAGAGAGTCGTGACCAACATAGTTTAGATTTACACAGCACTGAAGATATTATTCACAGTTGTCGTTGACTATTTATTTTATACGCAGTTAAATTGATAATGTATTGGGTAAATATGATAAAAGTTCGAAAGTTTTAGGACTTAAGTATTTATACATCTAATAATCTCCACTTAATCTAAATATATTAAATAATATTTTAATTATTATAAAATGTACAAATTTTCATAAAGAATAATATGAAATTTATTCGCTAATTTAACTAATGATTTTCCCTAGTAAATTATACTTTAGACGTAAATTTAATCTGATTATATAATTAAAAAATAATTTCGTTGGAGAATATATACATTAATTAAATTGTAAAAACTGAATAATATTGAACTTGTTAATTCTCACTTTTGAAACCATTTTGAAATAATTTGATTCGCCAAAAGCTATTTATATTTAATTTTACTGAAATTTAAATTTCTCAAAATATATAAAATCGTTAAAGTAAATTTGAAATTTGAGACTGATGGAATTAGACCTGAAAGGCCTTTTAAAATAACTTCATTAAAATAATAGAAATGTTATTAGCTAATAAATATTTGGTAATTTAGTCACATAAATAAAAGTATTTTAGTGTGGATTGTATAAGATGTCAGTAAGCAAGGTTAAATAGACACATTTAGTAGGAAATTATTTATAATATTTCGAATATCAACTTCAACAAATTGTACAGGGTAAGATAGAAGTCAGACATGACATTGGCAGAAAGCAAATGTATTGTTGCGAAGTCGGACCGGAATTAGAATTTACAGGAGAATTCGTAAAATGTATATCGTAAATATTCAGTAAATTTGTTATGTGATCGCCCACATTCAGAAGTGGATAGACAGCAAAAGAAGCAGAAAAATATAAAGAATAAATATTTGCCATTAAGCACAAAATTGTTAAACTGGATTCATGCATCACTCAGAAACCAGAATAAGGTCAATATTGTAGTACCCTTCGAAAACATTAATATTACATATATGTTGCGGCAGTTGACTAAACTACATGCTCTCTCAAGCGAAACTTAGGTTTTCTTGCCAACCCTGAATTTCTAACTTACATAACTATTTCAAGAAGTGGTAACCAATTTATTTGAGACGCAGGTGCAGAAGTAATGACAATTAAATAAAGTGTTTTGCAAAATATAGAAATAATAGAAATTTTCGTTAGACTTAACCTCAAATGTTTTAATTAAAAACTGAAAAAATATTATATTTATAAATACATAAATAATAATTATTTTCGAAATATTTCAGAATTTATATATAAATTTGAAAGTTTGATCTTCTTTTTATAAACTTCTTTCATTTAAGAAACTTCTACTTTTAGTAATACTTCAAAATATTTGAAAAGTCAAATTTATGTTAATTTCAAATATTAAAATTTTCTTATTTATATATAATTGTTCTGGTTCTTTGCAAGTATACTTAAATTTATAAGTGTCCACTTAACAATAAATAAAAAACAACATAAATTTTAAGTTACAAATAACAAAGAAAGATATTAAGAAAATAAATGAAAAATAAATAAATTTTCTTGAATAATTTATAAATCAATTAATTGTACATGAACAAATTACAATTATCGCTTAGAAAAATAATTTTCTGAACTTTAAGTAAGATTTAATTATTTGCAACTTAGAATAAAGTTTTAGTATGACATTGTAATCATCTATAGTGTAAGTTTTGATGCTTGTGTAAAATACTGAAGCTATTAATAAATAATAAGATTTTGAAATTAAGAAGAAACTTTGTCCACTTGTGTATAAATAGTGTGAAAATGTGTGGAACTTTGGTTGCAAGTTTTGGAAAATATCATACAGTAGAATTATTGACCAGAATTATGGACTTTCCCCTAACAAATTAAACGTAATCTTATAATATTTTCAACTCTTTACTATATTTGATGTAAATGATTAATGATTAATCATTATGATGTCAATGATTAATATTTATATTTAAAATAAATTCATGAATTTTGATTAATATTTATAGAATAAAAGAGATTTCGGGCCAGTTATCACTCCATTTTTAAATATTCGTTGATTCCAAAGTTACCAAAATACTTTTCCTACACGTGTCTAATAATATTTTATGTAATTACGTATACTTTGTTAAATACAAATTATTTATGGTAATATAATTTAATTTTAGTATTAATATAGATATTGATTATTACTATTTGAGTGACATACCCAAATAAAAATATCAGTATTATCAGTAATTTGTAAGTAATTATTAAACTGTTAAAGAAAAAATTAAAACTATTTAAAAAATTTAAATTTTAATATACAAAAATATTCTAAATGAAAATATCAGAAACTTCCGTCGACAAAATACAAAAATTTCGAAACCAAAATATAAAATAAGATAAATAATTCAATGTTTTTTAATCAACATAAAAAAATTCTTATCAATTATAAATTTATAATCTATTTTAATGATTAAATTATAGGTAATTTATGTACATGGAAATGTAATTTAACCGAAGGCTAAATTCTAAAAAAAATAATATATTTTCATCAATAGTAAATAAATATTTATGAGTTTATATTTATCTTAAATTTCTAATTATATAAAATACGATATCGTAAATTATCTAAAATTGCAGATTGTAAAACAAATGCACAAATGCTCGCTAGCCCTCCAGTGATTTTTGTAAATTTTAAAATACATTATTTAGAAGTATATAAAATAATTGAAAATAGATTCGAAAAACCACTGAATTGTAAACATATATTAAAAAAAAAAATTTAGTTTTCACAGGGCATTTGATCTTCTGTCTAAAATTATTGCATTGTACCTACAAAATAATTTTAAATTTACATAGCTATTATTATGATATAATTGCTGTTAAAAATTTTGGGCTTTTTGTTTAGAAATATAAATATGTTTTATGTTAATGCTTTGTCCTTGTCCGGAGAGTTTTTAACAAAATCTGTCAGTTAAATTTTTTAGTTTGCCTTTAAATTGCATGGTTTTATTTGGGCATTTACCAAATAAAACCTTGTAATTTAAAGACAAACTAAATATTCAACAATTTCGTTTGGTACAGTACAGAACTGACATAAATTAAGAAGTTATACCAATTTAGCTAATTGTAATTTTTGACTCCAAATTAGATCAGATTATAAATAATTAGTACTTTCAGTAATACTTTTCAGGACGATGTATTCAAAACATCCTTCTTTATATTAATGCTTTCTTCAGGGTTGAATTAAGACCTTGGACTTGGCACCGGCCTCCAGACCAAAAATAAAACAAACTAGAATCAAGAAAAATGTGCGCTCTGTCAGAGCAAGGCAAGTGTAATTAACTATTTCTGAAACCGTGTTATTAGTTCAGTTAATTATGATGGGGCTATTTACAAAAACAAATTAATAAAATAAAGTTTAAAGAGCGAAAATAAGCTAATTAATAATTCATAAGAAAATCAATAAAAACTTCAATTATTTTGATGCTCAAACGTAAATCCGATACTGCCTTTTTCCGTCTGTCCAATGGTTCGATATAGTAAGATAATATAATTGCCTATGGGGTCAATTCTTATAATATTATTAAAAGAATTTGTATAACATTATTCTGAAGAAATTAATTTCTCATTTATTCAATATCAACTCCGCCCGCGGCTAATTTTATAATTCTATTGTCCGAATGAAATCTGAAACTTTGTTTTGCCGAATTTATTTTCTTATTAAATATAAAATGAACTTATTAATAAATAATAAAGTTAAATTTTTAATATTAAATCATTTTAATTATTAAATTTATGATGATATTTCCCAAGCACGTGGTATAATTAAATGTATTTATGAATTTCGGTCAGTTTACCATAATTCGGTCTTGAAATTACTATCCGTAATGAATAAGAACTTTTATGTGTGTATTTGTCCCTTAAGGTGCTTCTGCAAAGAAATAATTAAATTTAGTGAATGAATTTTGTATAAGAAAACTTATAATTGCTAAACTTATATATAACTAAAAACCCTGTTCTAATTATTTATTGGCATGCTTAACCTTCAAGGAATTAACTCGAAATGGAATCTTCTGGTTACAATTCGATTTGAAAAATTCATAACTTTAATAGTTATTTTTCTGTAGTTTAATTCATATATGAATAAAGAGATTAAACACGGGTATTGTCACGGGATACATTCTCCTACGGCAACGAGCTCGAGGTTGAGGCTGAATACGGCATCGACATGCAGAGGTTTTAGAGAGGACGAAGAATCTTTGGAACATCTGCTACATATATTATTGACCTGCAGCATGCAGTGTAAAATCTGCAGCCTGCATTGTAGAATACGAGGCGGTCTGCCAAACTGATCAGGTTCATTTAGGAGATAGTCTTCGTATGTATAGGAAAAAAAATCAGCCACTGAATGGCATATATGTGGCTTCAGTGTGTGAGGTTTTCGAAGAAATATAATGTTTCTTAATTTCTTTTAAAATTGAACCGCATTAACAATTTTGATTTTGAAATGCCATGTTGTGCATGTTCTGACTTTAAAATAAAAGCGTAAAGACCAAGACGGTTTACTATTATTAATTATTCAAAGGATAATACAATGTAACATCTAATATTATATACTATTACTTAAATATGTAATTAATTAATTAAATATTAATTCAAATAATATTTAATTACTTAATAATTATTAAAACTAATTTCTCGTATACAAATTTCATTTTAAATTAGTTGTATTCTAAATACGCTTCAATAAAGACCAAGTTGTTTCAAGTTAACTGAAATAGTTCAATCCAAAAATTTAAATTAGTTGTATTCTGAATACGCTTCAATTAAGACCAAGTTGTTTCAAGTTGACTGAAATAGTTCAATCCAAAAATGTTAAAATTAACTGAGTTCAAACTTAATTTAGATGTTTATGAAAATAAACTTATAAAAATTCATGTAATTTGGATGAAATATTTCGGTTATTTAATTTCTGTAAATCAAAATTTTCAATATTTACATTTTTTTCGTGGAATATTTTTTCTACTATCTTTAATTATTATATCATTTTTGTTGGTAATTATAAAAAATAAAAAAATAATTGCTTTTTATTATGTTATTAATATAAATAATTTTATAAAGTTTCTTCAGTTATTGCTACCAAGTTCATCACCAGTTAATATAGCTATATTCCTGATTTGTTTCGCTACATCAATAACTATGACAAATGCATTCTTTTTTCGTGCAAGTAAAATAATTAGAAATATAAAAATGAAAATTAAAAAATAATTATTATAATTTCTTTGAAATTTTAGGATTCTATATACTAATAACTAAACTAAATGACGATATTAAAAACTTATTAAGAAATTTGGATGATGTTGAATTAAAGATTTTTGAGGAAACTTGTAAATATGTGTCCAACTTAACTAAAGTTCTATTCTTTCTATTATATGGATGTGTCGCAGTACTTTTTGGTGAATTTTTTTACAGATTTAATTTTAACAGTGATTTTTTTTCTAATGCAAGCAAGGTTAGATTTATAATTTATGTTCATAATCATCAGCAATAGTTACAGTTTACAGTCACAGAAAGTCATTATTAAATATTTTTTATACAAAGGTACACAATGAAATAACAGACCAACCATTACTTTTCAAATACATTCCATTTCGTGAAGTTTGTGATACATTTTTAATTGGCTATGTTGCACCATTTTATGCTCTTATAGTGCTGGAAGCAGCAGCCGTATTTTGGCATACGTTCATGACAAGTTTAATGTTATATGTCATATTAAAATTGAAAATTATAAATTATCGATTGGAAAATTTAAAGGTAATATTTTTTAACATTTTTTTTTATAATTTTAGAAACAAGAAAAGAAAAACGTTTTCGATCATAGCAAATTAACACGAGTGTAAAATTTATTTATGAAAATGAATATGATTTTGTTTAAATGATATTAAAAAAGTAATCCATTTATTTTAAGATTCAATTTCCTGCTGATGACGCCAATGTTAAAATATTACCACTAACTATGTCACCTGGAGAGGAAAATAAAAATTACAAAATAATTGTAGCTTGTATCAACGATCACATTAATATTAAATTGTTTCTAATTTCAGAAATAAACAAATTCTACAACATTAAAAAAAATAATTCTTTACAGGTTTGCGAAAGAATTGGAAAAATTGTTCAAAATTCCTCAATTTGTTGATTTGTTATGTTTCGCAATAGTAATGTGTTTTGTGATGTACGAATTAGTGAAAACAGAAGGCTCTATGAATAATGTAAGAATTTTTTTTATATATATTCAAAATTAAAGACCTAACCATAAGGGAATTATTTCAGTGAAATGTTCAATGAATGAAAATTTAAGCCAAAATATAATAGCTCTTAAAGCATACTATGACCAGTGGCGGTTGGTCATCAAAAATTATGGGTGGGCTAATTTTTTTTATAAGTATATATTACTAAAAAAAATCTTGTTTGTGTAGTTTTCCACTTTACTTTGAGGTACTACACTTGAAGCATTAACTGGTATTTGCGATAGTTTTTGCGGTTGTGAATTTAGCTGTTACATCATATTTGCTATAAGGGATTTTTTTAATGAAAAAGAGTAAATAACTTTAACGTACGCAAATTTTTTTAATCTATGTAAATAACTTTAACGTGCGCAGCTGAGTGACTATTTAATAGCATTCTATTTGCTTCATAGCATTGTTTTAAAAAGTATAAAATTTCAATAAAATATTTACCGAAAATTACCTTCTCCTTATTTTAACTATCCATAAATAATCGAATTTTATTATATTTGTTTTCACGAATATTTTAAGACCGCTGTAAAATTTATTGCGAAATTTTGGGCCATCCAAAATCCGCCCGACTAAAGTATATAACACATATATGCAAAATATAGTTATACAAAATTAATGTAATAGCCCATTGGGACGAGGCGCCGTTGATTGAGATTACAATAATTGAAAATTTGAAACGTTCAATATCATCAATTTAAGGGTCACGACTAATACAATCCCAACAGTTTCATAAAGTTTGGATATTGCACAAATAAGCTTGATAATAAATTATAATTTTGGCTGCTTGATCAAAATTTTCATGTCAGATATAGTTTTAGAAAGATTAAAATAGTTTGTGCCAATCGAAAATCCTTGCCAAATTAGTATAATTATTTGCCCATATATAACTTAATTTATCAAATAGTGATCTATTGAACGAACAACTGGAGTGACGATTTGAAACACACAATTCTGAAGTTCATTATGGTTGGGTCTTTAGTTTTTTTAATTAATGTTTTATTTTTGACTAAAATAATATTTTTCAATTTATTTTTAACTTTTATTTTTAAATAATAATTTTATAGGGTTCCAAAACTGGTGAAACCATATTCTTAATTTTCTGTCTATGTGCATTTCCTGCAATTGGTTGGCTATATCATTTTCATGGTAATGAAATAACTGCTTATGTATGTATAGATTCAATTTAAAAGTTTTCTTGATGGTTTTATGTTATATAATTTCAGAGCGAATTGACTACTTTGGCTGCATATTCAAGTGATTGGTATCATTATTCGCCAAAACTAAAGAAATTAATTCAAATGATTCAAATATTGCAACCAATCAAAATGCAAGCTTTTTTTGTACCAATAAATTTAAGAACTTTTCTTGATGTACATGCTTTGATTGTATGTAAATTCAATCAAAATTAATTAATTTATTTTTATGATTTTAGATTTTAAGAGCATCTTACAGTTACTTTAGTTTCCTGAAAAATATCACTACATAAAATTGATATTCAATACAATTGTTGTCAACTAAAGACATAGCTTAAACGCATAAACTTCTTTTATGATTTTTGGAAGAGCGAGCAGAGAGCACAAATATATATAAATATTTTTAATTTACTAATGAATTAAATTTTAATATGTTCAACATTTTGATGTCATGTAATTCACTTTGATAAAAATCAATAAAATTTGTGTGTAAAAATCTTTTTGGTAATAATTAATTTATTACCTTATTTTGCCAGGTAACCAGGTCTAGTTCTACGATAGAGCTATTTACAAATTGAAAAAAATACTCTATTACCAGCTGAAGTGTGAAGAGTAGGTATAATTTTTACTTTCAGCTTCCTCTGCAATTGTACTGTTTTAGTATTTGAATTAATTTCATCTGAAGTGTGGTAAACATGCTTTACTCGTATATTTTCCTACTTCCGATACAAATTCTTCTTTTGTTACATTATTTTATGGTTTGTTGGTTGTTGTTGTAGCGAATTTAGTTCTGCAAATAGAATCAAGAAGCCATCGCTCCAAATATGAGTAACACATCTCATTATAATCACAAAGCAAAGCAAGAAGCACACTAAAGAGCAATACTAACCTTCTATGGTGATTGCAACTACTTATTGGCACTAAGATAGTGAAGATGTAGTCAGACCCGGAGCCGAAGAAATTCTGCTACTTTCTTTAACTGGCTGAGAGAACCTCAACATATGTTGGACTCCAGGCCAAGTATCAGCACACCGGAAACAGGTTTGCTAGTAGATCAATTAGTTTTTCTTTCTTGCATGCCTACACGCTTATTTATTTTGTTATTTTGCTCACTGTCTCGTGTCTGTTCCATTTTGTTCCGTTGCTGATTTCTGTAATTTTATATGTTCTTGTTTGGTTATTAAATAATTAATATTTAATGAAATTTCAAAATATGGCTTGGATTTGTGATCTAGTATATCGTCTTTCAATAAAACTGTCCCGCACATAAGGAACAGTATTAAAAATTGCAATACAATCGCGATTTCCATTAAAATAAATAATAATTTTTCAAGTTTTAAAATGTGTGATGCAGAAATATTGGTTGGAAACCGATTATAAGGTTCGGTTAGGAGAGCGTGTTGGTTCAATCAGCCGATACAGTATGTGGGACATGAAGAGTTTTGAGGAATACAATGGCATGTGATAAGCATCCATTAAAATTATTAATTTATAGCTTTCCTTTCTAAATTTCACAAAATTTATTAAGTAATGAGTAAACCTCTTTTTATTTATTACCCTTAATTGTTGTCTCAATTAAATCATATTTTTATGGTCGGAGTATACCTGAAAAAGTAGATTTTCCACCGAATTACTTGCTTCATGAAACGCACAGAAACAATAAAAATATTTATTATTTGTAAAATGAAAATATGTTAAATTTTGAAGACCTATGTTTTTTTTAGAGTGAAATTTATATTCTAGACATCAACATCAAAATTTTCATCGTTATACATATTAAAATATTCAAAAGAATTTTCATTTTTAATTTTCTTTTATTCGGCTAAAAATTATTTTATTTTCAAGTGATACGTTTTTTGTTGTTGTTGTATATTAACTTTGTTGATTTTGTTAGTAGGAAAAATGAAAATATTTTTTTTTTTATAAACATATTTTCATTTTTCTAATATGAGGGTTTACTTAACGCATACAAAAAAAAACGTGATGATTGAGTGAGCGAGATAAGTAATAATAATATTTTTCGTTCCATTTAAATATAATATTGTGTGCCTTCTCTGATATAATCTACTCTAGGGGATGATATGAATATTACTAATATAAGGGTTTATATTTCTTTTTTTTTTGCATCTAGAAGAGATTGTTGAATATTTTTTTACATAAATATATCTTAGAAGATAAATTGAAATAAGATCCTTGGGTTGAAAAAAAAAACAACAACAACAAATATTTATAGGGTAAACAAAATATTGATTGATGTAACAAAATGTGCCCACAGGACTGATATGTAAATAAATCATATCAAAATTGGTTTGAGGACATTATATGGACAACTTAATTTAAAAAATAAATATTATTCAAATATTTATTAAGTAAAGCGCCATCTATTTTATTTTTTGGCTAGGCTTGTCCTAGGGTAGTTTATCAAAATTAATTTTATTAATAGTCGATCTATAATGAACGCTTTCGTTCGCTCTTTATACGCTCCCGTTTCGCAGCCTACAAAAAAGTGTCAACAATGAAATTGTAGAAAGCATTTTTTGACATTGTTTTTTGTTTACAAATTTTTTATGACATATATTGAAAATATTAGTAATTTTTTTAAATCAAAACATAAATTATTGTTTAATTTAATATTTAGTTAAAGAAATATAATTATAATAATTATATTATTATAATTTTTCTTCTAACATAATTTTTATTTTTTTCACGTTCACACTTTTGAATTTGACACTTCAATGCGAAGAAAGCGAAAAAAGTTAAATGTTAATCAACTTTTTGCATGGCTGCGAAATGGCCGTGCATGGAAGCGCTTATTGTAGACACTTTCATATAATTTAATACATTTCAACTTTACTTTGTCACCTGACTGCGTATAGAGAGCGAACGAAAGCGTTCATTGTAGATCGACTATAAGAATAAAATTCAAAATTTTAGGTTTATATCACTTTCAATTCTGTATCCTTAATAAAATTTATATAATATAATGACCAGCTACACAGTTCGTGCTGTAGCTTTAACCAGATTTTAAATTTCTGTTGAACTTATTTTATGATTTCTCAGTGCAAACGTTTAGATAATCTTTGCACAAAATTCGGTTTAATTTAACTGTCAGATGGATAGAACTTATAACTACTGTCAAATAGAAATGTTTGTTAAAAATATATTCGTGTCAAAAGTGGTAAATAGAAACGATAAATTTGAAGTGCTTTTAAATTTTTTAAAATAAATAATAAATTGTGACATTTTCAGTAATAAAATAAAATAAATTTATTAAAAATAAAATGAATTGCATTCGTTTTTTTTTTAAATTCTATCCACTACACTAGGTCTGTTAAAATTTCAATTTATATTTCACTAAAATTAATGATACAATTCTTTTCTTCCATTTTTTATATTATATTTCCAACAATATAAAATATAAATTCACAAAATGCAATGTCATATTAATTATTTTCATTCACAATAATACAATTTTCATGTACCACTTTACCATAATTCATATTTTTTGGTTTTTAAATAAGTTTAGGGTAAATTTTTGAATGACTTAAAGTTTTTATGGCTAATAGTGGAGTTAAACTCGACGGACGCAACGGACGGATGACTGATTGAAATGTCAAATACGTAGAATCCCAAAATGAGGGTGGCTGAAAACGTTCTTCCGTCGTTGCTATTTATTTTGAACTGTTTGCTAACCTTACTTTTTCGAAGTTTAAAAAAAAAAAATCTAAGTTTTTGTTGGAAACATTAGAGCTAATTTATTGTACCCTGGTTACGTGTTACATAATTTTATTTCACAAATACGCACAAAAATTACTTATTAAAAAAAAAAAAAAATTTATCACATTTCAGCTGCTTATGACATTTTAGTCCATTGTAAAATAAAAATATTAAAATTAAATCAACTTTAATACGTCGGTTCCGTCGTTGCGTTGTTTTTCCGTCGAGTTTAATTACTTTCATATGTTTTCATATATTTTAACTATTTTTTGTCATTTCAATCAGTCGTCCGTCCGTTGCGTCCGTCGAGTTTAACTCCACTATAAACCCGAAAAAATGAATTTTGTTAAACATGTCAAAAATTTAAATGTTGCCTACAATTTACT
This sequence comes from Rhamphomyia laevipes, assembly GCA_963920725.1. Taxonomy (NCBI): domain Eukaryota; kingdom Metazoa; phylum Arthropoda; class Insecta; order Diptera; family Empididae; genus Rhamphomyia; species Rhamphomyia laevipes. Next base: position 17,265,662 of record OY987255.1, on the reverse strand, counting down.
AACTTTACTTATTTTATTCATTTTACCTTTACACTAACGCTATATTTAAATTTATCTAAATATGTATTCGTCTTATAATATCTTTAAATAAGACTACAAAAATAAGTGTCATAAAATTTCCGATATTACGAAACTTTATTTAAGCTATCCCAGGCTATAATCTATATTTATAATATGTATATGTAAAATCTATCCTGTTGAATACACAACATTACCTTATCATTTCAAAAATCATAATTCTAATAATAATATATGAAAATTTTATAAAAGATGTTTTTTTGTGCGGTGAACTGTATTGTGTATGTAAGAATATATGTGGTTTTAATACTTATAGGGACTAATACCCTATTTCTATATTATAGATTTTTGTTGTATGGAAGTGTTGTTTGGACGTAAAAAGGACTAATGTCATAAATGTATGGCATATATTGCTTTTTTTATATGTATTAAAAAATCATATTTATATAAGTTCTTTCAAAATTTTTTAAATGTAAGATAATCCAATGCCAAAGCTATTTTGATGGTATCATTTTATAGTCATAATATATAATCTCTCAAGTACAATGATATATTTTTAATATATATTTATAGATGATATTTCAAAAGTGCTACATATAAGTACAATACTTATTTCAAGTCTACGATATATAAAGTTACAATACATAAATTTGTATATATGACAATTGATTGACAAAGGACTACTAACTACTCTAGCCTTTTTTTTTAGTTTGGTTAACAATTTTACAATAGATTTCACTGTATTTATATCCTTTTTTAATTAACCCTACCGTTTATTGATCTAATTTTTGTGGTTTTATTACAAATTTAATTGGTCTATCGATAAAAATCTTCGTTTTGTTTGTCGATTTTAATTATTGGTAAATATATAATTTAATATTTTAAATAAATATGGAAAACTTCGTGATTCTAATGAAAATGATATGTTAAAAATTCATTATTCTTTGGAATATTATTTAGGCTATAATCGTTATACAGGTTAATATTAGCTATAGTTCTTTAAAAATTACTTAAATAAATAATCGTTCACAATTTAATTTCATAATTTTTATTATTAGGTAATTTAAATTTTTAATTAATTTCATACTTGACCAAATATTGAATTAAATTAATTTAATTTAGGTAACTTTAAAATGTGATTTAAAAATTATTTATTTTACTAAATTGGATTATAAGTTTTCCATTTTTGATTAATTTTCATTTGTGATATATAAATGAATTTTTGTATTAAAAGAGAAACATTTTTATGGTTTTTACTTGTGAGTTGACAGAAAGAAAGATAATCTTAGCTAGAATAGACTTAAATCTGACAATTTCTATATAAATGTTGTATTTATGTTAGAAAAAGGGGTCATATTTTTGTTGTTGTTTGAGAATATCAACATTTGTTTTTTATATATTTGTCCAATGTTATTTAAATGTAAAAAAATCTTTTGATTTACCCAAAATGATATAAGGCTAATAAACCTTACTCAAATTCTTTATCATGTTAACTGTTTATACTCTATGAAATTCTGTAGTCTATAATTTAAAATTTTTTTTTTTCAAAATTATGTCATTGCACTTAGAATTAAATTAATTTCGTTCATATTTAATCAATTAACTAAAACAGGTGGGAATTAGTAATTGAGTTTCTAATCCAAAATTAATCCAAAACAGAAGGTTTCTTATCATCGAAAATAAGAGCCAATCAAAATAAGAGCCTCTGAGTGAACCAATAATCTGTATGGATTAGTTAGAACAAGAAGAAAGATAGATATAATATTAGGAGTATATCCAATACTTTAAGCTTGCCCTCAACGCACTTTCTCTACATGCTGAGAATTTTTTTTACTATCCGCAATGGATTAAGCTCAATACACATAGCCATACAGATTAATTAATGATTAGCAACCACCTGCTTAGTACAAGCAATAGATATTTTAAAAATCAAAACAAATTGTTAATATAATAATAGCAAGGCACTAAATAAGATGTCCAAGCAAAAACAATTAATATACAAATTGTTAACTTATTAACAATTGAAACATAAGATTGGAAAACACTCAAAGTAGTAAATTCCGCGTCAAAAAAATATGCATTAAGTTATTGTACAATTACTGGATCAGTAGACTACCACTTGCTTCGGGCTTCACAGTTCTGAAAAGAACGTTACTACTTCCTTCCACGTTATCTATTGATTCAGCATAAATGCTTAAATTAAGATCAATAATAAGTGCCACAAATCAACAAATTACCACCTGCTTCAGGCCTCACAGTTCTGAAAAGAACGTTATTCTTTCCGTCCACGTCATCTGTTGAGTTAGTTATCTCAATGGAATCTGGGAACTAATAAAGTTAGAGCAACTATTACTGAAAGATGTAGTTAGACTTTAGATAGAAAAAATGGGTTTTATTACTTCCTTCCACGAATAACAATTCAAAAAAAAGAAAATTGTTATTTCAAATATAATATTTTTTATTTAAATGTCACTTATATCTAAAATGATTAATAGTAAAAAATTTTTTTTTTCATTCTTGTTAAGGATTAAAGAATATAGAAGATTTTTAATAATGAAAATTCATTTTCATTTTAGTTCTGTCTTCTATCTCTCATCTACAAAAATATCCAATATAAATTCAAGACATATTGTCAAACAAAAAAAAACCATCATTCAACCTAAAACTAATTACTTCTATTATTTATTATTATTTATAATATTTTATTTTAGATCTACTGGTAATATATTAAACCATAATCCTGGGCATCATATAATTAGCTTATTGAAGTTCAAGTCTAATTTATTTTCTCTTACGCATATATAAAACAAATTATTATAATTAATCTTTGGCTTCCACGAAAAAAGGACATTATTTTAACGGAATTAATGATTATATTTTTGTTTTTATTTTATATGTTTTGTTCTATGTTATGTTACGGATATAAATTTCTTTTGTACGAGACAACAAACCCTTAAGAAAAATTTCTAAATTCTTTCTGTTGTATTTTCACGTGAAAATTTTTATATACATATAATCTTTCCACCCTTACAATATGTTGTTAATATATAATTTTTGAAACATGACATATAAGATCTAGAACATCAAAGTAAATTCCCATTTAAGTAGACGAAAGGTCTGACTTAGAGGTTGAATTTAGGGCGGATAGAAGACAATAATGCGAAAATTTATATAGACACACTTTTACGGAAATTTCATAAATATTTGCTTTTCTAAGAATACATTTTTTTTTTTACTAGAACGGATATTTAACAAAAGGGAAATAACTTTTGGTCTACATATTTCCGTGTATACATTTTTATATCTAAGAAATATTATATTTAACATGTTATAATATTGTATTTTATTATCCTTTATATATATATATTTTGTTTATTTAAGGAAACATTAGATTCATGTAGAAAACTATTCAGTCTGATGTTAAAAATATTATGTAATAATATACGTAACGTAATAAACCAAGTCAGACAACTTATATTTATATATGAGAAATTCTTGGCATTACATATAGTGTTCATATATCCTTTTTTTATATGGCATGTAATACTTGCCAAGTTATTATATTTTGTTTTGGACATAAGGGATGACTTTTTTTTTCTGTTATTTGTATTGTTGTATAATACTATAAAAATGTTGTGTTTTTTTTTCTATGAAATATGACTAACAATGATAATGTAAATAGTAGTAAAAATGGTAGAAGATCTATCTATGTTTAGGTCCATTCACCCTTAAAAATTTATGAATTTTTATATTTTTATAAAATAACTTTATCGTTTTGGCTGAATTGGAGGCGAAGAATAATTTTTTTTTAGTGTGGATAAGATTAAGATACAGAAATATAAAAAAAAAATATTTAGTTGTTATTATTGTTGTACTAAAACGGATAAAGGACAATAATGCAGTTAAGTATGTATTATTATATAATGTTATAGTAAAGTATTATGAATCAGAGATGGAAATCAGTTTTGAATTATGCGAAGCACCAAAATTTTAAAGAACCAAAATTAAATTCACAATTAAATTTATGAATTATATAACAAAATTGAAGCTTACGAAACCAAATATTCAAACTTCAAGAATTCAAACGATAAATAAATTATCAAAATTAAATTCACAATTAATTTTGATAATTTATTTAGTTGGCGTTTAAGGATATGTACTAAAATACTATCATTAAGAATATTACCAAGAAATTTTGACCTAAAAAAAATAGTATACGTGGATAACATTAAAAAAATGATATTAAATGGAATAAAAATGTTCTGTAATTATGTGAATAACTTCAACGTTTCTTTAAATATAAATTATAAATTACAAATCGAGAATATTAAAATATGCTATAGTTTTAAATATTTTTTTATTAATTAAACTAATATAAATCACTCGAGTTTGACAGATCTCTATATCTTAATTATAGTGAAGGTATCATAGAAAATAGCTTCTTTAACATATTGCTTTAAAAATATGTTAAATTATATTGTAATTGCTGTTGTAACCATAAAAAAAATAATATCTTGTCAACAAAATTGATAAAACGGAACCAAAAATGATTTTTTGAGAAACAAGGAACTATATCCATCACAACATCACAAAGCCAAAACCAAATAAACAATTTTTTTGTCTAGTTTTCAGAATTTTATGAGAAAAGGTTAAAAATTTAAAGGGAGCTTTATTTATATAGATGTAATTATGAAATTTTAATATTATAAAATAATTCATAAATGAGAATGGACCTACTAAAAATCTCCTACTTCACATTTCTATGCCTTCAATAATATTATAACACAAATAATACAAAACTGTCAATAATATTGGGTTATACCCTTTTTTACAATGTGATTGATCGTCTAGTCTAGTGGCACTTTAATAATATCAATAAATTTTGGATAATATTTAATATCGAAATTTAATTTAAATAAACACAAAATGTTTTTATGTATATTGGTTGATTTTGGCATTTACTTTGGTAACACGTTCAGTTTTGGTAACACTTAAATATTTGTAAATGAGTTTCATAAAAATTTTCATTACAATTTCACCAAAATTTCAACTTAAAAGTAAATGTTAATAAAATAATTTAAATTTTTTTATTAAAGTTTCTGAAAATAATTAGACTAAAATTTATTGGCTGAATGTTTGAGATTAATGCACATAATCTTTGTGTGTTGCATAAATCCTTTTTATACAAATCGTAATTAGCATGATATTAAAAATTTTCCAATCTCTACAATAAATTATTCTGAAACTTTTCTATTTTCTATTCAATTAATTATGCATGTATATTTATTTTTCTTGTCCTTCATTTCCTGTCCCTCTGTAATTTTTTTTTATTTATTTATTTATATCAACATTTTTAATAAATTTGTAAACATTTACATTAAAATATACTTCTAGCTGCATCTAAATTATGTACCTGTCCTGCAAACAAACTTTAGTTTAATGCCAAAAAGGATGAAATTTATGGCAATATACAAAATACAAAAAATAAGAAAAAAATTGAAAAGAATAAAATATCCTGGAATAAAGGTTTCATCCACGAATTTTACATGGTTAAATTTATTTAATGCAAATGGACAAAAATGTATGCAATCGATTGGTTAAAGGCAATGAATAAATATTTAGCTTAAAACTCATACCATTTTTTATAAGACCCTTTAGTTTTCTAAAATCGACATTACATGTCGATTTTATTCTTTATTCCCTAAGGAGGTAATGATGTCATAGAACTTGGATATATATGTTTCCGGGTTATTTAGTTTATTTGTATACAAACGTAACAGGATATTTTTTTTTGGAGGGTTGGTTTTTTTATATATTTTTTATAGAGAAAGTCTTTCTGTAAGTTTACAAAAAAAAATTGTTATATTATTCAATTTTAAGTTAGATGTGAACTAAATATTTTTGTGCCAAATTTGTCTGACCATTGCTTTTTGTATTTATTAGAATTTCCATTTTATATATCTATAAATTCTGGAAAAGGGATGATTTTGAAATAGGATTTTTGGTAATGATAGACGAAAATTATGAGTTTACCTTATAAGTTCGGTCTGGTTTAATAATTACTTAATCTTAAATAGAAAATTTATCCAAATATATGGTAAATTAAATTCTTATTTCTTATAATTATTAATTAATTTAGACGAATATAAATCAGAGTTTTTTCAAAAATTTATAATTAAAAATCGATTTAAATTAATTAATCAATTGTTTATTATTTTCGATTTGTAAAATTACATTTGGAAATTACAAAAATACATTTTATACTAAATTGATTAAGAAGAATACACCAGACGTTAATAATACCCGATATACACGATTTATATTTACGCCAACGCTTTCGCAGTCAAACTGTAGAATCTGATCCAATCTCTAAAAGGTAATTTTTTTTTTGATGTTTCATATGTATAATTTTCTCTAACTGAAGTGTCCAGTTCGTTTGGTAAAAAAGTTAATAATTTAAGGTGTCTAGCAGTAGTTCTCAAGCTTTTTTAAGATCACGACAACCTAAAAATTTAATTATAATAAATTTGAGACATTTCAAAATAATGATGAATTTAATGTAAAGTAAAATTCATGAATTTTCTCTGCACTTTTACGTCACTGCTTCAGAAAAGATTATTAAAACAATTCTTCATTTTCGATAACAGTTTAAGCTCTAATTATTTATAAGTAATTGATTCAGTCTGAAGTTAAACTTGATTTCTGATTTCATGCTTATAGATATAATTAATAAGATTTAATAAACGATTAAATAAACTTAAAACTTATCACGATTTACTTAGTTATTGAGCAAAGATGTACGAGAAAAAAAATTTATTCAAATCTATGAAAAATGTTGTTTCTAAGCATTCGAACTATCCGGTACAAATAGTATGAAAAAAATTTATTATAGACTTAAGAAATAGATAAATTGTAAACTAGCTCGTAAGAATGATTGTAAATTCAAAAAAAAAACATAGCTTAATAAAAACTTTAAATTTAGTAGCGTTTATGTAAAAATAATGTCAAAAATTAATTTAAAAAAAAAAATATACAAAATTTTTAATTTATGAAAAACTTTATTTATATAATAATTTCATAATTACTTAATTTATTTACAAATTAATTCTTAAAATAAATATAAAATTTATATTAAACTTTATTATACTCGTATTTCTGAAATATCTAACATTTCAACAGGTTAAAAAAAAATAAACTTAGATATATAAAACTAAGAAGTCTTAACATAAATGAATAAATTTGATATAGTTGACTATAAAATTTGTTATTTAACTAAATTAGTTTTTATAGCTTAAGACTAAAACTTTATACATTTTTTATCTAGATTTATACGTTATTTTTTTATATCCTGTACATGGTTATATTAATATCAGGTATACAGAAGATACTTTATATCTATTTTACTGATAATCATAAATTTCTACATCTATCTACATATAATAACAAAAAATTTGACTCTCACTGGTGTCATCATCCGTAGTTATAGTCAGTTCTTTTTTCTCTGCCAACATAAAAAATAATTGCAAAACGTCACCGACATAAAATGAAATTGCATTCGTACACACATACAGGTAAAAAAAAACATAAAATAAAATTTCCATTGCATTAGATTTCCACTTGTTTTTTTTTATGTCAGGACATATAAAAAATATATATATAAAAAAAAGACACATGAATATGGAACGAATATCCTTTTTTAAAGATCATATTGGCTGTACATAATACGGAAATAAGTTTGTGTTTATTATTTCCATTTTATTATTATTATATTTTCTTTTTATATTTATTCATTTAATAATAATTTTATTTGAAGAAAATTTTTTTGAAACTTGGAAAATTCATTTTTTATATAATGTCATAAAAAGAGCTAATTAAATTTGCATAGAATCGTTTCTTGTTAATTGTAAATTTTTTGAAGTATACAATTTTTTAGACAGAATTTAATTATTTTTACGTGACTGCTACAATTTTTTTATTATTTTAAAAATTAAATTGAAATAAAATTAAGAATAAAAAAATGGAAATTATTTTATGATAATTTTATTTATTATTAAGTGATAATTATGTTTAAAGAAAAATTAAGAAAATTGTCATATAATTCAAATTTGTAATTAAATAATTAAAATAATGCTACAATTAAATTCAATTGAAAATAGTTGCAGATAATCCGGATAAGAAAAAATGGGGAATAAGAGAAAATTTTATAGTCAAAATTTTTTATCAATTTCATTAACTAATTTTTATTAAAATAAAGATAATGGTGCAATAATATAAGAATAAATGGATATGAAGAATGGTTTACAATGCTTTTCCTATAAGTGATTGGATGATAGCTAATGCGCACAAAGATGGATATACAAGACACTGAATATTTCCAAATAAACCGTCTCTGCGAGAATAATAATTTTTTAATGAATTTCTTAAGACAAGTGCTTTCATAAGAACACCCATTAAATATGTGAGTGAGTTATACATTAGCTCCGTAGGGTCACTGGAATCATGTAAGAAGGTGGTGGAATTTGAAATAAGTCATTCCTAGATAATCACAGAAGATTTGTCGACCATTTCTCACATAATCGCTGTTAATTTTCGATTCAATGCTGTTTATTGTTATTGAGCGTTTTATTGTCTGAATGATGAGGTACTAATAATTGAGTATGTCTAATACTCTTCACATGATTGATTGAAGGCGATCATAATATTTTTTTTACATTATGATAGAGAGACTCAGTCCGTGGCAAGAATACAGTTAAAATGTGCAACATATTTTGTTAGCATCGACGGAAAAATGGAAATTTATAAATAAATCCAGCCATAAATTTATTTTAGTCAGGTATTTTCTAGTAAAAATAACGCTATCGTGGGAAGGGAGAACCGAACAGAAGTTCTTAGGATTAAATGTCATAATATAAAGTGGTTTTATTGATTTTTCATCTAAAATGGCTCGATGATACCACAACAAATTAATTTTACTATTCATATTTTCTTAATATATTTTCACAATAATATCATTTTTTTGAATATCTCTGAAAAGTTATGGTGTTAAAGCGATTGATAGTTGAAATATTGGTAAATAGTTAACGAAAATGAACTCGAGATGTAATCCACTTGAATAATTTTGCACGAAATCACTTTTATACTTGAAAATAAAACTTGTAATTCTTAAGTTGATTGTGTTTTTTTTCTAGCCATTAGATTTGTTTTAGTTTTAATATTGACCCATTTTATAATAAAATAAAAAAAATAATTTTAGATAAATTATTTTTTCGCTTGTATCTGCAATAATGTTTATCTTTTTTTATATATATTTCAAAATTTATTTTAAGTTTTTTTTTGTATTTCTTAAGATCTACTTCTACAGAACTGTAGTTATAAAACTATACACCATAGTTAAAAATAATTTCCGAAAGTTTTTAATTTTTTTTTTATATATATATATTTAAACTTATAGAGGTTTCGTTGGTAACATCATAGATAGTTTCTTATTGTAAATTATATTGCTTGACCCGTAAAGTAAATTTTCATCAGTTTTTCATTGTGTTGCAAAAGAAATGGGAAAACTTTGTATATTTTTTATATGTATATAGAAATAAAAATTTATAGTGTTAAATATTTTTAATAATAATTTACCTTAATGGCATTCAATAATAGATTTAAAAAAAGTAAATTCTTAAACTTTTATATTAAAAATGTATTTAAATTAAATTAAATATCATTAAAAGTGTAGTTTTAGTATAAATTGGTGTTATTTAAAAATTGATGAAGAAAATTTATATATACACCCAGTTTCTAAAAAGTAGTATTTAAAAGCTTATTTAATAAATAGTTATAGAAATATAGAAAATGGGGTAAAAGTCACGCTACCATTTGAAAGGTAATAACTCTTTACAGAAATAAAATATGTTTAAAAAAAAAATAATTAAAATAATTTATTTCTAATTTTTGAAAATCGTATAATCACCTAAATGTCCCAGGCAGGTAAACGCTATTTATATCATATTTATGCTAAATAGGCCAACAAACCAATTTACTATCCATATTTATCCTCTTTTAGAAGACTTTCAGTAACATAAAATTGGTTTATCCACAAAAGTTGTCATTAAATTACTGCTATATTAGCTCTCTTATCTACATAAACGTTTTCATTTCATGAAATACTGCAGAGAGTACTGAAATACAATAATCTTCCAAGCAAATAGCTGGAAATTCGAGAATATGGTTATTCGAGAATTGCTTCAAGTGATGAGTGTTTAGCTGGTTGAGCCAGCCATCCAATACAGAACAGTCGAAATAAAAATCACATAACCGTCATAATAGAACAAAACAAAAATGGACTACGCATTTTAAATTTAGGTGACGGCCATAGTGATGCTGCTTAGCGGTAGCGTAAATATAATTTTTAAAAATTTTTAAACATTAAAAAACATTTAAATTAAACATTTTTTTAATTTTTTTTTCCCAATTGGTGGTTTAAATATCCAATCAATATCAATTTTCATAATGTAAAATGAAATATAATTAATTATCAATCGTAACTTAACAAAATGTCGAATAAATGAACCACAAACAAAAAAATCAAATGAAATTTATATTGCAAATAATTATCATAAAAATTATTTATATTATTTATCAACTAGTAGTTCAGGCTGGACACTATAAATCAACATAATTTGGATGGAAAGCAATTAGTTTTGGATTTCTACTTCATTTTCAAAATTAACAAGATATTGGTGATGACATGTTAGCCATGACAATATAAAAAGCTTATTAAAGTTATTTATTTTTTCCAGTGCCGGCCTTCTACAAATAGGAGGGCTGATATAGAAATAATTTTTGGAAGGTTTTAAACCAAAGAAAATTTTATAATTCAATTTGATTTTTATATTTATTATTACATATATTAGAAATTCCAATTAACAATCTTCCAAATCTAGGGCCCGGACACTATACAATTTTTTTTCGGTTACAAAAGTTGGCAAATACGAAAATATTGGTTTCAAATTAGTAAAATAAAGGATTCGGTGTAACCAATAAAAAATTATATTTCGATTTTTCTTGATATTGGTTGTTGTCAATTCTCATTTTGATTTCGCAAAATTTGGCTTTCAAAAGAAGGAAATTATATGTATTTCATTGGTCCTTGTCCTTTGCGGTTTATATCTTTCGTGTGATCTGTATGAAGCCAAAAAATTTGCCATGAGAACCAATGGTAAGATCTGGTTCCGATTATATGAAGGCTATTAACAAGTAAGACAGTAAGACACAGTGTTTTCGAGGAAGTACAGTAAATTTTCCTTGTTATAGATAGACCGAGTGCTTTTATCCTCGCGATTTCTTCTTTTTTTGAATTAATCTGTCCAATTAGTATATGTAATTTGAAAAAAAAAAAAAAAAAATGGAAGAAAAAGAAATATTGAAAATTCCGGAAACTCTTCTTATATGACATACAAACATTTAATTCCCTTTACAATAAACAAAAAAATTGTTTATATATTTATGTTTATTGAACCATTGATACCAAAGAAAAAAAGGTTGACTACTAAATAACAAAAAATAACAAAAAATATTCTAAAAAATCAGTATAATTTTTTTTTGTTCCTTACATGAAAAACTCTAAAGGAAATTTGAATTGTTATCCGTAATTGAATATTTATGAAAAACATAAATAAAAAGGACGCTGAGTATATCATTTCCCAGTTAGTCTCTAAGGAAAAATACAGAAAAATACTTAAATAAAAAAAAAATAACAGAAAATTAAGGATATTTATGTTTCCGGCAATGTACATACTGTTTTCCGTTTTAATACCAAGTTCTGTAGGATGTCAACAATGAAAAGGATTTTCTTAATCTTTATTTTTTTTTATTTATACCTTTACATTAATACAAGTATTTATTTTGTTTTTATGGAATATTCAGAAGTAGAGTTTCATATTTTATTAGATTTTTTCGGAAAACTGTATTAAAATTTTAAATATTTAATAACAACTAACTCTAAGGTTTAATCAAAACTCATAAGCTTATATTTCAGTATAGTTTGGATCATTATTGGGAAATTGACGTAATATATGTGGTGTATCGATGAAATATACAGGAGGGGCTCAGGCAACAGAATTTTTTCATTCGCAAGACTTATTAAAAACGGATTAACAGATATGGTTACACAGTTGATGATATCTGATTGAAACTGTACTAATTTATCAAGAATTCTGGCTTTTGTTTAAAGCGACCAGATAGTAAAATTATAAAATTAAAAAATGAGCTGGACAAATTATATTCTGAGAAAACAGAAAAGAAAATTAATTTATAATAATAATATGGATTACATAAATAATTTAGGGTTCAGAAAATATAGGGTTCAGAAATTTATTAAGGGTTCAGAAAATATATTTTAAAATTATCAAAAATTATATAATCAATTAATGCTAGCTAGTATGCTTTATGTTGTATGGCTATTAAACAGTTTGTATTTACAATATTATTAACAAATAAATAAATTCTTTTCCATAATTTTACATTTCAACAATTGAATTAAAAACATATAAATTACCTATCTTAATTATATCATCAATAGTTCACTTTGATGTCATAAAACATCCATTATTTTTATATCAATATGCTGATTTTACTGCGCAATTTACTAATATAAAAAAAACTTCCATCTATTCCATTCCATCTACGAAATCCATAAAAACTGACACATTATTCAAAATTTATTATCATCTCATCTAAAAACTTTCACTTGGACCTCCAAAAAAATATAATTTTATATCTTAATGTTCTATCATTTTGTGCTTCTTCTTCTCTTCTTCTTTTTTTAGTACCGAATATTTCAAACTGCAATTTTCGTGTATTAACACAAATTACAAAGATAAATCGTTTTATCAAGTGAATTTATTTGCTTTAAATTGTCATAAAATTTACACATTCCCATTTACATTCTTATAATATTTTTTTTTACCCACTTACTTTTTTGTAACAATATATATTTTTTATGTTTTTTTTAAAAAAAAAAATCTACAATTTATTTAGTGCTAAAGCAGTTAAGAGGATAACGTGTAATACCAAACGAGAAAGAATCAAAAGTCAGAATTTATTCAGTTAACATAATTTATGTAATTTCTTTTCTTTCAAAGATATATAAAAATACGGGAGGGAAAAAAAATATATTTATTTATTTTGTAGATTCTTTAGATGAACATTATTTTATGATTGAAAAATAATGTTTGGGGATTTGTTGTTTTGACACTCTTGGTTTGCCAATGATCTTATGTTTTCTATGTTTTGTGGTTTTGCTAATATAGTAATAAAAATATATAAAAATTTATTGAAATAAACGATTTAGATTTATGTTATGAGTGAAATTTTATTAACTACAAATCTATTTGTAAATATGAAGAAAATTAAATAAAACCAATAATTAAAATTATGTAATTTCTATTTTGAACATAGAATTATTCTTACGCAAATTATCTTCGTACAAAGTATTTATAAACTTCAATTTTCCCTTCTAGACTATTTCTGAATGTTCCATTTTCCGTGGAACAAACCTATTCAACGGAAAATATGAAGGAAATCCAACAAGTTTTGTTTCAGTTTGTATACTAAGAATATCTGAATTATTTCTATTTATCAAATGAATCATTTCTTATCAATTTGTACGAATGAATATTGTTGTATTTCACTGTAATAGAATATTTTAAAAGCATTTCACTTTTCCAGTGTATTGAATAAAATCAGAATATTTCAATATATTAAACACTTTTCTTAATATCAAGATATTAGTACTTTTAAGTGGTATGAGCTGACCGGTTGTACGTATAGAAAAATGTTCTGGGGGATTCCTAATCACATTTCTCGCTAGTTTATATATAATTTTAAATTTCTTTTTTTCGTAAGAATCGAAATTTGCGGTCCGTGTGTTAGTATAGGTAGTGGAAAGCCTTATACTAAATTTAAGATTCCATCAAGTTAGCTATTTATTAGAGGTCCTCAGATTTAATGAATATAAACCATCAATTAGTAAATGGTATTACTAAGGTGCGAATTACCCTCACCCTCCTCTAAATCATATGTTCAGGTTTATTAGTTGTGAATCTGTTCTTTCGCTTTCTATAAATCGGTTAAATCGTTTGATAAAATTCATTTAATAAGCTAGTTTCAGTACAGAATTTTGTATAATATAATCTTGCAAATGTAAATGTTCTACAGATTAATAATTTTCATAGTAGTTCTATCAGTGATAGTCTCCCGTCAGTAGTTCGACAATTAATAAAAATGTATTATTATTTACTAGTTTCATTTTCATAACTGACAAATTCCATAATTTCAAAATTATTTTAATTGAATATTTAACAAATATTTTATCAACAAATCAATTCCTTTTTAATAAGAATTTAAATATTCTCTTAATGATCAATTTTAATTTACATACATTATTATGTACATTATTACTAACTACATAATTTTTATTTTTGAATATATTCCAAAGAAATTCAAAATAATGTTGCCAAATTAAATCAACTGTACTTCATCAAATCAATGGGCCAAATTATATACATAATTTACTAGTATACTATATCAAATTTATATATACAATCCTTAATACCAAAGTCTCTAATACGAAAAATTGCCAAAAATAATGTTCTATTAATTTATAGCACATAAATATTTAATATATTACATATAAATTATGTTTAAAAATAATGTGTCTATGTAATAAACACCGTATAATAAAGTAAAAATGTATTATTTTTTTTTTTAGTGTTTGCCAAAATATTATATAGAAGAGCAACTTGTTGAACACTTTATTTGTGTCGTCAGCGCATGACATAAAATATCCTTTTTTTTTTATTAAACCTAAATTTTATTATCATTATATAGATAATGTTTGTGAAATAAAAAATAAAATGTAAAAAAAAAATTAAATCTACTATGAAAACTTTAACTATATATATGTAAATAAAAAAAAGGAAATTAAAATTATTAAAAGGAGAAAATTAAATAATAAAAATATTAAATGTAACCTAGTTTTCCACAAAACTAAAATTCAATTTTATATACTATAAATGGAAATTAAATATAATATTTTTAGGCAATTTTCCCCTAATTTTCTCCAATTCTAATATGTTTTTTTTTTAATAGATATAATTTTAATCCTTGAAAAACTACTCAAAAACCGATTCAGAAAAATAATAGGTTAAAAATTTGTTGAAAACTTAGTACTAGATTTGCACTTTTTCCACTCTTAAGTTTGATTTTCTAATGTTCTCTTTGTATTTTAAGAGAATTATGTAATTATTATTTGGATATCCTTATTTTTTATGTTCAATTTAAAGAGAATTAGTTAGCCTGCATGTTTTAAGGGTAGGTTTTTTTATAAAATCAGTGTAACCGTGAACGTATATTCATAATTTTGTGAATTTCAGCAACAATTTTTTTTTTGATTTAATAACAATTTTTATGATTTAATGATAATCTACATTAAGTGAATATTAAAATTATTATAGAAAAGAAATAATTATTTAAAAACTTTAATTATTTTTAAATATTTTGTTATGTTTAATGATTAAACATAATTTCAATAATTTTTTATATGGTATGAAAAGCATGAAAAGTAAGGAAATGTCAAAATTAGATAATTTTAATTAATTTTGTTTTAAAACATTTCGAAAATATATTCAAATTATACAACAATTTATGATTTAAATGGAATTTAGTTATATAACTTTGTAAATATTCATTACTTATGACTAAATTCATTATTATTTATTAACTTTAAAAACAAACTCCATTTTGATAATATATAAAATATTCTAGCTTTGCTTTCAAATTAGTTTTTTTCTCAAACCTGAAGCTAAATATTAATTTTATAATTTTACTTCAACGAAATTTCTATAAATTTCGATTATAAAACTTAATAAAATTATGAAATATTTTTAATAATTAATTTTGTTGAGAATTTATTAAAACATCAAATTTTCAACAATGTATAATTATGCACATTTTAGTTATAAACTCAATCAAATTCAAAAATTTCATATTATACAAAATTTAGAACAAATTTACATAATTTATTAAAAAAAAAAAATATTTAAAATTTATATCACGTCTTATATTTAATTTTATTTAAAAGATTAATTAATTCCCATTTAATATATTTTTTATATTTATATTTAATTTTATGATTTTTAATAAAAATAAACTTTATTCGATTAAAATGAAATTAAGAAATTTATTTATTTGCATAACGTTTAGAAAATCATTTAAACTCATCAGATTATTATGTAACACTAATTAAATATAAAAATAATCTTATTGTACGTAGGTACCGTATTTTACTTGATTGGCTCAACATCAATGTTAAAAGTTTTTCGAAATTTCTAATATAAAACTTTATATCCTTACAGGATACAATAATTTCGAGCAAGTATTAACTTACCACATAAGGGTACATACCTCATGGGTTTAAAAATTATTCCCATATTATATTTTTATTGTAGATGAAAAAAGTTTTAGTAAAATTAAATTGCAATTTTATGTTTTATGATATAAATTGTTAGGAATTTCAAATTTCCGGAAAAACATGCACTGTTTTAAGTTATACTCTCCAAAAGTTATCACATGAAGTAAATAAGGGAATGACTAAATAATGCGAAATCCATTTACTGGAGAAAACTCTAATGCATACGCCAAGGGAAGTGATTCTTAGGGTTCTCAAAAGAAAACACCTAAAGAGGTTCCAAACACAGCAAAACCAAGCATAGCTTAGTAATCGGCCTGTTTAAAAGTCACAAACTGTTTCGGTATCAGTTAAACATGATCGGAAAGTTTGAAAATAGAGAATATCGGTTCTATTAGGATGAAACACAAGGCTAACACACATGGGTAAGTGTTTAATCAGGAGTCTGACCATCATTTGATAACCAAATACTATTAAGATAGGCCCAGTAAATGGTGGCGGTGATGGGTAGTTCGTATATCTGCCTTAACAGCCTCTTATTAAATATATCTAATTTAATCAAGGTTACAATAATTTTTCAACGGATTTACTTGCATAAATACTGACTAAATAAGGAAAAATAATAATTCAAATAAAATACAAACCTCTCACGCATCATATATAAAGATGTAGATAACCAAACTCAGGGCGAACTCATACTGTAGGAAGCAACCGAAACAGTTTCAGTATTGAAACAAATTCTTTAAGTTTAAATTAAATCACTATAAAAATTATAGGCAAAATAGTATTTTTGAATCCAGAATGAATGAAAATTCATCATAGGATCATATAAAGGATATGATGGATGAGTTATTTGATAAAATTAATTAATGACTAAAAAGGTTTCTTAAATAATTTATTTTCTATATATAAATGTTAAATATGTTTTCAATTACTTTTGAATAATTGATATATTAAAGTATATGAACAAACATCAAAAATAATATTTAAATTTTTTTCATATTATACATAGCAGTACTACAATTTCTTTTTAAATTCAATTTCATCTTATATATGATATTTCAATTAGTTTGCTTCATTGAACATTTAAGTAACTAGATAAATTTAATAAATATAATATGAAAATTTATTAAGAGAAATTACTCAAATATATTTATAGGTAGTTGAAGTACATAAGATTTATCCAATCTATAAAATACAAGGAAGAAAGCCAATTAGAGTAAAAAATTTAATTTATGTTTATAATGAATTTATTAAAGATTTTCAGTATATACTTCTTCATATACTCTTGTAAATTGATTTTACGAATATTTTTATTATTTATGTATATATAGTTTTATGTGAATAAATTTCATAAAACATGAATAATATTGATTTTTCGTAGAAATTATTTTCGTAATATAGAAAGCAAATATTTAATTTTCTATATGTAAAATTAAAATAGATTTTCTAGAAAATAAAGTTCAAATGAAAATATATAATTCAAATTACTTTTATATTACTAATTGTTTTTAATTTATCAGGCATTTATAATAAAACTCTAGAATTTAATGTATAAAGAGAGATTTAATCATTTCTATTTTGGAACAATTTAACTGTAAGGATCGATATGATTTAATATTTAATTACAATCAAATTTGTATTTATATACATAAATAATTGAAGCAACATGCAATATTTGAGAACATAATTAATATTTAGTTTTGATGAAAATAAAAATTATATTCAACAGGACATTTTTTATATCCAGATGTAGTAAAGTATTTAGTGTACTATAGAATCTAGTGGTCTACCTTATACTATGACCACTAGATATGGAAATAAAGGGATGAATAAATTCACAAATATAAAAACAGTGGAACTCTGGTCAAAGTTAAAGGCATGCCAAAGAACTTATACGTATTCACTCAGCTCGACGGACGTATAAGTTTCTTGATATGAGCAAATTTAGTGTACGAATACTAACGTCGTTTCTCACTGGGCGTCGTCTAATGAAGAAAATAACGTCTAATGTAACCTTATGAAACATCTACATAAAATTGGACTGGCTCTAAACAACGTATGTAGAATGTGCGAAAATGGATGAATAAATCTTGTTCGAGTGGGAAGCATTGGCTTGATCCAGACTTCATTACCTCGGATACAACTTTATTGAAACTGTGGAACTGTCGTCGAACCGACTCAAAACTTCTTTGAAAATATTGGTATTGGAAGGTGGTGTTAACTTTAAGGATATATCATAATAGCCCCACAGTGGATGTAGTAACTTGGAACACCGACAGCCCTTTGATCTAATCTAATCTAATCTAGTATAAGTATGACCGTTTTATTCAAGAAAACCTCTTTTTTTATTACTAACTGTTAATATTTTACCAAACCCATGCTCAAACTGTACACAGTAATAGTTACGGGGCATTTACTATTACGTAAACATGCCGTGCGACTAAGACTGACAACGTTAACCGCTTATAGAGGCTGTGCTAAGGATGACGAGACAATTGAACATCTTTTATGTCACTGTCCTTCTCTGTGTAATAAAAGGTTAAAAATTTTCGGTTTTTATTTTGCAGGAGATTTAATAAAAGTTAGCAAGGAAAAACCTGCTAACCTGATTAACTTTATTAAAGAAATGGGATGGCGCGATTTGTGGTGAAAATGAGTAACGTTTCGTAAGGGGATACAACAGGCCGTATGATTACCCCTTCTCAAAACAACTAACCAACCAAGTGTTTATAAGGAATTAAGTCTATTTAGTTGTTACATTAAGTTTAATCTTGTTTAAGGAGAAAAATAAAAAATAAAGTAAACTTAAATTTAATTTGTTTGTCTGGGATCTAGTTCGGGGTGCGTATATGACATAATGTTTCCATCGAGATTGATATTTTAAAATTTATCCATTTTTCATTTTGTGAATTACGGAATTAGTTCAATGTTATACAGTTTTACTTTATTACAATAATATGTTTTTTTTATGAAATATAAATATATTTTTATGTTTGCATTTAATTATGCGCTCTTAAGTATTCTACAAAATAAAGTATTAAGCGTCACGAAAAAAAAACACATTAACATACATAAATTTATTATGGTACATAAACACGATACATAAAATTTATAGATAAGTTAATAAAAACTAATTGTAACTTAAATATGTTATCAAGAAGCAATTATTCTCATTTTTATATAGAAGATTAAAAACCGAGAAAATTCCGGAAAATGATTAAATATTTAAAAATTAAAATAACCATTTAAATAACCATAATTTTTCATTCATACTTCCAATTCCAATGAATACCAAGGCTTTTTTATTTGTAAATTGTACAAAGGATATTTAAATGGTTAATTCACAAAAATTATAAATCATATTTGAAAAATTAACTCTTTAAATATATTTTGTGACTGTGTAAAGCCGGAGACAGTTTTAATGCTGAAAATTGACGGCGAACGTAAACGACGCCGACAAAAGTAGATATGAAACCAACGTTTACGCCTTCGAGTACTTTATTTAGCTTGAGAAATATTTTACGAATTTCATTTCACTTTTCGAATGACATGGCATAAGTAAATTTCTAAGTTTTATTTAATTTATATAATTATATTCCTATTTAAAATACCATACTTTGTCAAGTTAAGCTGATATTTTAATTATAATATTTTAACTATTAAATTGTGTTTACCAAAAAAATAAAATATAATGTTCATTAAAATATTTGAATCCATTTTATAATTAGATTAAAGCCAAAAAATAAATTGAGTTAAAGTAATTTTATTATTATAAATTTAAAAATCTCAACATAAATTTTATTACGCGGTTTAAATATCTGTGAAAATTTTTAATTAGATATGAAAAATTAGTTCATTACCTCACACATTAATTCATTACACGCATGGATTTGACATATATATATACATAAATCGTTTAAACGTGTAGGATGTAGGTTTATCCTTTCTAATACTCGTATGAATTTTAAACAAAAAAATATACATACAAAAGTGTAGATACTTTGTTAGGATATATTTAATATGGTTCCCGACAAAATTTTCGTTGGTAGAAATACAATATCAGTTCATAAATAATGTTGAAAAATGTGCTAATTATTTTTATTGAATTTAAAATGTCGGGAAATGTCAAATTGTATAATTTATTTAGGATTTTGATTGATGCAAAGACTGGGAAAGATTGTAATAGCATTTTGACTGTCAGAGCATCATAAATTAATTTTTATGGTTACTGTTGAATCTCAAAACTGCGGCCTAATTAATCGATCTATTCGGCATTTCTTAGTAAATTTAAAGGCTTGTATCCTAAATGCTGTGAATCATCCTAACAGTTGCTAATCTTAGATCTATTGAGCTATTAGAAATCATTTAACTCTCAAGGTTTCACAGTAGGGTTTAGGTTTGGAGATTGTTTTTGCTAGTGAATCGGATTATTTGGTATAGTCTTAATAATCACAAGAGTAAAATTATATTAGTACCATAGAAAGTTGGTGTTTTTCATATATTTTTCTTTCTGCAAACCCCTTAGTTTACTAATTAAATTTTATAGTTTCACTTTTTTTGTTGATAAAATTTGTATTTAATTTAAATCATTATTTCGAAAAAAATTGCATAGAAAGATTAATCGAGGAGGAATCTTGTGTGGTAGCTGTTCATTCCGCTTTAACCATCATTTGTAGACATTTGATGTTTATGAAAGTTTGTTGAATTAGTTTTATAACTTAATTGAGGAGTTTCATAATGATAAATATCCTATTTTTTATTTTTGTGGAATACAAACTATTTATTGTGAATTTACAGAGTGGAAAGTAATAATAGTTTGGTTTTTATTCCAGAAGGTGGTGTACAATAGTTATTCTATTTAAGTTATGAGTGGAAACTAGATTAATAAAATAATACTTCGAACTGAATAAAATTGGTAAAAGATTGAGCCTAATGACCATTAATCTATTAGAGCTTGAGAATTATTTTAGAATATAAAGTAACAATCAATTTGCACGACGTGAAAAAACATATTCCAATGATATAAATATTTAAATTCACTGAAGAAACTCCGGGGTTTTTTTTTACAAGTGAGCTGTTTTTGAAATCAATAATTTTATACTTGTGGATAAATAGTAGCTTTAAGTTTGTATCATCTTTTAGTTACGAATAACAACGTATTGCTGAATAAATTGATTGGTATATGTAAACAATTCATTAATTGGTTTATTTATTTAAATTGTTCAAATTTAGTATCTGTAATAGAAATTTTCCAATTTCGATGAGAATATCAAAGTGTCAATCAAAATGAGCATTAATTTCAATTTCTGAAATTGGTAACATATTTTTCTACTTACTACTCTTATGAATAATGTTAAATCTTAATTTGTTTATAGTTTTGTTAATAATATATCAATTTCAATAGCTGTATCTAATTTCAATAAACCTAAATGTCAAAATTATGTTTTTTTTTCTAGATTTGATATCAAATCTGTTTCGTACATCAAAAAATCCAAATAGCGTTGTTCGTTGTCCCATATCCGATGTACCAATTATAAAATATTTCGGTAATATGAAGGATAAGTAAAGTAAGAATGGTAATAATTTGGTGTACATTTTAAAACTATTCCATCACCAACCACCTTGAGCGAGGGGTGAAAAGGGTAAAATTTGACAAAAAAAAATCTGCTATATATACTTAAAATTTTAAATGCTCATATAATCGACAATATTCGAGGTAGGATCTGATGTAACTTGGGTTTTTAAAAATCAACTTTTATCCTTTAACATTTTCCTAGAAATATGAAATGGTCTGTTTTCATACCATAATAGTATTCATAAAACTATTATTTAAAAATTTTAATTTTGCCTAAACGAAAATATGTTGATAATCCGCCTAAGTGGGCCACAAATTCGTTACGAAGCATTACTCTAATATATTTAACATCTATTTCTTTAAAAACATTTTTATCGTTTGCTAAAAATGTTTAAAAGTTTTTGATGTAAAATTTTACCAGAAAATAAACTTTCATTTAAATAAAAGCCTTATTACTTTTCAAAAGTAAAATAAAATATTCAAATTTCAATCAATTATTTTTTCTGCTCTGTTATCTTTGTATACTCTATGACCAGAGCCGTCCTTTAGTTTTTGAGGACTACCGGGAAATATTTGTAGAGGGGCTCTAATCTGTGAATGAAATAATTTCGCATATATTTTATTCAGGAAATGCTGTAAGTGTAATAATGTTTGATTTTCAGCGCTCTCACTAAATTCAACAACTTCACCTAAAGTGATTTGGTTAAATTCCTGTACTCGACAATATCTGATTTTTTATATGTTAATCAAATAAAAAAAGTTTTAAATTTCACAATTTTGTTAACTTTTTAAACGAAAGTTTAAGATTTCATTCGGAAAATGGAAGTTTTTATAAGTTTTTTTCGAAATAAAAATGGTCACAGATTTAATTATATTTTAAATTGCCGATTTTTATTTTAGGTTTTGTATTTGATATTAAAAAGATTTTCATGTTTAGTATGATTTATTCATTTTACTCAGAATTGATAAATTAATTAAAAATATAAAAATATACGAGCTATAAAAATTTCCTGTAATGTTTCAAGTAATTAGTCTCTGTAAGCCAAAAATACTTTCACAAAGAACCTACAATATTCTTTAAGTCATAAGAGCATTATTTAATTTCAAAATATGATGGTTCTGTGAATTGTTCAAAGATATTTAAACGGTGTTCAAGAATTACATAACTCAATTTGTAATTAATAACTAAATATTTAACGTAATTTTAGAACCAAAAATAAGACGTAAAGCTAAATCAGCGAAAATCAAATTTTAAAGTTGATGTATATATGAAAACAGTATTTCCATTCTCAACGCAAGGTAATGCAAAGCAAAATAAAAATTGCTCAATTTTCAACTATTTCGATTGACATCAAAAGTAAAGTAAGTAAGTGACATTAAAAGTAAATTAAAATTTTAAAATTTTAAAATCAGCTGAGCTTAAATATCATTTGAAGTTATAAAATAAATTAAAATAACTTCACGTTGACTTTCTTCAATTTTGCTTCTGCATTACAACATTTTCATTGTGAATCCCGGGGTAAGGCAACTCTCGAATCTAAACCAAAATTACAAATCGCCTTAAGTTTTCTTTCATTATAATAATAGAAAATTCTAGTTTAAACAACAGGTAATTAATTAATTTGAATTTCCATATTCTAACTTGTATAATTTATTAGAACAGTTTGCGATATTTTTATACGGTCTTCATTGAATTGTACAACCAAATTTGAAGCGAATATTTAAAGCAGCCAAACAGAGCTAAGTTTTATAACAAAAAAAATATTTACATTTCATAAAATATGAACTAACTAAAGAATGGTAAAAAAACTCTGGAAACCATAAATTACTCAGTTTATATTAGCATAAAAATTTAACATTTCACAAAAATTATACTACACTTTTTGTAACAAAAAAAAAATATAAAAAATGAAGGAAAATCAACTAAGTTTTCTATTGTTTTCACTGAAACAATAGTGAAAAATAAACGATTTTTTTATTTTTTTTTCTAAAGTCACTCAAAAAATAGAAATCATTTTCGTAAAGAGTAATAAATGTTATACTTTAAAAATGAAAAGTTTTCACAGAAAATTAAACACTATTTATATATACAAAGTAGAATTTGGTTCTATGCACAAATACATTTAGCACCCACTGTACCAACAACAACAACAATATTGAAAATATCCTTAAAAAAAAAAATAATAATAATAATATTTTTATATTTATTTTCAAGTGCACTTACAGAATGCATTTCAACTGTTTAAGGCGTGAAAGATTGATGCAATATTGCATTTTATTTTATAAAAAAAAATTGTGGTAAAATTTTCGATTTCGTATATAAAAATGTTACTAGAATTTACAATTTTTAGCGCCAACAAAAAAATAAGAGGAAAGTAGGTTAGTAAATTCTATTTTATATAATTTTTTTTATAGATATAGTTATGTTAGATATAGATACAATATCTTTAGTAGTTATTTATGTTGAACTTAAAAAACTTTTCAACTGAAAATCTCATATCCATCGTGTTTGTGTGTTTGTGTATTTCGGGTTGTTTTTGTATTTGTGTTTCAAATATTTCTCCCAAGAGAAATAAAATTTATAAGGATATTTTTTTTTTTTTTTTTTTTTTATTCCATTTAAATATGTATAAAGATATTTTTGGCATAAATAAAAAAAGCCAAAAAAAAAAAATGTATCTGCGGAGTATAAGGAAAATCTATGATGATAGCCATTGAAGCATAAAGAGTTTTTTGCTGTTGTTGTTGTTGTTCACAAGAAATATTATATGAAATTTATTTAGGAAAATATACGATTTTTTTTTAGTTTGTATTTTTGGTTTTATTGGTTTATTGCTGCTATTCCCAACAAAAATATTTTGGGTTTATCAAATTTTCGAAATATATATAAAAAAAAAAAAAATTAACAGATTAATGTTTATTTGATGTTGTTTGTTTTTTAGTGTAGAAATTCAATTTTTCTTATTTACGATTGATAAAACAATATCTAAATGTATTTAAAAGTATTTATAAAAAAAAATTGAGAATTGTGGTAATAAAATGACAGCAAAATAAAGAATGAGAGTTAAAAATTTTTTTTTTTTGTCAAATTTATTCGATAAACTCTCAGAATTTTAGAAATAATAAAAAAAAATGTTGACAGTATGACACTTTGTATATATAATTCTACAAAATGTATGATATTTTTTATATAAGACTTTGACAGATTGTAGACCAAGACGTATTGTTTTGAAAGGACATATCAAATTGTATATCTTTAAATTTCAAATTAATTCAATTTAGTTTATAACAGAGTCGTACGCTGTGTAGGAGTTAATATGGGGATTTAACCTGTCTCATGATTTTACTAAGTATTATTAAGGTTTTATAAATAATTTTTTACTAATATTTTTAAAATATCTTTCTTAACGTTAACATAAACGTCTATCATCATAATCATACAAATTTTATTATATATAATACCATTCTACACTGACTATACTGATTATCACCAGCATGGTGTTGGATAGTCTGTATAATATCAAAAAGGATGTATAGAAAGAGATGAAAACTCAAATAAAAGTTTTTATTGTGGGATTTAATCGCAATATTTCAACATTTAATCCAACAAAAATAAATCTTTTTAAAAAACATATACTTGAATAAAACTAAGAAATACTTATATGTATATGTTACAGTAAAACCGTTAATTTAGTTATTTAGTAAATGTGTACATTGACTCGATAATGTATATATGTACTCACTTTTTTGATTAGCAAATCTATTCACAAAAAACTTTATTTCAAAATATCTCTAATAATTTATTAAATATTCAAACCTTTCTCATATAATTTCCACCTTTTCCAAATGTAATTCAGAAAGTATATGTATTGATATATTAATTTTGAAGTTTTAGAATAGTGTGTGGTGAATTAACCCAAAGTTCAAACCATAATAAATAGTGGTGAAACTTCACAAAAATAATAAAAATGCTTTCACTAAAGTCTAACGTCAATGCATATATTTACTAGTTAATGCATGAATTGACTGCTGTTTACACATTGACATTTACTGTAACATATATATACTTTCTGGTTATATTGAAGCATGTTTATTTACCAAAAAGCTTCCATTCTTGTAGGATTTAATTTCCAAATTTGAATCTATATAAAAACTTTTATATAAGTTTTGATCTCTTTCTATATATGCTTTTTGATAAATCAAAACGAGTATGTAACTCTTTTGTACATAAGCTACCGTATTCCTAAAGTTATTTAAAGAAACAAAAACCAAGTTTAAAAAAGATACATAGATAACTCACAAAAAAATGGTAACATATTTTTTCTGAACCCGCTCCCTAATTTCATTCTGCGTACGCCAGTGTTTTGTTAATTTTCTATTATTTAGGACTGATATGATAAACAATTGCAGACAGGTACTATAAATTACCAATTAATTAGCAGTCTCTAGCTGTTTTAAGTCATTTTTTATCTTTTTATGATATGTAACAAACAAACAAACAAACTGAAAAGATTTATTTCAATCGTATCGTTTATCAGATCAATTTATAGCAAACTGAGTCTACAAAATTATGTTTTCCATAAAGTTATGTCGTAGCATTTAAAAAAAGAATTATTTTCATCAACTTTGGCCATAAATTCATTTTTGTCATCCTTATTGATTGGAAGAAAATGATTGAAAGTACTAAAATTTCAAAATCCTTGTTGCCAATATTTAAAAATTAATATTTTTTTATATGTCTGTATTTTTACAATCTTTTTTATAACTAATTTATCGCAATAGTTGACTTTAAAAATGTAAAATAGATACAGCAATCGAATGACATATTAAATTTCCTGTTCAGGGTCACCACTATAATCAGCGATTCGCTCTCAAAATATACTCTAGTACCAGTTTGATGTTATGAAATAGATATTCCGAAAATTGTTTTTAATGCGAATAGCAAAAAATTTCAGATAAAACTTCTTTAGCTAATTTTTATTCACATTTTCATGATAATTTTATTTTAATTTAATCTTTATAAACAGATAATTAAAATTTTAAAAGAAAACCTGATACAAAAACGTCTTAAGTTTTTCTTTGGAACGAAAATAATTTCCTTATTATAAAATAATTTAAAAACTCTAAATGCTAGTATAACTTCAAATACAGACAACTATTAAGATTAGATTTAATACAACAGAATTAAATAGACGAATGAAAGAAACGTGCTTTTCACAAAATCCAAGGTGTTTAAAATATAACTGGTTAAAAAAAAAGTTCATCACAAAAAAAAAAAAAAAAAAACTTTTATAATGAAAATAGAAAATCTATTTTTCCATTTTCTTTGAAACTATTCAAAAAGTTGCAAGTACTTGTAGAATAATTAAAAATATATATAATAAAAGATTAAACTTTGAAAAGCATATTTCTGTTGAACTTTGAAATTTAATTAAGAATAAAAAAAAAAAATAAAATAAAAAAAAGTTCAAAGTTACTCAGACTTATTTTAAGCTTTTAAAATTATGTCTTTAGTTTTTATGTTTGAATATTTGAAAATAATTTTTTCTTTAGAGACTATCAATTTTCGTTTTATTCAATTAAGTCTACAATTTCTTTTTATTTTGTTCAATTTTTAGTCATGGATATTTTCTTAATTAAGAAAATAAAATAATTTTTTTAATTGCTTTTAGAATATCATTAAAAAATTGTATTTCAAGATATTTGAAAAATAAACCTTCAACAATTTTGTGCCTTTAAATTTTATTAACACTATGTCAAATATTTATACTTAGTAGAAACAATTGTACCAATATAACGTTAACACATTGAGTGCCGAGCAAAAAATATGTTGTTTTGAATTTTGGCGTGTCTGCTAAAAACGTCTGACAAGACTTCATATAAAATTATGTGTATGACAGAAGTGTTTATAAGAATTACTGTGTCAGATACATTTTAAAAAAAGTATGAGCATTTATCAATACATTTTGTCAGACAGCAGTACCTAAGAACGTTTCTGTCAAAAAAAGATGGTATTATAAGACAAACTGGACGATACACTGAATCATTTTCTAAATATATATTAAAATTTAGATCAGCTACAGAATTAAGTGAATTTCGAAACCGTTCTCATTTTCAGAACTCAGGATTTCATCATTTAAATAAAATTAAAATATTACTTGTCAGATATAATCAACTGACGGCAATATAAAAATGAAAGTATACGATTTTTCTGTTTGACATTTTCGACTGACACAAACTGAGTACCCAGAAAGGTCTTACCACAACAAAAATTAATTATGTGCAGCATATAAATATGAGAAAATGTAATTTTTCTGGTGGTCTCAAATGTAAAAGTTCTGACGTGGCACCCAATGTGTTAATAATCGAAGACTATACCTTTCAAATAAGACAATACTTGACTATATAAATTTATTTAAAAATATAAACATTTTCTTTTCTTATCCTTGATATTTTGCAATTTTAAGATTGAAATTACGTCAACAGATGTTAATCAAATAAATTTTAACAATTTATTTAGAAAATTTCTTCTCCAATTTTTTTTATTCTATTTTATTTTTTTATATAGTTATCCCATAAATGAACTAAAACATAATTTTTTTTTTACAATAATAAAAAAAGATATTTTCTTAATATATAATATCGAAAATATTGCGTTAAATAAGGATATACCACCGGACATCCTTAATGATATTCAAAGCTAATAAGCACCATTGACAAAATACTAAAACCATAAAAAAAATAAAAAAGAAAAAAACAAATTAATTATATAACCATGAAATATTCTATCCTCGAATTTTTCAAAACATAAAACATTATGAAAATGAGAATTTTTGGAGTTTGTTGAGAGTATGAGTTTGGATTTAAAATATTTTTTAAGATAATTTTACTTTCCCAGTGAAAGATGTTGAAAGATGTTGACCAACTTTAAATTGAAATTTGTAGCTGTATTTTCATTTGGAGCTGTATTTAATGTGTATTAGCATTTGGGAGTTCTATGTGATTGAGCTACGGTCTATCAGACTCATATCCTTATTAGTTTTGTTGCAATATTTCCACACTGCATGATTAAATTTTTGGTTTTATTTTTTTTATTTATAAAGATGAATGGAAATTGAAGAAAATTAATGTTAAATAGACTAGATAATTTAATTTTTAACATGTCAAAGGATGATCTTTTACGACAGATTACCATAATATAGCAGAAGAATCAAAAAAATTAGACAAAAACAAAAATAATTTTGAAGTTATCATAAATTGAAAATTTTCTAAAATATATTATAAAATACCATAAAAATGTAAAATGTCCTCTAAGGAGAAATTTTCACAACAATGTTTATGAAAATTCTTTATATTTAAATCCACATTCTATGTATATATATATTATAAAGGACAATAAAATGGATACATGGGCCATTGAATATATTTGAAATAATTTTCCAACACTTAGGGAATTTTATATATAAATGTATAATATCGATGTCTCCGGTCCATACTATTCTAAGTCGAAATGACCACTTTTCAGGAGAGCATAAATATTGTTTAATTTCAGTCCTAAGTTGAAAGCCCATGGAAAAATTGTATTTAAGATAATTTATTTCTGCATTATTGCAAATTAAAATATTACATATTAATTAACAAATTAATTAGTTATAATTAAAAAACTAAGTTAGATTAAATAAATTTAGTTACATTAGTCTTGTAACTCAACCTAACATATTTCAAACTTAAATCATTGTGTTCTAACTAGTCAAATATAATATTGAAATTAAGTTTTAAAGAGATTAATCTATTGCAACTCAACTTACAATAATAATGTCGTATTATTTTGCAACTTTAACTTGTAGAATGGAAAACTTTAGAAGCTATTAAGATATAGATGTCGCTGATCAATCTATTCTTATCCCAGAAGAAAGAGATTGACATAAGCGAAGAAAGAGATTGACATAATTACCAAGGTAACACCTGTTAGTATTGGTACTGACCACGATGGATTCATGTAGTAGGTGTCACTACTTGAGTGATGCGGAAGATATCAGTCACATAATCAGCCCTGCATTCAACAAGAGTAGGTATCGTATTTTACGTAACTACCGGTTCGATGGAATTGAGGAGTTTGTTACGGCTCCCGGTCAGGGATCTGCTAAAGTTTCTTAAGAATGCGGGGTGGCTTGAAGAGCAGTAGAGGTCGAGGGAAAGATTATTGTTATTCACTAGTGGCCTACTATTGGGGATATAATGCCCACTCCTTACTAACTAACTAACTAACTAAGTTTGTCATTTTTCGACCATGAGTTAGGTTAGAAACCAAACAGCTTTATCTTTTGCATACAGATTCAGACAGATTTGACAGATGTACCTTAAAAAACTCGCAGATACCAAGTATATTAACTTGACTTGGAATAGTATGGACCGAGGACATCGATATTTATACATCTTCATATTACATTATAAATATATACAAATAATATTTCTTTGTGTTACATAAAGTATTATCCTTTTATCCTTTTTATTATAATTGATTAACTCGTAAACAAGAATTTTAAATAAATTATAGCATAAACATAAAAATGTCTTGTTTAAAATCAGAAAATGTTATTTTATATTTGAAATAAATGGTTTTTATTTTTTGAACTTTTTGCATTTATATACAATATAAAAATATTTTTATTATTTTTGGGCAAAAGTGACATTGAAAATAAAATTGATTTTTTATGGTAACAAAAATATAAAAAAACAAAAAACAAAAAAATTCTAATATCTTTTTTGTATTGTATTGTAAATTTTAATGGTTTCAATTTACTATTCAAGTTCACAAAGTTTGGCAATATTAAATGCAATATAAATCACACAAGTGAATATTGTTATATATTTATTACAGATATAGTCTATAATAATTTTCTATACATAATTCTACTATATATATAAAAAATATCCTTTTAATATTCAACTATGACTAATGTATTTTATAAAAGGACTCAGTTGTTCAGTGTTTTGTAAAGGGAATATAACTATATATAGATACTATATCTATAAATTCCATATTCAAAGATATATAAATTATGAATTAATATTTGTTTTATTGAATATTAGTGCCGGCAGTATTTGTAATAAAATTGTGGTTGAATGATTTTAGTATTTAGTTATACAGTATATAGAAAAAAACTTTTTGTATTTTGTATTTTATTTTTGGTAGTAAATACTATTGGGAATTTTAGATATCAAAGTATATACGCTTTTCGCTTTTGCTTCTATTAAAAGTTAGAATTATAAATTGCATAGTCTTTATTTATACAAAATTTTCGAAAGATGTAACCTAAACATTTAGAAATTTGTGTAACTCAATGTTGTAAAAGTATACGATATTGTTTAGGAGTTAACTTACAATAATTATTTAGTTCAGTTTGAATTGAATTGTACTTATACTGTAGTACATTATTGGAATTTTAATAAGTCGTATTTGCTTTGACATTATATTCATACTATTAAACTGATTTGTTATAATCTGGTTTACATTTTAATGGGTTGTACGTTGAAAATTTGATAGCTCCTTTATTATATCAATTTGTTAGATGTAATTTGTTTATCAAAAAATTTCAGAAAAAGATTTTTTGTATTGAAATTTATGATAGACATTTTTAGTGTTTGGAATTTCAAATTTTGTAAAATAATGTGATATGAAAAATAAAAAAATAAATAATTTAGTTTTTTATATTCGATGGTGAAACGTTGAATATAAAGTATTGTAGAAGTCATTCTTATCTGATAGAAAACTATGCGGAATAAAGAGCTCCCAATTAATCAGATGTCATATGCTTCATCCTAGTAAGTTTAAGGTTTAATTCGAGGCTGTTCATAATCAGAAATTAAATACAAATACTTTACATATTTTTATTAGTCATAGCCATTGTCATAAATTTATTAATTATTATACAATTTATTTTATAACAATTTAATTATTTTTTTTTTTTTTTATATTAAGTAAAATATTTCCATAATTCAATACAACATTGTAAATAATAAATATTTTTTAGTTGTAATTTTTTATTTAAAGCTGGTGCTAGAATATGTCACTGTCGTTTGTCGCCGTGAAATGTCAAAAGCAAAATCAAAAGTACTTATTTCGTTTTATTCCATCACAATTATGTCGCCAGTCGTCGTAGTTGTCGCTGAGTTTCAATTTTTGATATTTTCGCTTGTCGCGATGTTTTGACAATTTCGTTTTTTTTCAATTTATTTGAAAGAAAATGTCAGAAAGGAAGAAAAATTAATAAAAGCTGTTAAAAAGAAGAATTTAATGTATAATTTAAAATCATCTAAATACAAAAACATCAAATTATAAAAACATTTGACAGACGAGAGTGTGTTTTTGGCGATATATTATGTTTAGGGCGAGAACGACAACGACACCATAGGTGGCGTAAAACCCGATGGCAACTACGTATTCTGGCACCAGATTAAGGCAATTTTATAAAATAATAATTTCCAGACAAAAAATATTAATTATTTTAATGGTCTAGTCGCCAATGTTTTCATATAATTAAATTACGGATACATTTAAATTTTGCTGTTATATATTAAATGCAATTATGCAATATAAATTTACAGTAGCACAAAAAACATGATATATATATCACAGTGTAACAAAAATTTAATTTATGAAATACAAAATTTTTGTAAAATTTTGAAAACTTTTAAAAATTCTTTTAAATAATAACATTTTCAAGGAAAATATTTATTAGGTTTTTGTTCTACAAAAAAAAATAATATTATAATAAAAACATAATAATTTCAAGGATAATCGTATTTGTGAATTGTCTCCAGGGGTTCTGTAACATAAACACCGCCCATTTAATTGAAAATATTTTTGATCAAAGTTAACGCCTTTAAAATTATATATAATGAATAAAGATTACTGTAGTGACAGAGACAGAATTTCACTTTAGGCAAATAAAATTTTGAAAAATAATTGTCGATTTTGTAAATTTGTTAAAAGGGTTGTAACTTTAAATATAGAAACT
This sequence comes from Rhamphomyia laevipes, assembly GCA_963920725.1. Classification (NCBI taxonomy): domain Eukaryota; kingdom Metazoa; phylum Arthropoda; class Insecta; order Diptera; family Empididae; genus Rhamphomyia; species Rhamphomyia laevipes. The sequence goes on along the minus strand of OY987255.1, from coordinate 17,232,586 downwards.
TTAATAAATTTATAATGAAATTTCATATTGAATTAGTTACACTAAATTATTTCAATTGAAATACTTTTCATTAGGGTTCCTATACTTGGATCTTATATTACCGAAACCTGATGCACGTTTTTCGTTTATCCAGACAATTGTCAATATCGATGATACTAATAGATTAATCCTAATTTTTCGGAATGATCTCTTTGTACATAATGAAAATTTCGATATTCTCGCTTTCAGTATTACTTTACAGAATTACAGTGTTTATGTCTGGAGAAATGTATTAGTAAGATTAAATTATATTTATCAAAGTCATGTTTGTCAATACTAATCACTGAATACATTCGTTAGTTAATCTATGATTGATTAACCTCGTGAAACTTTTTAATTTTAGCTCTAGGTTTACAGTGGTGTATACTGGGCACATGCATTGCATACCAGTAATAGTGTGCCTGCTGTATGAGTATGAAAATCAACGAAAAAGACATTGAGTTCAACGGAAGGGGGCAGCGTTAAGCAAAGCCAGTAATTGATCTCATGGTAACTACCATCTTAACGAGTTAAATGATCTAGCCAGTAAATGACAAGTACATGGACTAAAATAATCTTATCCTTGATTGGATGCTAAGGCGCTACTTGAACTCCTGCAAACTCTGTGTGTGGCTTACTACTCCAACCAAATATTAATCCGTAATTAAGTAATCAATGACCATTGGAATAATCCAGATATTATATTAATATATAAAATTTATGTACAACAAGTAATTTCATATTTTTAATATGAAATACCATACGTAGGAATTCAAGATGATTAAATGAAAATCAATAACATTAAAATTAATTGGAATTTCTAAATACAAATTATAAATATTTTCAATTTAATTTAAAATATTTTTAATTTTTACATTTATTTTTTAGAATTTGGTTATAAAATTGAATAAAAGATACAAAATAATAATTGCTATTATATTAACTGTTGATTTTTTTTTTGAAAAAACCCACAAAATTATAATATAATTTTTAAATTTAGTCAACTACGAAACCACAGAGTAAACTGATAAATTTACAAAATTTATGACCTAAATAGCATCCTAGATAAATTAAAAATAAAAAAATTAAAAAAAAAAACAAAATTGTTTGTGGTTTCATTCGTTTTGGTTTTGAAATTACAGTTGAATGAATTGTGTAACATCTGGTGGGATTTTACTGGGTACCTTTAGGAAATCCATTTTCTTCTTTTTTTTTGTAAAATGACCTCATTTAATTTTAGTAGTTTATAAAAATTAAAGTTAAAGTATAGATATTAAATTTTAATGAAAAATATTGTTTATACACAAAAAAAAATCTAATCTAACAATATTTTTAGGAAATTCTAATTAATTATATTTTTTGGAATCATTTTTTTATGTGAATTTACTCCATTAAAAAACTAGATACATAAATGTAATTTAAAAACTGTTCATTATGTAATCCGTAATCCAAATTTTATGGTTCGACCAATTAATTGTTAAAGTGATTAATATCTTTAACACCGTTTCGAAACCTTACACAAATAAAAACATTTTTTTAACCAATTTTAATAAAAACCATTTACAATAAAAATTTATTGAATTTTTACATTAACCAAAGTTAAAGTTTATAATATATGAAGGCAAACGAGTCTGGCGAAGTAACTATAGATTCAATAACCCCGCATGCAAACTACGGAAACAAAATCATTTAAATAAGGTTAATTTACAGGAATTATGTTGAGAAATATTGATAAGTATCCTGACAGAATTAAAGGATTTTTTTTGATTCTGTTTATCAGTTGGTTCAATAATTACGGGGAGATATTGAAAAATTAATGACAAATTAATGGCATTTTGTCAAAGCTATGCTTTGAATTCAGGATTAGGAAACATATTGTTTCTATAGCCAAAGAATATACCTATATGACCCTATCCTTATTGACATTCTATTTCATTAAAACGATTTTCCAACTAACTATCTATATTATATTAAACAAGCCAATCATCAAGTGATTTCGTTTCGTTACTGTTAAGTAAATATTTTAATTTTTATTATATATATACAGGGGAACACTAAATAGTTGACCGTCGGTATCATTTCAATACAAATTAATGTGTAAAAACTAACTACGAGTAATCTGCTAAGGTACCCCTAATTTTATTATATGGAATTAATTAATTATTATTAATTAATAAATTAAATACAAATTTTTAAATTCGATTAATGTAATATTTAATATTTAATAAATAAATATTATCTGTGAATGAATCATTGTGGTAAAAATATATAAATTATTAAAGATTTATCAAAATTCGGGAATGTATAAAATTACCTATAAAATGCAACTTGTATTTATGTAACCTCTTGTTAAGATGAATAATTGAACGTTTCAATTTATTTAATGTTCCAATTTAAACTATTTTGACAAAAGCGCCATTTAGAATAAAATGTTTTTAAATTTAAATATTTTTGGAAAATCATTCAAATCACCCTGTTCATTTTGATACCAAATACAAGAAAATATGAAAACTCCATTTATTCGGTAAGTATAAATCGTTATTTCATTATTTTTGTCCAAAATAAGTATTAAAAATTATAAATTTTTGGAAAGCGCTTCCCTATAAGATCATATGGAAAACATTCTAAGACTGCATTATCATATAATGACAGAAGCCCTCAAATATCGATTACAAGATCAATATATTTCAAACGAAACATTATTTTATATAAAATTATCAGAAAACTTTGGTGATCTAAGCAAAAAAAGGAAAATACCTAGAGCTTTAGAAATAGCTAAATAACTGTAGAAAATTTAAGAAATATTAAAAAATTTCAAAAACATTAGCAAATATTAGAAACCGATAATAAAATTATCAAAAATGTAAAATATTTAATATAAAAATTTACCAGTTTTGATGCAAATGCAAAATGGCTGAATTTATATATAATTTTTTTTTTGAAATTATTATTCACAATAATACTAAAAAAACTATACAAAGTTAGGTTATGTTTCTTAGGAACTCTTAGCAGCTAAAATACCTAAATAATGTTTTATCACCAATTAAAATACTGTTCTTCGTATGATTAGAAAGAAAACTACATCAGCCAGTATCGTTGCAGTGATTAAAATTGTCTGTGAGTCTTATTAACTCTATATTTAACCTATTTTATTAAGAAACCTTTTATTAAGAAACCTTTTCATTTCCAAAATTTTATTAAAATGAGTAAATATTCTGGAAAAATACTTTATTATTCCTAGTCATTTGAAACTTAGGACATTTCAAATGAAAAAATTCATTTAAAAAGATCAACTTTGAATATTATAATAAAATATTTCTTTATGTAATACAATAATTATTTAATTTACTACAAATATTTGTATAGCATTAAATTATACAAATTCATTTAAAACTAAACTTTAGTTTTGAAAAATATTTTTACAAATTGATTATAATACCAATTCATATAATTATCAGTTAATTTAATCAATTTAGTAAAATTTATAATTAAGGTTAGATATATAATTTGAATCATTTTTCATAGGTCATCGAAATATCGCCACAGTTAAAATTACCCAAAAAAATATAAAATAAAAAATGACCCCAAAATTTCAATAGAAATTAGGGCGATATTTGTAATGAAAAATCGCCCCACGCTTTTCAAAGAGATGAAATATGGAATAGTTTTGGTCGAACTATGAAGATGATATTCAACGTTTTTTTAAAGCATGTATTGAAGAAAACTATGTTGAATATGTAATTTTCTATTCGGAGCATATTGAACCTGTAGGATGCTTTTTAAAGACCTGCTATAATTTATATATAGAATATTTATTGAAAATGTAAGTATTACAATATCCCATCTTCGCTGGACCAAACCAGCGCGGCGATTTGAAGTGTTCTTTTCTTCTTTCAATTTGAAGTCATTTTTCATTTTATATTTTGGTCCGTGGGTGGGTGATTTTTCCGGGAACCGTTTTTCATTAATTAAAACATTTGGTAATACATATTTAATTTTCATATATAATTTTCACAAAAGCAAATAAAATTAAATAATATGATTAACAAAAAAAGAAAAATTATATTACAAACATTAACTTTTTATTTACCAAAACTAATTGTTTAAACCAGATAAAATTTATTATTTATTTAGCATTTCATGTAATCAAATAATTTTATATATGTAATAATTAATAATTTTTTTTTTGTTTTTAAAATAATTCAATTAATTGTAAATCATTTGTTTTATGTTGATGATAACATAATTTCATGTAGCGAAAATTTATCGTGACTTAAGTTTTTATTTATTTTGCTATTAAAATTGTAATTAAAATTTATTTAGTATAATTTTTTATATGTCCTTTTACCAAAAAAATGATTCACGGTTTAGTTAAATATGTTAACTGCCAACAATTGTTTATTAAGTCATTCACCATATCTACGACTTTAATATTCAGGTAAGGTCACAAATAAGATATTCAATAAATCACCGACTTTACCCTGAATATATTGTCACTCCATTCCGCTTCAACTGCTTTGAAATGTCAAAAAAAAGTTGTAACCTATAGAAATATAATCAAAATAGCTATAATTAACATTTGGTGGTGCCAGTTGGTCCTGCAGAAAAGTTCATTTCAGTTGAACTTTTCCGCTCTGTCGTTTATTTTAACTTTTTAACTGATATTTGTATGTTTTAATCCTTTTATTTGTGACATTTCCATACGACAGCGTCTCGGCGAGACAATTCCACCATTACACTAAAGCTTAAATTAAGTTTAGCAGACAGGGCACTAATTAACATATTCAGATTATTTGGAAATCGAGTGTACTCTGGCGAAGACATTTTTGTTAACACATTGGATGCCAAGGTAAGAATAGCCTGTTTTTAACTTGATCATGTCAAGCATAACCGACAGACAAAAACTTTATATGTAAATGCTTTGTCAGACATATGTGCCTGACAGAAGGGTTTATAGAAATTGCTGTGTCAGACACATTTTATAAAAGCTTAAGCATTTTTCAATACATTTTGTCAGACAGAGGTACCTACGTATGTTTCTGTAAAAGAATGGTGGTATTCTAAGGCAAACTGGTCGATTTACGTCGGCTTTAATATTGGGTTACTCATAAACATGAAATATTGAAACGATACCAATCGATATTCCGAAATTTTTAGAGCGGTTTCCAATGTAAAAGTATTGTCAGACATATGGTGTCTGACGTCGCACCCAATGTGTTAAATAAATTTATGTGGCACCGAGAACTTCATATTTTTCGATAACCCTAAATAATTAATTTAATGACAATTATTATTATTTTCAATTTTTATTTTATTATTTTAATAAATTTTCAATTTAATGTGTTAAATATTAGTTTATTTCCAGTTCCAGCCACAAAATTAGCCAATAAAAAGTAAATTTTCACTATACTTAATTTATTCGAACTTCTCTAAAAGTTTTTTTTATTCATTATTTTTGTTTTTTATTAACATTGACAAATTTTCAGATTTTTCTTTTATATCTTATTATTAGCTATATTTTCTTCTCATAATACTGTAAGAAAAAAGTTAAAATGAACTAAAGAAAAGTTAACATTAGCATGAGTTTAGAAAAAGTTTCCTAACGATAATAATAATAATAAAAATATAAAAACAAAAATTATAATAATAGATGGAACTTTTTGTGGCCAAAATGAAGGGAAAGTTAAGTTTATATTTATTAAACTTATAGTCTGGTGTTAATATTAACCATAAATATATTTATTATTTCTATTAAAAAAAAATAAAACAGAATATCCTTAAAAAAAATATTATAGTTTTTTTTTTGGGTAATAAAATATGTTGCTTTACGAGCTGAGTTCTTTCGTTCGATCGAATATAATTTTTTTTTATATTTCGAAAGCGTAAAAACAAGAAACTATGAAACTATAAATATAAAATTCAATGTATTTTTAAGATATATTATGAAAATATTTGTTATTCGAAGAAGATGTAAAATTATCAGTAGCATTTATTTGTTGAGTTGTAATTTGAAATTGAAGTTTTTAGTTATCAAGAAGTTAAAATTTGATTCAATAATTTATTTTTTCGTGGAATTAATCTTTAATTAGTTCTAATAAAAGTTTATACGATATTAATAATTACTTAAATAGTGTATACATTCAGTTCAGACTGTTACTTACAGATGCTGTAAATATAGGAAAATAACAACTTACAAAATAGAAGAAGAATTGAGCTATCTAAAACAATTCGTATCTGGACCATAAAGTGATGAAAAATACTATTTACAAAAATACTATTTCTGTTATACTGTAACTGTTATACTGTGACTGTTATACTGTAGTTATAATATTACCTATTATATTATTAGGAATAGGAATCTTCCTATTGATATGAATACGAATAGAACCAGAATTTTATGCTTCTTTACAGGATACTGGAAACATAAAAATCAGCTACACACAATGTATTTGACAGTAGACTTCTATTAAGCTGACCGTAAATTGTGCAAATTCTGTTAAGATGAAGAGATAATCGGCAGGAGCATATACTCAGGTGCTGCAGTGTAAAAGACTTGGGCTTGTTGAAAATTAGCTTATGCTACTTAGAATAGAACTTGTATTAGATAAAGTAGCTATAAATATCAACAATACAATTCTGAGGTCTTGTCTTGTAAAAGATTTCGACTTCTTGAAAATTCTTCTTAGATAAAGTTCTTCGTCCCAGGTAAAGTTCTAATATTCTTCGTCAGTAAGTATGATAAGAAAGTAAATTACAACAGCCAGTATCATTGAAGTATACTTAGAATTTTCGGTAAGCTTCAATTAATTCAAAATCTGACCTATAACAAATGGTTTTTTTTCCCCAGAATAATTTTTATTGAAATGAATAAATATTCTGGAATATGTGAAAAAATACTTTTTATTCGTACTCATTTCAAACTTTAACGACGTTTCAAATACAATTTTTTTTTTCACCAAATTTTAGTGAAAATATAATGTTTATATTAATGGGAAAAACTTATTTTTTTCAAAAGTCGTTTTTCAACTTCTTTTATATGTACAGCCGATTATTGATAAATATATACATAAATACATAACGTAGATAAAAATAACTATGCTTTAACCATACTTGACATACTTAATAAAACTTGACATAATTTAACTGTAAGAAGTAAAAGTGTTTTTACAGAATATATATACGGAAATTAAATTTTCCTTTTAAGTCTTAAAGGATATGTTATTAATCATAAAAAAAAAATATATTTGTTTTTAGACCCAGAAAATAAATCTAATAAATGGTTGATAAGAAATATGAGTTTTCTTAACCATAAGGAGAAAATGATGTTTAAATAAAAATCTTAAAACGAAAATTCAAATTGAAAATGAAAATTATTTGTTACAGATATTATTGATGACCTAACCATAAAACTAATAAAATATTGGAATGCCGATACATCTAAATTGGATGGGATACAAATTGTCAACTGGGAAAATGTTGAATGGAGAAAAATGTGAACTTGCGTTTACGATATACAAAAATATGTTTTACAAAATGTAGAGTTATAAAAGAAATTACTTAAAATTTCAAAAGTTTGTCAACAATTAAATTAATTTGAATATTTTTTAAAAAAAATTAAAATCAATCTTGTAATCCTGCAGGATATTTATTAATTTAAATTGATATTTAATGTTCTAAATATTGCTAAACTTTTAAATGCAAACCATAAAAAATTGAATAGAGAATATAATTTTTTTTGTCATGAATGAATTTTCCAAATTGAATATGTAAAATAATGATTTACTACTGTACGATATTGTAAATTTCAAAAGATTCCCTTAGGTCACACTGTAATATAAACCATATTGTAAACCATTGAGGCAATATTTTTTAATAATATTGATGATTTCTGAATTGAGATAAAAATATTGAAATAAAGCTGTTAAATTTTGGTTAACCGAAAACTGGGAGTTGATAAAAAAATTGCTATTTTTGACATGAATCCACTGAAGTTATCAACCAAACTTTTTTGTTAGGTATATAGTTATAGTATAAACTGTCCGTCAAAATTCAAATATGCATTAAATTTCACAATTATAGTGCTGGAGATATTAACATTGCGTTTACGTGCCTCTTGGAAATGTCAAAAAAGGTTGAAACATAGAAAAAATATCATGTCAAAAGCAAAAGTAATTTGACATTTCAAAGCAACAAAACGAAAAAGTTGAAATCAAGCGAAATTTTCATTAGAACAGAGCGGGACCAATTGTTCTTTTGACATTTCAAAGTGGCAGCGGTACAATGGAGGGGGTAGAGTATCTCCAGGGTAAAAACATTAAGAACGCATACAGAAACGACCGTAATTCATTTTTTTTTTACATTTTTGGATTCTTCAATTTCAAAAAAGTAAAGAAAACTTGATTTTATTAGTTACAATGTTGTGAACCTTTCATTCCATCATATAGTTCCTTGTAAAACTATATGTGATAGCACTCACTTAAAAAATCCTTTTGTTGGAAAGACAGAACGACGCTTGTGAACCTTTCCAAAAATATAAATATAAAAACAAAAGAAGATTAAAGTAAAAAAAAAAACTACCCTCTCTGTGTTTTCCATTAATAATTCAAATTTAATTTCAAATTTTCCATTCTAAATGTGCTACGTAATCCATGAAAGAATTGAAAAATATGATACATTTTCAACTTTTTTTTTCTCTACCATCTGTCTCATTGTTTTATTTATATGTATATGTAAAAAGGATATATGATGAGGGAGTTGAGTGGGTAGAAAATGTTATAGTCAAAGGAAATTGTTTTTAATTTTTTATTTATTTTATTTTTTTATTTTTGTGTGGAAATGTAATGTGTAAATATAAATTTTTAATGCATTTCCGGTTGCATGAAATTTTTAATGACAAATATTTCCTATATGGTTATATAGTATTTGACAAATTATTTATTTATTAAAGATGGGATTTGACAGAAAAGTTGTATATGCTTTCTAATATAGTTATTGTGGTTTTTCTATATATAGTTATTAAAAAATGCTAGTACTATTTTAGGTAGACTGTTTCATCTCCTCTTTTCACACACCCACTTCCAGGATTGCTGATATATTTTAGTTTAGAAAATATAGAAACTTTTGACAGTTGAACTGTTAGTAATATTTTAATGAAATGATTACGATTTAAGGGTACAAAACCACCCGTATACAGAAGGGAAAGGGTGTTGTAAAATATTTGTTGATTTAGTAAAATTATAACCTATTCTGTCGACTTTACATTACCTCCCAACTGAAATTTTGTTGCTTTTATTGGTATTTGAAAAATGAAATATTTTAACTTCTACTTCCCATAAAAGTGTGAATCCCTATTCTAAAGAGCCTCAACCGAAAATGAAGACATTGTTTTTAATGATTTAGTTTTATATAAAATATAAAATTAGAAAAAATGTATTTCAAAATTTGTGCTCCAGCATTGACCATGAAGGAAGTTGATACTTAAGAAACCTTTTAAAAGATGATGAGAATGTGGGCAACAAGTAACAAGAGATTTCTCTTTCAAATATCATGTAAATAAAATTGAAAAGTCAGATAATACTGACACTCGGTTTTGCTCAGATGAGGATGAAACTGAATAATCTTTACGATTGAGGATAAACCTGTTGCTCGGGAAAGACTGGATTACATAATATCACAACCTATGGAAGCAGCAAACTGGAAATTTCAAGCTTTTATGATTCAGACTTGTCTCGTATCTGTAAATATTAATTTTGATAAAACTCGTAATTTAAAACATGATTAACTCATCTGGTCCTGACGGACTGCTTGCAATAGTTTTAAAAATGTGAAGTGATAGTCTTGCGCGAACTCTTACAGTTCTTTTTAAAAGATCTCTGTCCGTGCGAATATTTCCAAGTTTCTGGACTTGGTCGTTGATCTACCCTTTAAAAGCCAGTGTTTTGTAGGTGAAATGAAAGATTTATAATGAAAATTGTGGTTATAATAAACAATGCAATCAAAAAGTTTGACGCAGGGTATGCGCAATAAATTGGTAAGTATTAGCTAAAATATTTAGCTAATAACAACTGGGCACATACCACATATTAATTAAATAATTTATTTATTGTAGGATAAATATTCTTAATGATGTAATGTTACCATACAACGAAGAAAGTAAACTGGTCCAAATCTATTTTTCTAGAAGACGGTGACCCAGTTTACAAAGAAGTTACAATAACTTGAATTTTTTTTTTGACAAATATGTTATAAGGTGGATTAGTATTATAAGTAAGAATGAAGTTATCATCAATACGCGAATACAACATGTGCTTGAAATCATTGTACTCTACTTTGGTATTCTAATAAATCAATCATTTGAGTTTATTAATTGATATTGAAATTACCAGTAAAATGACCTTGTCAGTTAATTTGATTGGATTATTATACTTGTAATTAATTTTTTTTTTTTTTTAATTTGGCTGTAATTGTATTCCTTGCAGACATTCTAATACAATTCTCTTGTCCCTATAAATAAAAATAAAAATTTGATTTTAATTTAATTAAAAGACGAGTTTCCCAGCAATAAGAACAAAGAACAACTTTAAAAATATGAACCAGTCGGAATTCAGATTTAATATTTATGTCTTAAACATAATTTTCAATTAAATTTTTCTTTCACAATTTAGTTTTTCTTTTGTTTAAAAAAAAAAAATTATATAAAAAAAAAACCTAAAAAGAACCTTCACGTGTTATCCTGCGGGTAAAACAATTTAAATATACAAATCAGCATGTCCTTTGCACAATAACAATACTTTTTTGAATTAAAGCTATATCCTTAGTTACTCTAAATCGAAATATTTACATATACATTTGTGAATTTTTTAAATATACAAAATATTCAATCTTTGGGAACATTATTTTTATCTTACAACTTTTACAGATATCAAATTGTTAGAAGATATTTTCCTTGTTCTTGTTAACTTTTCAAGTTATATTTTACAATTTTTGCCACAAGCTTAAAATGAATTTGTAAAAAATATAATATCAAATTTGGTAAGCTGTCGATGGAACCAAACTTATATGTCGCGATAGGGACAGTAACACAAAAAGTGTTTTCATCATCTCGCGATTGTCTCTACCGTTTGTCTCGCGTTTGCTATATTAATTCTGCTATATATAAATTCAATTACAAGTATTTTTAATAAATTTATTTCATTAAATTTATTCGTAAACTTATTTGTAAATTTATTGGAAAAGTTGTCACATTTTTTTATACTAATATTTTATAATAATTTTCCTACATCCAAAATTGTTTACACGAGGATTTCTGTTTTCAAACATTCAACAGAAAAAAAACATATTAAATATCCTTAAATATTAATTTTCCGAAAAATTTTTCTCATTTTTTATTTTCCTACAACAAAAACAAATAAATAATATCTTATTTTTCTATGTGAATAATGTAAAAAAAAAATATTAAATTTATAATATTGAAAAATTGAAGAAATTATTAAATAGAATTCGTGTGTGCAGATCCTGCTTTTCACATGGATTGGGGATAATAATAATGGAAGTATTATTTTTTATGTAATTCAACTGTAAATTCTTTTTCTTGTTGTTGTTGTTGTTGTAGATAAATAAAGGAATTGAATTTAATTTCAATGTGATACAAATATATACATAAAATTTAGCTATGATAAACCTATGCTAAATACTAAGATTTAAAAGTATTATTTTCAAATAAGAAGCCACTTAAGTTCCCTTTTTTTTTAATATACAAATTTTATTTTATTATTATTATATATGTATATGTATATACACATACATATATATAATATCTCATCTAACATTTATGATTATTCGTTTTATTTGCATAGAAATTCAAAAAAAAAAAAAAAATCTATTTCCAAATTAATATTATGAATATTTCAGAGTTAACAAAAAAATCAGTTTACATAATTTTAGGGGTTGGCTGTAAAGCAAATTTTTGGGAATAGTGTAAAAGTTTAAATTTGAACTATGAATGCTTATTAGAGCTATGGAAATTGTAGTTAACATAATTATCTAAAATTATATAGTTGCACAAAACTCAACTGAAAATTTAGAGGTTTCTAAATTTTTTAATTAGAAACTTTTTTAATTAGAATTAGAAACTAATAGTCGATCTACAATTAATATTATGAATATCTCTCTATACGCTCTCGTTTCGCAGCATACAAAAGAGTGTCCACAATGAAATTGTAGAAAGCATTTTTTGACATTGTTTTGTTTACAAAATTTCTTATGACATCAAAACATAAATTATTGTTTAATTTCATGTTTTTTTACCTCCTCAATTAATTTTTCTTCTAACATAATTTTTATTTTTTTCACGTTCACACTTTTGAATTTTTTGTTTTGAATTTGACACTTCAATGCGAAAAAAGTTAGAAGTTAATCAACTTTCTTCATGGGTGCGAAATGGCTGCGTACGGAAGCGCTTATTGTAGACACTTTCATATAATTTAATACATTTCAACTTTACTTTGGCACCTGACAGCGTATAGAGAGCGAACGAAAGCGCTCATTATAGATCGACTATAATCCTAATCAATAAGATTAGTTTAATATGAAAGATAAATGAAAATTTGGAAGTGCTCATGAACTACGGCCAGAAAAAGGTCCAATTTTGCATATAAAAACTCTTCATGGTTGGTTTTGGAAGTCAAAACTTATAAAACTGTCAAAATTAAATTTTAATGTTTCTCTCTACACTGTAATTTCAATATAACCTGAGAGTGAACCGACAAATTTTAATAAAATTTAGCATATTCTTCTATAAATTTCTACCATCAACTACAATCTCAATATGAAAATAGATTATTTTGGTCACATCCTTATGGTTTACTGTTCTTAGTTTTTATTTAATAACTTTGTAAAGTGAGATATAGAAAAATCAACCCCAAAAAAATTTTTTTTTTTAAACCATTTTAACGCAAAATATAACAAATAAACGAAAACATTTATAGAAAAATCTGCATATAAATATGTAAAGTGTTTTTTTTGGAAAGTATATATTAAGGGTAAATTTACCCAAATAACAATACAAACCATCAAATTTATCGTGTAACACAACATTACCAAAAAGATCCTTATACACTCTCATACTCAAATAGGTACTCATGTGGAAAATATTCAAAAGATTTTCATTTTCCTTTCACTTTTTTTGTTGTTGTTTATGTTCAAAGAAGGGTAAGGTGATGGAGGTGGTTTATTTATTTTACTTGGATATAATAATAGCGAACTTCCAAATATAAATGATATTATTTTCAAATTTTTAACATATTTTTTATTATAAATAATAAGGGAATTCATAAAACGTGATTATGAAGGGGAGAAAAATTAAAGTAAAAAAAAAAAAAGTGATTTCTGATTCGGATTTGATTAGTTGTAGTCTTTTTAAAAATTTTTATGTATTTGTAGAAAAACATAAGAAAAATCTGGAAAATAAGATAAAGGTGAATTTTTAATTTAAATTCTATGGAAAGATTAGAAATTATTTTAAGTTTTTATAAAGGATATTATTTTAAAACATATTCGACTAATTTTATGTATAGAATTAGAAAAATAATCCTAATCAATGGAATTGGTTTAAAATGGTAGATAGATGGGAATCATCGAAGGGCTCATGAACTAAGGATAGAAAAATGTCCAATTAACATATAAAAATTCTTCATGTTGAAGATATCGTGACTGATCCAATCGTTCTCCCGACCGAACTTATGATCTGTTTCCAATCCTGAACTCCTGTAAAAGTAAAACTCATCCTATTCAATTTACGTTAAAATTAATTTCCTTCAATGAAATAATATTAAAAGAATTCACGATGAACTAAATATTTCCTGCTAATTTCACATTATTCGGTCCCAAAATTTCAACTTGATACTATTCCTAAGTTTGTTTGGCCTACAGTTTGTCTTGACTTTGACAGATAATTGGAACATAAGTATATAATTTTAATTTAGAAATTCAATTAATTTTTAATAATATGAAATGGAAATCTAAAATCTAATTTTAATAATTGCTTTTGAAATTCATGGGTCTATAATTACTACAGAAATTATGTAATATTAATCGAATAAGTAAATAAAACAAAATTAAATAATAAAATTTCATTATTTCAGCTTAATTATAAAAAATACTTTTTTAGGACTTAGATAATGATTAGGCAGAGTGAATTTAATTTAATTTATTCTTTATTTATTTATTGTTTTATTAAATTTCATATGAATATATTTTTAATATACATTTAACGAACAATTTCCACCCTTTGAAATCCTTCGATGATTATCCTGCCTGTGCAACTTCTATATTATATTCTTGATTTTATTATAGTGAATACTTTTTCTGCATCAGTCTTGTATATTGGAATCGCGCAGTTATTTATTTTCCATTCTAGTTTCAGCAGATGGAATATTACTGGATAAGATGGGCCAGTTATTATTCAAATATTTATCGAGACAAAATTGCAACATTAGAAGCTTCCGATGTAATAATTTACCATAATATTAACGCTTTTTATACATGAATTTTCTTTTTCCATATGAATTCATTAGTTTAGTTTTAAATTGATTTTCATTTCCAGCTTTGATTTTACTCCCTTTTTACAGTTTTAAACCTTTTTGGTAATACGAATCTTTTTGGTAATACGAAGACGAGAATTTAAATCTTTTATTTAAGTCGTTTTTTAATTTCATTGCTTTTTTATTTGATATCCATTATTTCTTTTTCGTCCTTATTTGTTTTGCATGTATATTTTTCATTAATTATTGATTAATGAAAAATTATTTTTCACATCATTATTAAGTTGAACCATTTTCGTTCTACGTATTGGCTTAAGATCTAATCTTAATATTAATGATTTAATTTTCGAGGAAAGTGTTATCAATTGAATATAGGTAATCTTCGAAATTTCTAAATATTTAAAAATCCAGAGCTAAATTCGAATTTTGAACGTACAATAGATTAAGATACTAATGTAAAGTATTCGGTTTTTTATCTATTAACAGCAAATTAATTGAAATGTTAAACTAAATTAGCATTTGCTTATTCACAAATTTGGTATAACATTTTTTAATGACAGTCAACTTGCTGATATTTAATTCACAATTATTATTACTAACTAATCAATATTAATTCACAATGTTAGAATTTTACAAAAATGTATATTACAAAAATGCAACATAAAAGGATCCATAAAAACGTGTACTAAAATAATCCTCTCACCACAATATTTCACTCGAAAAATATGTGAAAAGAATTTGAAACATTATTACATACTAACAAAAAAAAAAATAAAGGAAAAACGTAACGAAAACTCATGTTTTTTCTAATTTTGATAAAAAAAATTTCTAAAATTTTTTTTTTTTTACATTGTTTCATACGTTTTTTTTTGTTTGCGTTCTTCTTTTCCGACCAGACTGTGTGTAGGAAAAATTTCTAAAAATATTATCCTTTCTGATATTTTGAAATGTCAAACCTTGTAACAAACATGTGAACATAATATTTATGATTAAGAAACGTGAGCTTAGAAACTTTTTTTTTTTTATGTTCATGTATTTTATTGAGAATTGTTGTTGATGGTTAAAAAAGGATAAGAAAAGTAAACTCGTTAGTAGGTAAACAACAACGTAATACAATGTTTTATTAAACATAAGCCCTAAAGAAATATTAAGTAAAGTAACTGAAAAAAAAGTATCATCATAATAATAATATAGTAAGTAATATTTTATAACAAAACCAAATACAAAATATTGAATGAATAGTGTGGTTCCTGCCTGATTCTTGTTTGATGCATTTCATCCTTAAAAAGCTATTTTCGTATATGCCTTAAGAATGTTATATAATATATTATGTTACAAACATTTTTTTTTTCAGACATGGATTACGAGTCGTATAAGAATTAGGAAAAAAGTTTTTTGTGATTTTTAATTTAATTCAAAAACAGACTAAACTGTATAAGAATCAAAGGGTCCTTTTTTTTGTTGTTGTTATGTATGAATATTTTTTTTGTATTTGTTAGATATTAACAGAAGTAATCATTAATGCTTAGTCGTGTATTCATCTGGAAAGGATTTACAAAAGTTTTATGTTTAATATTTGTGCATAAACAAAGTTTCTGTATCTAATAATATTTAATCATCATAAGTAATGTTAACGATGGCGTATTTAATGTCCTTAGGATATTATTTAGTATGGATTTGTGTAAATTTTTTATATTATAGATGTTGCACAGGTTTTTTAATAGTAAAGTCTGATCACATTTTTATGCTATGTCTGGTTTATATTGTTATATAATATTTTAATAGGGAATAAGCAGTGGAACAAATTCTAATTATCATTAATTCAAAGATAAATATTGAAAAAAGTGTTTAGGCGGCCTAGACTTTCAAATTATAATTATATTTAATTTCACTATATTTATTTTTGGTTGGGATTTAACTCATTAATTAAATTTTCCATACAATATTTACTTATTAAGAATGAATTTAGTTATAAATCTAATATTAAAATAAACATAAAAATTTTGATAATTAAAATAAATAATTACTAAAACATTTAATTATATAATAATTAATTTATTATTTACTACATAATTTCGTTATTTTTGTTATGTTGGCTTCTGGGAGAGAGTATATTTATTACACATTTATTATTATTTTTAGTTCTATACCTACTGAATTGAATAAAATTTTTGCAAATTACAAATATTAATTTTTTTTTCGATAGTATTTAAGGACTTTGCACATGATACGCGAACTGCGAATTGCGAATTGCGAATTGCGAACGAATCCATTATTTCCTGTTTAATTATTTTTTTAAAATAAATTTCTTAAATAAAATGGTTAAAATCAATTAATACACATAATGTTATCAATTTTTTTAAAATTATTTTATGAAAATTATGAAAATAAACTATTTAATTTTTTTTTCTGCGAATTGGAATATCTGGTCTCGAACTGTCAATCATTATTCGCGATCCACTCGTAATCCACATTTTTACGAATATTCGCAATTTTTGAAATTTCTTTCACATGAAACGAAACTGCGAATTGTGAATATTCCATACAAAAACATATTTGAGTGGATCGCGAATAATGATTGCCAGTTCGCGACTAGATATTTCAAAACGCAGAAAAAAAAAATAGTTTATTTTCATAAATTTCATAAAATAATTAAAATTTTTTTGATAACATTATGTGTATTAATTAATTTTAACCATTTTATTTAAGAAATTTATTTAAAAAAAATTTAATTAAAAATGGAATAATTGATTTGTTCGCAATTCGCAGTTCGCAGTTCGCGTATCATGTGCAAAGTCCATTACTATATCAATAATATAAAATCTATTTTATATAAAATGAAGTAATAAATTTAATGTTAGTTTCAAAAGTAATTTACATAAAAATAATTTTAAAATTATATTAAATGAAAATTAGATATACTCAATAATAGAATTATTCTAAAATATAATTTCAAAACATAAAAAGTTATAATTCATCAGATACAAATCGAAATATGTAAATTATAAAGATGAAAAATTATGTATATGATATGAAGAGGCAACATTACTATCATACTCCAGCAGTATCAATATCTAATTAGTATAATTGAAATTATCCTAAATACATTAAAGATATTGGGTTAAATATATTGGAATCATTGTTATCTCGCATATTCGTTTATCGATACTGTCCTGTTTTATACATAAAAAAAATAATCTGAAACAAATCAATTTTTGAACTACTATACAATTTTCAAATGAAATTGTATATTTATCCAAATTGAATTAAACCCTAAACAAACACAACAAAAAATAAATAATTTTTTTTTTAAAAAAAGTTTCAGATTTCTACAAAAATTTGATACCTAAAAATATAAAACTTTTAAAACTAAAAATTTGATTTTTTAAATCTCTAGCGAGCGTGTTGAATTTATTAAATAATGTTATCTTTGAAAATGAAACTTTTGTTAAAAGAAATATAAGATTTTTTTTTTTTAAATAAAACAAATTGTTAAATAAAGTTTATCGAAAAGTTGAAGATCAATTGATTAGTTCGATAATTGAAAAAAATAAGAAGAAAAATATAGAAAGGATATTGAAATTTAAGAATGTCATTGTTTCCAAAAAAGGCTATATTTCAAGAGATTTTCCTTAATCATGATTATGTTTCAGGAAACATAATTAAAAGAAATGGAATCATGTAAATTAATTGATTAATTTAAATTCGAATATAGTTTAACATTAAACACAAAGTAAATTTTGTTAAAATTTACAAATAAAAGTTTAATTAAAGTATATTTGAAAAATATTTTAATTACAACATTTAAAGGATCAATGATTAGTCCTTGTAGATTTCTTAGTTTTTGCATAAAATTGTCAAATTTGAAAATATTTTATTTAAAATTTTAAAGTTTTAATTATAATAAATTTGAATTTTTTTTTATAAAATGAATTTATGTTTTATAAGAAAACTTAGTTTTCCTTAGATCTTCACATAATAATATAAAATTTTAAAAGAAAATATGAAAATTATTACTGTTTTTCTAAAATTACTCCATATGGAATTCAAACATAATTTTATAATTTTAAAGAAGGGTATAGAAAATACCAGAAATTTGATGAACCTAATATATGAAAACTGTTTTTTTTTTTTACTGAGTAATGCTATCTTATTTCATTATCCTTTAAAAAATATAGGTTTTACAGAACACATACAACAACAATAATAACCATTGAATATGACTAGAAAGGATGTAACAGCAAGAAAATTATTCACATTAAAACTTTTGTATTAACACAATATGAATACAAAAAAAAAAAAACGAAATTGCTTAACCTCAAAATATAATATTAGAATTTACTGGGAAATTTAGCCCCTAAAATAAGAAGAATTTTCAATTTTGTGGTATACCAGGATCATTTGTTTTAGTTAATTAGTATCTTATGTATTTATATAATATTGTAATAATAATAAATATACTTTAACCTTTGTATATGTAAAGTTTTCTTATTTTTGGATTCTGTATTATAACTTTTAAACTAAAATATAATATAGTAACCGCGAAATTATATAACCGGGGTTTTTAGAATTTATAAGGTAGTGTATCTTTTCTTTATCCAAGGTATTGTTATTTTTAGGTTTCGTAACGTAATTAGATAGTATATATTTTTGGTTTGGTTTGGTGAATATTTATTAAAGTAAACGCACCATAGTTCATTAAAATAAACGCTACAGAGAGTTTTTCTCTGTAGAGATACTTTTAAATTTTTTTTCGAAATATTATAATATTTATTAGTAAACCTATGACAATATTTTACCACCCATTGATATGATTTTTAAAAATGAATATAAAATTAAATAATTTTAATATTTTTAAGATGCGTAGATTTTTAATTTCAATTTTTGTTTTTCAATTACTCCTCTTGGGAGCATATGGTTTCAACAAAGCATCTTCATCTTACTCGGTTTGATGCTGTAGTTTTTGCGCCTTCTCAACTAAGATTACACCTTTATAGTTCTTGGAGTATCGTGTGTCTCCAGATGATCTTTGGACGACCACGACTTCTTGATCCTTTAGGATTCCACTCTAAAGACAATCTTGTTATGCTATCGAGCTTCTTTCTGATGGTATGGTCGAACCACCTTCAATTTCTATGTTTCTATTGTAACAGCTTCTTTCAGAAATAGTTGATGGTTCTTGAGATTAAATTACTTATTGGAATATTATTTTGTTAGTTCGAAAAAAAATGATTTAAAAATTTCTGATTTATCTCAAATATTGTAATTTTATAGTTTCAATTTGAATTTCAAAATGATTCAATTGAATTATAATTTCATGTAATTTAAAATTTTAACTCAGTGATAATCTTGTCTCAATGAAAGTACTGCTCTATAAAATCCTGACTACATAAAAATGTTCAGAATTTAGTGCCTAAATTCTGACGTTCAATATGTTTACCTTTTTTTTCCTTTCGAGTGTGCAAGAGCCTAACATGAAAATTGTATGTAATGACAGTTATCAAAATTATAGAAAGGAATCAATACTAATTTGACTTTCGAGTTTTAGCATTAAATATAGTGCTTTAGTTCACAGACTTAAAGAAATTTCAAAATGAAAACCAAAAATATTTTTTCCAAAAATTTGGCCTTTTTAATGTTTACGTATTCGGAAAGCAATAAAAATAAAGTTAATAACATAAAATTAAATTAATTATTAATTTCAATTTTAAATTGAAATTTATATTAATCTAATTTCATCAATTAATTTATTTATTTTCTAATTATATATTAAAATCATCTATAATTGAGGAAGCATAGATTTTATTTGAAAAATCAATGCTTTTGTATTGAAAATGTTTTGTGCCAATTTTCTATTTAAACACGTAAACTATCAAGAAAAATCTTCGGAATTTTTAAATTTTTATTATCAATATAAATTCAAATACACCTTTTAATATAAAGGACCAATTTACATAGAAGCACGTAGAAAAATACAAAAAAAAAAAAATTAGAGATTTAATGATGCATTCTCTACTGGCGTATATAGAATGAATTTAGTACAGATAATAGAAAATCAAGATATCCTTAGTAGTTTATGAGTTAGTTCAAAGAAGTTTATATTTTTTTTTGGGGTTTTCTAATAATCAATTAAAATTTAGCTTATCAATTCAAATTTTTAATTGATTTAGCAAATTGTAATTTTTTATAACATATTCTGACTAGATTAATTAAATGGAAAGAGCTGTTTCAGTCGAATAGATAGACAGACTCATGATAAAAATATTTATAAAAAAATGTTTTAATAAAATTTTATTCACTGATCTGTAACACTATATTTACAATTCTAAATAATTGATTGAAGTGACTAAAGTTGTTATGCAAATTTAATGATTATATCGGATATTGCATCAGTACCGTATACACTTTGCTTATCCATGTTGAAAATATCTTTGTGTCGTCAAGCTTTTAATGATATCAAAACGTTATGTGTTTTTATTCTATACTTTGAATAGTATTGATCATCAAATATTGTCATAACGAAGTGTAATCCTTTTTATTATACATATAGAAAAAGACTTTAAGTTTTCAATAAATTTAATAAAATTTTATAAATTTTTTTTTACATGATGATTGTAATCGAAAAGGATTTTAAAGTTAATAAATTAAAAATATTTCTTTAAAAAATTTTTTAATTTATATTTTGAAACTTTTGTATGCAACATATTAAAATATAATCAAATATTTAAGTAATTAGCATAATCTTTTCTAAATATACAAAATATTCATGTTAATTAAATAATCATTTTTCTCTAGATTAGAATATTAATTTTTTTTTTTTTGATAAAAATTAAAATTTTCTACTTTTCATAAATTTTGATCTAATCAGAAAGGATAAAATAAATAAAATACGCAACGTAACCACCATTAGTACGAAAAACTGGAAAAATCTAAACCGTTGATAATAGAAATGATTTTTATTTTTGTTAGCTTGTATTTTGAGCAAAAAAGACGTGACTTTTTATTTTTATATATATAATACCATAAAGAATAAATACATAGAGATTAAAACTCATATAAAAGTTTTTACTGTGGATTTTAATATCAAGATTTCTAAAATAAATTCCACAAACCGGAAGCATAAAGTTTTTCATATAAAAGTTTTTATTGTGGATTTTAATTTCAAGATTAAATTCCACAAACCGCAAGCAAAAATTTTTTAATATAAAGAACAAATTGATAGAGATTAAAACTCATATAAAAGTTTTTACTGTGGATTTTAATTTCAATATTTCATGATTAAATTCCACAAACCACAAGCATAAAGTTTTTTTTACTTCCATAAAACAAAAATTTACTTACATGTATAATAAATTTACTTCTTGATTTTATGAAAGTATGTGTAGATGAAATAAAGCTTTTATGCTTGTGGAATTTAATCTCCAAATTTTCGTCTATACAAAAACTTTTTATATAAGCTTTGATGTCTTTTTATATATACTTTTTGATAATACGCACACCCCACACACAATATTAATATTCAGTCACACAATGTCACGTCCTCTCTTCGCGAAATTCCTGACTGCTAAAAAGATCAAGGATAGTGTAAAAAAAAAGGTAAAATTTCAAAAATTTTATATAAAAATATAAAAAAAAAATTGTCAGTTATTGTTTTATTACGTGATCATAATATAAAAAAAGTATTACATAATCTAAAAAGAGAAAAACGAATAAAATTTATTTAAAATAGAAAAAATATATTATATTTTTTATAATAATAATCACTGAATAATAGATTAGCTGTGTAAATAAAATAGATAATTTAATATTGTGAACAGGAATTGTGACAAGTCGCGTTTTCACTAATAGGTTTGACTATGCTAAAAATACAGAACAGCAACAGACTTTGTTCTTTGTAGTAGTTTTTTTTTTGTTTTTGAAAAATATTTGAATAAAAATTGCCTAAATACATAATTAATCTTGTTATTATTTTATTCGTTTTGGCAAGAAGCTGGCTGTAAAAAGTCTATCCAATAACTCGGAGTTTGTTAAAACCGTGATTTGTAAAAAAAAAAAATAATAAGGAATTTTATCATTTCAGGAAGATGGTAAAGAAAATTACAAATTTCTAGAACACGCAACAATTTGAGATTAGAGACCCAATCTCAAATTCTATGGATCACAAAAACTGTACGAAATTTTAGACAAATTCTTTAACCACGTTTATTTAAATTAGTATACAAATGGTATGAGACATGCACCCAGGAAATCGAATTATTTTTGTCTTGTATTTTTGGAATCTTCCATGCTTGGAAATTTATAAAGAAATTTATTAAAGTAATATTTAATTTTTCAAAAATATTTTTTCCATCTCAACACTCCATGGTTATTCTATAGTTCCACGTAAAATAAAAAACAAAAAATCTTATTTTTACCAACCAAAAGTTAATTAAAAAAAAATAATTGACAGCCTTTGGGTGTTTGTTTTAGAGAGAATATGCTAAATAAAATGATTTTTCTTTATTTTTAGTTGACCTACATTTTTTTATGACATAAATCATTCGACTGTGTAAAGTCATCATTATGATTTTAGAAGATTTTTTTTTTATTTTCATTTGGTATATAAATAACAAGTGAAATTATCCTTGTATAATTTTTTTATTTTCCTTCAATATTTACAATTCCTTCTGCATAGATTTTTTTTTTATATTTGATGTTATTTAAAAGAAATTAAATTTGTTGCTTGATTTATTTTTATATTAGACAAAGTTTTTAATAGAATTCATTTTTTATTTATCTAGTAAATTAATAAATACTATAAATATTTTGAATAAATTTAAAATATTCAACAAAAAAAAATGTTTATTTTTAAAGGATATAGGAAATTTTCATTGATTTTATTGAAATTTTTATAGAAATATTGAAGTTTATAAGTTTAACATTACTTTAAAATAAATTAATGAATTTTTTAGTTTATAGAGGAAATACTGAAATGTAATAAAACCAAATATCTTCTATGTTGGAGAGACGAATAACAATTAATTAAGATGAACATATTTACTTCATTTATGCTCTATTTCCATAATAATTTTGGAAAACATAAGAATATCTTGCAAATAGTTCTTGAAATTAACATATAAGAATAATTAAATTTCAAATAACAAGAATTCAGAATTCAGGTAACTTTATTATATTTGTTAATCAAGTAATTTTAAAATATTGAAAATAGCATAAGCGTATAACTCACGATGAAGAACAATATTTTAATCAAAATCAAATTTCCGTTTTACAAAGAATTAATAAAATAAAAATGATGGAATTTAACCAGAAAATTGTTCGAATTTAAAATGATTAAAATCTTTCAGAAAAGAAGAAACCTTCAGAAAATTAAAATCTCTTTTACATTATCTGCCAAAAAAGTATGATGTAAAATCTTATGAAAATGCATACCGTAAGATTTGTCATAAAACATCGAATGCGATTGGTAGCTTTTTATATTCACTTTGTATGATTGATTTTTCATCCTACAATTGCTTCAAATATTTTATGAAAAGTAGGTTTTGAAATAAAAAGACATGGTTCGAAATATTTGATAAATTTCCCTTTAAGAAAAATGTTATGTGTACGAAGAAGTGTTAGCAAAAACATTTAATTTTCGTTATGCTTTTAGCGAACTGTAAACGTACCGCAAATGTAAAAGCTAGAATAAAAAGGCTAGAAAAGAAAACGAAGGGAATTGTGTGTTATTAGTAATTGGTACTACGTATACAGCTCGCTAAAAGCGGTATATAAACGTAACGCAAAAACTGAACGTAACGAAAAAACTGAACTGCATTTATGTGCAGCCATTTTCGTGATGAATAAGAAAATGGAATTACATAAATATTTTATTTTTTATTTTGTAAAGTGAATTATTACATTAATTTATTTTAAATATGGAATTTAAATTGACGTTTCCCATCTTAAAAAGCGTTGAGTTGTATAGGACGACAAATGTGTTTTACAGTTTTCTACGTATTTAGAATATGTTGAATTAATTTTTCATAATTACAATTTCATTAATTTAATCTGAAAAGTATAAAATGAAAGAAAATTTACTTTTTCTTGCTACTTTATCAGTGAATAATTAGATAGGTAATTTTATTATGATTTTATGATATATAACCATTTCATATACACTACTACCATTTTGGATTAATATCTTTTCAGAATTATGATTCCATATTTGTCGGTCAATCGTCTATAGTTCATCTCTAAAGGAATACTCACATATTTTGTTAATATTTTCGGTCTCTTACAATTCTCCTTTTTCTGATTTATTTGTTGTTTATTTGTCCTTAAGAGAATTGTACTTTAATATTTTCTGAAATCTATACTACTAAAATATGAAGTTCTCCTGATCAATAATGACTTAGAAAATATAAATTCCGAATCTATTATATAAAAACTATTGCTGGGGGTTATTAATCCTAAAATTTTATTATTCCAAACTATCAAAAATTAATTCATTTATATTAAAAACACTTTTATTGTACTTAGTGGTTTCCATTATTACACAAACATTTTAATATAATAAAATAAACAATTTTCAAGTCAATTTTCACATTGTCAAGTTAAGTAAATTAATATAAACGATATTTCAAATTTAAACCAACTGAAGTGGAAACCGACTATTTTATTGTAGAAGTTGAAGGTGAACATACTAAAAATGGTTTTCTAAAAGGAAAATTTGAGAAAATTTAATAATAAAATTTAATATGAAAGTTTATTTTCATATATTATTTTGTTATATAACTAACAAAAATTTTTTGTTGACCAGAAAATATCTAATTTCCTAATTAAAAATTTTACAAAAAATTGTTTTTTATATCATTTAATTTAATATAATTTTTTGATTCTGCTAAAATTTAATTTTGTATTGACAATTTGGATGTTGGTCCTCCACAATATCGAATATAGGTTTAAAAAAGAATGAATTTGTTATTGATGATCTTTTGCTGATTATTTATAATTAACCTTTTAAAATTTAATTACATATATAAATTTACTCTATGTCTACAATATTTCAGAATTATAAAAACTTAAAACATTTAGAGACTAATTTTTATTGAATAAAAATAGCCTTTGTCACTCAAAAGACCTAAGATTCTTAAGTAGGGATTTATAACTTTTTTTTTGTGTAGATAGATGTCGTCAATGATATTTCATGTGAGCAAACAAATAAAACTTTTATTTAATCTTTTGTATTTTTAAATATACATATATACATAAAATTCAAGTGTATACAAAATATAATGTGTTTCGTCAGATAAATACTTTCTTGTTATACAAGCAAAATATGATTTTTATTTTTTTATTTAAATAGGTATTTTTCGTAATTAAATGCATCGTAAATAAAATATTTATCTGAAATGAAGATTTTGTCATTTAAAACATGTTGTCATGTTGGTTAGACTTTGTTATTTAGTACACTTGAAAATGTTGATTGTACATAAAACGTTCCTCCATGTTGCTACTAAAAATCTTCAAATTTTTGGTCTAAGCAGCAATATTAAGGTAAACTAAGCAGCAATTTTTAGGTAAACTAAGCAACAATTTCAGGTTTTTATGCTTTAAATAGTATAATTATTTCTAATCATGACGGTGCGTTCAGTTCTATATTTTTGGCGTTTGACAGAAATTCTTTTAGAATAGAGTATTGTTAATATATTTTCTATATACAAATTGTAACAATATGAAAAAAAGTAATTTTAAAAATTTTGTCGCTTAATACATTCTGTCGAGAAGGTATCAATATATTTGTTAACTGAAAATAATTTTAATTTTTAAACTACCATAACTTCAAGAGATTCGAGTATACTTTGAATTTATATTAAAGTATATTTCGGTAACCTTCATTAATAATCTGATTGTGTTACACTTGTACCGATCACACAGATCGAATTTATCGTTAAGCATTTGTATTTTAAATTTAATTTCGAGCTTTATAATTGTACTGCAAAATAATCACAAGTGTTTTTCTGCATATATGATTAATAAGAACAAAGGTGATGCTTTACCTTTTCTTATTATATTTTTATACCACAGAATTTATCCATTTTTTCCCTATATTTTTCCAACTGGTATTAACCATTTTTGTGTGGTTTCCTGTAAGGATATATGTTTTTCCCGGATTTTATTATTTGCTCTTTACAAAAAATCATAAATGAAGCAAAAATCTTCACCGCATATTACGACATTCTCAGATATTATTCGTCCCTACAAAAAAATATAATAATTCTTTTCAGATCTTACTGAATAGATAAAAAAAGAATTTATATATTTTTAGATATATATCTTTTTTTTTTAAGAAAATGTACGTAAAAACATAAATAGAAAAGGATTTCCAAGAAATATGTATAGAATATCCTGTAAGCTTGGAACATAAGAAGGACTAAATATATATATATATATATATATATATATATATATAATATCGAGAGAGATTTTAACCCTAATGGTTGCCATAACAGACGGAAAATAGTTTGAACTTTTCCTTCAAATCTACTCTAATATAATATCCTCCAAAAAAAAAAAAAAAAAAATTATTACAGATTGAATGTGTGTTTATGAAAAGTCCTTTTGAGATTGATTCAAAAATTATTATTATTTTTTTTATATTTATATATTATATACTTTAGTGTAGTTTATGTATTTATGATGAACAAATGTAAAAAAAAATATATAGAAACGCAAAAGTAATCATTTTTCTTCTATTATAATACAAGAAAAAAAAAAATATCTATTACTCTTTCATGGCATTAAGGATAGAATTTATGAAATTTCATATAACATTATATAATAAAAATAATAATAATAATAATTATAATGGAATTGTATACGATATTGTGTTAGAATAAATGAAAATAATTTATAATCGCCTACGTCTACGATATCGTAATTAATATATGTACAGAAAATTAATCTTTTTTTTTTTTTTGTAAAGTAATTTCGGAAATGATAGATCTAAATTTTCGTTAAGATAGAGACTATTAAGTTCTAAATAATTCTAAATAGTTCTAAAATAATTAATGGAATTTAAATGAAGAATGAGGTAATTTTAAAATTCATTAAAAATTTTGTGAACTGATAAATCAAAAAATTGTAAAATATTTCGTTATAAAATTAAACTTTCTTGTCACGTTCACGGATAAATGTAAAAAATTTAAAGGACATTTTTTTAAATTTAATTTATTTATGATAAATAAAAAATTGTAGTTAGCCTAAACTTTCAAAAAAATACTGACACTATATTGCTTCAATATAAATAATTAGGTTTTATGATAGAATAAATAATTAACCTTTGGTATTGGTAATAGTCAATTTCGTATAGTGATTGAGAATAATTTAAGTTCTTATTTTTAAACATTAAAAATTTAATAAAATTGCATATTTTAATTATTTATTTTCTTTTCAAAATTCTTAAGTGACAATAATATGTCTCTGTACCATTGAAAAATAGGTATCTAATTAGACAGATTCTGTACAATAATGATATATAATATTAATTTCCAGCGATGGAATTCCTTTAAAATAAATTTTGTAAACATTAATTTTGTAACATTAATTTTTATGATTCATTTTCAATCACATTAAGATTATTTTAAATTATCAGGGAGTTTAAGTTGATAACTTAAACCAAACAATCGCTATAGTTAAGCTTGAGCCTTCACTGTGAAATCGACCATTAGTAATTTAACTTCCACAGTGTGAAAAACAAATTAAAATGAATAATGTATAATAAATTTACAACTGACTCTTCAAAACGTATAATCAATATTAGAAATTAAGCGAAAATTAAATAAATATAATATTAAAATTATATTTCTTAATGTAAAGATTCAAAAAAAACTAAATATTCGATTTACATTTTACGATCTTCTAAATATCGTATTTAATTGAAGTGTTATTCAGGATATGTTTCTCTACTTTAACTAACAAATAAAACTCTAGATCTAAAATTTATTACATCAAAATAAAGAAATAAATACCCCAGCAAATATAACAAAACAAATAAAATAAAAAGTCCTTTTTTATTTTGCAAAACTATTTATCCTTGATACAAATACAAGAAAAAGAAAAAGCTTAAATACGTTTTTTGTTGTTGTTGTTGCTGAGTATTGGCAAAAGAATGCGGAAAATTCGATCTATTTGTCAAAGGTATTTTTCCATTCATATCTTTTACCTTTATAATTTCTATATATACAAATATACAATAACAACAAAAATATCTATAAGTCTGATGTGGAAATTTCGTTTTTGCTAAATATTTTCTATTTTGTATCTGGGTAAATATTTTCGTTTGTAAAAGGCAGGTAAATTATGTCATAGAACGGTATTATTATGTTTCCTATAGTGTTTAGTTTATTTATACAATGAATCGTTTCTTAATGTCCTTCTGGCTGGCATCTGAAAATCAAGCTATATATTTATATTTAATATTATATGTATATAAATAAAAGGAGAGCAAGTAGATATTCATTATTAGAGATACAAGTTGATAAGGACAAATTCACTTTTATTACCTTTTTAAATAAAATTTATTTGATCGTTGGCTTTTCAAAATTTATTAGATATATAGAGAATAAGAAAATGGTATAAATTTAGGAAAAAAATAAAAAAGAAAAAGAAGAAAAACTATAATATCAAGTTAATTTATTACATTATTGCTTTCGGCTTAATAATGCATATGTTTATTAAATGTATGTTGTATGGATGCCACTGTCTAGTTTGTTTTTTCCAGGATGAATAAAATACTGACTGTTAAATAAAGTTTTAAATAAAATATGACTTAATGTTAAAGATCCAAATAAATTTTCAATATTTTTATAATAATGTCATTTTGTCTATTTCAAAATATATTTCCAAAGATTATGCAAAAGAAACTTGAATGTTTGTGTCCTGATAACGTTAAGATGTTTATCCGATCAGAGGAATATTAAAATTTCATAAATAGTCCTTTTATAATTGACCACATTATTGATTAATTGTATGAAAATTGTCAAAAAAATAAATCGAAAATATAAATTTAATTAGTTTACTAATTGTAATTTAAAAAATATGTTCTTATATTTGAACGCTAATTGGATACATATAAAATTGGAAATAAATATGTTGGTGATGGACTAATTAACTTCAAATTGTAAATTTAAATAGAAAAAATATAGGAAATTTCATTATTAATGTGAATTTTCAGCACCAATTTCGAATAATCATAGAAAATTTAAATTGAAAAAACTTATAAATCATATACCAAATTTTAATGAAAAATGTGATATCTTGATTAAAAGATTGACGAAATATTCTGATGGCAATGAATTTGATATAATTCTGATTATGCAATTATGCAGTTTGGATATTGCTTGTCGTTCGTTTTAATGTGCGCAGCAATATCTCCTAGAACTGCTCATCAGAGTTTAATGAAATTTGGCACACAGGCTCCTAACAGACTTTTTTTTATTATCTATATAAATAATAAATTTAATATTAATAATGCATACGTATAAATAAAACTATAATTCTATTTTGAACAACAACTTAATTTAAAATGAATTTCCTGATAAAATGGCTACCTTGATAGAGGGTAAATCATGTAGTTACATTCATGAACTAAATGTAAAGTAACTTTATATTTAATACAATTAAACTATATCTAAAAGTATCAAAAACTTATGTGCGTCAGATACTAAATTATACAATAAAAAAGGCTAAAAAAGCTACTGGGCTCATACCCCATTTAAAAAGGTTATAATCCTTTTCTTTTTAGTTTTTAAAAAATCATCTAAAATTTAATTTATTTAATTTTAATACTTGGAACCGTAACTACTATCTCTTCAAATTCATAATTCGGAGCTTGAATAGACCTATAAATTAACTTATTACCCTAATAAATGATACTATATACTAATTTAATATCTACTGAATCATCGTTCAAATATTTTTTAACCAAAGAATTAGCTTCCTCAGTTTTATTATTTGCTAATAATAAAAATAAGAAGTATTAATATTAATTTCTAATTATCATCAAATCATTCTATTTATTAATATATGGATGGATGGACTCAAGCACTCAGGCCAGAACTAGGCCCATTGTACCCTTCGGTGCGAAGAACCTTCATGTCACTCCTGCCGTGGCGGTTGTCAGCCATCCGCTATCTTTACCGAATTTACAGATTTGCTGCCATCCATTAACCTCCCCTTCGCTTAGTTCATTCAGGAGATAGGCACCAAAACATCTATAACGCAGGTGTATAAGGCAGGGACAATGACACAGGAAGTGTTCAAGGGTCTCTCTATCCTCACCGCACCCCCTATTTATTAATATAATTATTATTTAAACATTAGTTTTAAAAAAAAGTAGTGCCCCATTTATTTTCTGATTTCCAACTGTCATAGAAGGATTAACTTGAATAAATGCTTTAATTTTAATTCAATTTTTAATGCGGTTACTTTTACACTTTAAGAAAGAAAATAGAATAAACTATCCAAATTTGTTGTATTTTAAGTATTAACTCTTCGCTTTCGATTGCCGTTGGTATCAAGTTTCTAGCCAGTCTAGATATGTCGATATGAATTATATTTAGTTTTTAATTTGCATTGGTTTCAAGTTTCTAACCTTATCCTCGAATAATCGATGACAGATAGACAGACGATCAAATAGATTTTGTACTAATAAAAAATCGTTTAAAACTAAATGTCTTCCAATAAAACTGAATTTTAGTAGTAAATATAAAATTTATAACTAAATTATTTACAAAATTTTTCCTAATTCCTTGAAAAATATTTATTTATGTCTCTTATACTAAAGTAATCCAAGATTATTCAAATGGGCATTTGATAAATTAATCCAAAAAAAAAAAAAAAAATATAAATAATTAAAATTTAATAATTAATTACATAGAAAACCCTTTCATTTCACCACAAAACTTTCCTACACAATTATCACAAGCAATCAAAGAATTTGTATATAAACTTTCCTAAATAATTTATATGAAAATATGAAATATATTTTCCATTTTACTTTTGAATTTTATCGTATGTAAATTTAATATTTAAATGTTTTGCATCAGCAGTCCATCATATATAATACAGAATTATAACATTTGGGATGGTGATAAAGTATTATATAAGAGTACTCTCAAAAGATTACTTAAAATAGCTTAACATTTAAATGAATAACTTTATACCATTAAGATGGAAACTACCTTATAATAATGTCTTCCTTAATATTATAATATTCATATATATGATAAAAAAAAAAAGGAATTTAATAAAAAATGTTTTTTTTTACTTTATTTTACTTTTCCTTGTGAACATGAAATTATCTATAAATATTCTATTTTCCATATGAATAAAAGTAATTTTAGTAATGTCATATGAGGTTGTAAAAGTATAAAAAACCATGTGGTATCAATTTTGCCCATGGGTATAATATTATGGAAATTTTTCCTATATCTTTTAACACCTCCATAAAAATATTATCCCTTTTCTGTGTTCTGTCTTGGATTTTGATGTTATAAAATATAGTAAAGTTTTGTCGGGGGTTTGGTGTTAGTATACACATTTTTTATTTAATATTCCAGTGGGAATACAGAATTTGGCATATTTGATTGGAACTTTTTAAATAATATTAAAATTATTATATAACTACAAATTTAAAGTATTACAAATCTGATAACTAAACTTTAAATTCTAAGAATTAAGAAAATTTTTGGTATCTACTTCGTTGAGAATGAACTAGACGTCTGTAAACAGTGATAAATTAAATATCTTTTATATAAATATTTAAAACACGGTGGAGAGATCTTAAACCACATCTGGAATTATTACTTAAGACTTTTTCAACCATTCAAAATTACTCGTAATATTTAAATCATAACCAAAATGAATTCCATAGGAAGAATTTAAAACACTTCCAAGGATTTTTTTTTTTTAAGAAAATTGAACCTTTCGATTTCGCCTTCAGGAGGAGTCTTTTTTGAGTGGGTATCATTATTTCATCTTAAATCTAGTTAAAATATCAGTACTTTTTGATGAAATTGCTTACACACTTTTTTTGGTACTAATAAAATAAACGATGAAAATTTGCCTGACAGGATTTTCGGCCATCAAACTTACAACTATTTGGTAATTAGTTTAAAATGGCAATTTAATTTATTACAAATTAATTAAGTTAAAGTTTTTTTTTCTGTAATTCAATTATGATTAATTTCTCTATTTTAAGATTATTGAAAAAAAAAATCTAACGCCTTCCATTTATTTCACATTTCAACAAGTTCTCAATTA
Organism: Rhamphomyia laevipes; assembly: GCA_963920725.1. Classification (NCBI taxonomy): domain Eukaryota; kingdom Metazoa; phylum Arthropoda; class Insecta; order Diptera; family Empididae; genus Rhamphomyia; species Rhamphomyia laevipes. The sequence continues at coordinate 17,199,725 of OY987255.1, read as the reverse complement.
ATATATTGCCATTTTAACAGCATTTTCTAACTATTATACCCACATATTAACTTTTAAGAATGAAAATATCACTTAAATAGATAAAATATTTAATATATTATTATTCTTAGAATTTTAAAGTATCGTAAATTTGCACGCCAACTCTCAGGAGAATCGTATCAACAACGTCTATATCCTTTTTTTAAACTTGAAGAAAATAATTGCAAAAAGTCACGATATATAAAATTGCATTTATAAAATATTTATTATATATTTATATTATACAAATAATATTCAACTTCTAATACTTGAAACGCTGTTAAAATAGTGTATTAACTGAAATGATATTCTTTGAAAGTCCATTAGCTGATAATATTATTTGAAATTGCTATTTTTATGACTTTTTAGATCATATATAAATACTAGTCGTATACCTTTTTTATTTTATCTGTTAACCAGCTATAAAATTCGACAAATATTACATTTTTAATAGTTTATATTTAAAATTATTTTCTAAAATTGATTCTGTTTAAGTACTTGCAGACAGAAAAATTCACATAAAGTTAAATAATTTTTTTCTTCTTTTTGGCAAATAAAAGTCACAATCAATTTAATAAATTAAATATGTTTATGTTAAATTACGAATATATAAGAAGGAAGCTAATATTTATAGAAGGATATAGTTCTGAAGAAGGTAATATTTATTAGGATATTAAAAATTTAAGGTATATTCGTAAAAATTTAACAGGTCTACTGTTTGTGAAATTGTATTTTTTGGAAAATATATTTACATTTAACGATTTTTGTATTGAACTTAACCCTAAGAAATGGATTTTATTGACTCTTTTTTCTATAGAAGTGAAGTTTTTTTGGTCGGAGATTCAGCATCGGATTAATTAGCCTCAACAATTTACCGCCCGTCAGATTTAAATAAAACACAGTTTCATTGAAATAATTTTTTGATGACCGACAAAGATGGGATTAATACTATCAGTAAGCCATCCCATTCACGGAAAAAGTATAAAAAACAAATTAACATGCCTACACTGGTAGAGGTTAGTAACTTCAGTGAATTTATGATAAAATTTCCGATTAATATTTGATATTTGCTACACCATTAAATTTGAAACACGTGATCGTTTCCTTATGTAGTTATAGTGACTGCAAAATGGGTCGATGTTAAAATCAAAATTAAATTTGACACATTCCATGCACTACACGCTACACCATCCAGTTAACCGATTTCAATGACATTTCACAAACACATTATATCTACTTAGTTCTTCTGATATTCTGAGTCTGCAATTTCAGAGGGTTCATGAAAACTTATATATGACCAGTTTAGTTTCTGAATTATAATTTGATTTTTGTTCTAGAGTCTATAGAGCATGTAATCATTAATACTTTGTTAGTTTTTTAATCCAGTGTGTGATAGTTTCAGTCCATCCCTATCAAAATGTGGAATTTTGGTTTCTTAAAAGACGTAAATTTTTTAACAAAGCAGTGTTTCTAACAAAAGTACTGTGCATTACGAATCTATGTTGGACATAAATCGCTGTGGAATCTAACTACTGGTTATCTGTAAACCATAGTTAGTAGAATTGTTTCTATGTATAAATATTTTTTGGATAACTAATTTTTCTTGCTAACTAAACTATAAATTTAAATCAAAATTTTAATAAAGCCATCATGAAATTTTGTTTTTTTTGTAGAGAACCTAATTAATATCATGTATTTTTAAATAAAAAGTTTTACGTGGATTTTTATTTTGTATTCAATATTTTTTTTTATTTATTTTGTATAGTATCTGATATACTTTGGTAACCAAACAACAAGTTGATATATTTTTTGTATAGTATCTGATATAGTTAATACTTTGGTATTTTTTGTTAGAATACAAACTCTTGTTTCCATAGTATTAAGTTTGTTAGATATTCCCTACCTCAATATTGAAAAATCATTGCTTACTCTTAGATGTTGTACTTACTAATAAAAAAATGTAAACAATATTATGTTATTACACAGGAGCCCGCTACTTACTTTTATGAATTTAACGACAATTGATAAAAGTACTGTTCAAGACTAGGGATTCCATTCTATCATTTATACCAATACCACAGAGAACTGAATAAGAAAGAAACAATTATACAAGAGTATGGGATTGCCTTAATAGCCTTACAACAGAGTAACATTATCCTGGATTTCAGCTCATATTGTCTTTGAAGCGGACTTTTTGGTGAAACAAAGAGCAGTTAAGACATTCATTTCAAAATGATCAAAGCGAGACCAACAAAACCATTGCAAAAAACGAGTGGGTATAAAAAATGTTCATACTTGGCCCATCCAAAAAACGAGCAAATGAAATGCTTGGAATGAATAGGAAGAAAGTCAGGACACTGGTAGGCTTCCTTACAGGGCACAGAAAAGTTAAAAACCATCTGGACTCTCAGAAAACCAAGTATACAGATTTTGCGAAGACGAGGAAGAGACGGCAGAACACATAGTACGGGCATGGGGGGACGCATAATTAGAAAAGGGAAATCATAATATGCTGTAAGGCTGCAGTGATTTGGGCTAGTAGTATATAGATCGAATCTTATCTAAGAGTACAGAGTTCAGACATAATATCATCACTTCAATGAACGATTTTCACGCGATGTGGTTGGTGGATACGGTACTCTAATTTAATGTTACCAGATAGATCGTATAACTCTCAAAAGTTATTTTATTTAACACAATTAAAAAAAATCGGTGGCTTCTTCACTTGGTTTTTCGTATACATCCGAGTTTTTCAATCGGTTTTTTTTCGAATTTTCTAAGATATGAAACGATTTCTCCTGCAACGTATCTACCCGTAAAAATACTTGGCATTAAATTATTTTAAAATTTTGATTGTTTAATTGAAATTATTATATTTCAAAAATTTAATTTTCTTTCTTTCATCCTTGACTGACGAACAGAAGAACATTCTAAATTAATATGAAAATTTTCTTTCATAAAATTATTTGCAAATATTCTATTAAAAAAGTTAAAATGAATTGACAGTAATTTAACTTTTTTTTTGCTATCTAGTTTGGTATCATGCAAGACTGCGTCTTTGACAATGCCAAGATTAATAATAATGACAAAGTTCATATAATAATCTAGTTAACATAAATGATTTTATAATTTGGAAAGTTTTGTGTGTTACAAATGAGCTCATTAAAAATATAAATTTTCCTATATAAACAACAAAATGGAAATTATGATGAAAATGTATACAAAAAAATTTTTTTTTGCTTCCTTTAAAAATATAATTTTCTTTTATTTATTTATATATTAAAGATAAATTTATGTTAAGGTTGTTATTTTTGTTGTTGTTTTTTATTTGTCTGTTAAAGTTGGATCGTTATTTTCTCACAATAATTATATATAATTTAAATTTAATAACTTTAATAGTCAATAGAAGTTTTAGTTAGAGACAAACTTTAATAAATGAATTGTTAATAGAAAACGTAAGAAACTTAAATATGCTAATTGTTCAACTTTTAATGATGATTTACTTTGATTTGTCGTGCATTTTTCATTTGTGATTTTTGTAAATATACTAAAAAAAAAAAACTGAAATATATAATTTTACTTATTACCTATTAAATGTTGAATAATGAAATTTAACCGTTTCGCGACTGCTGTAAAATATTTGTTACAAGTATTTTTTGAAATATACTATCTTGGAAAGTAAATATTTCACTGTAAGAGTTTGATTAGGATTTTTATAAATTGATTAAGTTAATTTAAAAGAAAAAAGTCGCGGATATAATTATTTATTTATGTATAATGACAATTTTTGACATATATAATATAATAGTAATAAAATAAATATTTTGATTATTAAATTTTAAGAATTGAATGAACAATAAAATTCATTTTAACCCCAGGACTATAAAATCCATGACTATAAATTGACTAGTACTAGTCGAACCTCTTTATTTCGTATTTCCTGTATAATTCGTATTACCAGTCCGGCATTTTAAATTTCAAACAAAATTCCAGCTATAATTCGTATCCTCTTTAATTCTTATACTGTTTATTTCGTATTTAATTTTCTATATAAATAGACCTATGCAATTCGTATTTTGTTATTTTAAAAATTTAGCTATAGGTCTAATTTGGCAGTGCGTTTGGTGGTTTGATTTCTGTCACAGAGGCTAAAGGTTCCGCGTAAAATTTGTACACTTTTTTGCAGCAAAATGAAAATGTTCCACAAAAATGTTTCTCATATTTGCACGAAATTAATGAATTCATGTGTTAAGGTTTAAACTCGTTAATTTTTGTTGTTATTTAATTAATTTTTTGCACATAATATATTAATTTTATTAATATTTGTTCTATTCGTTGTTTCTCATTTATTATTACTTCATTAAGCATCATTGGTTGTACTTTTTGTTTCGGTCAATTTTCATCTCTAGGATTTAAAAAAAAAATTCTCTTTATATTTCGTATTCCTTTATAATTCGTATTTTTTTTTAGTCCCGTCCGAATACGAAATAAAGAGGTTCGACCTAATAATATAATTACATAATTTGAAAAGATTGAAAGATTGAAGTTGTCGCGAAAGGGTTAAATTAATTAATGTTGATAGGTGTTTTTTATAAGTTAAGAAGTAAATTACAGGTTGTCTGTTATGATATGGGTAGAAAACTTTTAATTAAAGGGGAAATATATTAAATTAAAGAGTACAAATTGGAATATTTTGCAGATATTTGAAGTCATAGAAAGAATATGATTTACAATTAAACGTCAATTAAAAACTAGAAACAATTGAAATTAATATTATATATTTTAAACATATTCTGGCATTTATTGAAAAATCTACTAGAAAATCTTTACTTTTCGAACTTGTTAACTTGCATTGATTTAATGACATACTATTATAATTGTCAGGGCTGGGATAAAGATTAATTTAGGTGAGGGTTCAGACAATATGGATTTATATGCCTTGTCACAAAAATCATTTAAATTTAATTGAAATTCAAAACAATATTCTTAAGAGTTTTATAATTTATTAGCTTTTCTTAGGGAAATTATATTAAAGTTTTTTTTTTTTATGAATTTTCATAATTCACAGTAACCAAAACATGGAAAAACTAATTTCTTCGTTGATTTTACTTCAATTTTAATTATTTTGTTTATTTTTCATATATAATTATATTTTTATATTTACCATCAATCTTCCTCAAACATAAAGAAAATGTAATTATTTCGAATTATTTTCTAATTTAATATTGAAAAATTATATTATTTAATAACTACATATAGAAAATTTTAATTAAATAAAGGTTTATTATTTAATTCAGTCTTTCGAAAGAAGAAAATTATTTAACTTATTTCTCTTGTTACAACTACTTAATTTCATAAATCGAGAATATTTTATGATATAATTTTTTTTATTATTAATTTGAATAAGATTCATATATGTAAATTTACATATAATATAATCAACATAAAATATATGAAATGTTAAATTTTTAATACTTATATGTATGTAGAAAAAAAATATTTCATTAAATTTAGCTTTATTAATAAAAATGTTAAAATGTAAAAACGTAACTATTTATTATTATATTTGTTGGAAAATCTCAAATATTTTCCATAAAAATTATCTTCATCAAAAATTTTCATTTTCTTAGAACGATATTTATATCCTTACAAACACAATACTATAAAGAAAAAACTCCCACCTTTTGTATAATATTTTCTTTAATAGAGAATCTTATGCTGTCATTACTAACTGCATTACTTATTCGGCTTACAAACAAACTGTATACATATACATCAGAGAATCCTTGCAATTAGAAAACATAAATCTCTGGAGGAATCTTTCTTTTTCTATATGGTACAGAGATTTAATATGGTGTACGATTTAAGCCAATAAGTATCTAAGGTAGAAAGAAAAAAAAATATATAAAGATTTTCATTTTACATTTTTATTGTATGTATGTATGTATACACAAAATACTGATATACATACAACAAATACAATTTTTTTTTTTATTCATGGTATAATGAATTTCAATTACACCTGTTACTCTATCTTTTTTAACTTTTAAAAGATAAATGTGCATGAGTCGTTAGGGTATTATAGAAGGATTTTAGCTATTAGTCATTAAAGAAAATTATATTTTCTAAAATTATTTAAAATATTGTATAATAGAAAATTGAGATTTTTAAATGAAATATGAAAATAATTAATGATATTTATAAAAAGAAACAAGAATTGATTACACATTTTGTTGAGGTTATGGTAAATACAAAATTTAGAATTTTGATTGATATTATTATAAACAATCATTGAGAATAATTTTACACTTTACACTTTATTCTGAAATTAATCAAATTTTTAAATTAGTTTTTCCACTTTTTATGAAATGTGGTTCAAATTTTAATAATAAAAAAGTAGCGACATCTAGTGTTCAGTATTGCATTACTAGCAAAGTGACGTATAGCATTTAATATTTTTAAATTTAATTATTAAACTATAAATTTTACTGAAGCTTAGTGTGTAGCTCGAATGAAATGACAATTTAACGTAATCTCCAAAGCTCTCCAAGTTCTCCAAGGAAAATATTTCAAATATTTAATGCTGTTAATTATTTTTTCTAATGCTAAAAAATGCTGTTTTTAAAATTGACGATATAGGAGCATTTTATACTGACCTGCCAACTATTAATTTTTTTAAATTAAATGTCCAAAATTTCATTGTGAAATGATGTTCGGAACGTGTTATTTCATATGAAAAGTAATTGGAGTCGTTTAGCGTCATCTGTTGATAGGAAAACAAACTACATTTTATTTTCATGATTTCACGCTGGCGCTGCTTATTACCTGAGCAAGTGAAATTTTTCAATTCCTATTTTAAAACATTAAATTTACATGAAAATTTCTTTTCACACACTAAGAATTCTCAATAATCAATAAAAAAATGAAAAATACATATTGCATTTTATAAGGATAATTTTTTCATAAATAAGTTTATGTTTTTCTTTATATAACTACAAGATAATTGATTATACTTGTTGCATAAATTATTCAATTACAAATTTGTTTTGTCTATGTTTTTTTTATATCTTTCAGTTATCCTATAATTTAAAGTAATTGAAAAACAATGAGTTTATTTTGTTAAAAACTCATCAATCAGAAATTTATATTAGAAGAAGGAAAATGTATTTATAATTTACAGAAAAACTTATTAAATTTATATATATAGAAAATGAAATATTATTTTCATATTTCATAAGTTTTTCAAAAGAATAACATATTAAATTTAAAATTTATTATTTTAATTAACAAAATAATTAAGTATAATATTTTTACTGAAATTAGTTAAAAACTATATTTTAAATAATTGAATATGTTTATAAATTTTGTAATTACAAATTAATTTATATATTTTTTTATGAAATAATGCAAGGAAATAATAATTTTATTACCCATGTAAATATTATATTCAAATTTAGTGTATAGTAACTAATTATAGTGTGTTAAATAATAATTATTGTGAACATGAAACACAATTTTACACTAAAATTTATGATTTTAAACATGAAATTTTTATACAATCGATTTGTTATCGTTCATGTTCTTGGTAAGATTTTATTAATAACCATACATGAAAATTTAATTCACAAAATTATGGTTACATATATCTATATACAAATATTCCATATTATTGTAAATTTGATTCATTAGTAATTTACATAATATTATTATTATAATATTTATAATTTATAATCTAAAAAAAGTTGAATTTTAATTTAATATCAAATTAAAATTAACTTAATCCTCATAAAAATAATTTAAGTATATTTATTCTGTTTTTGGATTATGGTCTTATAGAAAACGAATTATGCAAAATTATGATCGAATTTAGCCTTGCCCTATGCCACCAAAAATAAATTTGCTATTAAAAATTGATCCAACATTATTTAATAAATTTATTAGAAACAGGGACCAGATAATGTTACAATTCGTTATGTTATTCGACAACGTTATGAAAAAATTTATTTTAGTAACAAGCAATTATTAAAAAAAGCTCAATTTAAACTTTACCTTATTTAACGCTTTTTAGAGGTACGCAAGACATTATTAAAAAATATTGCTTTTTGTAATTAGAAATCATATTTTTTCTGTAATTGTCGCAATATTCGAATTGCGAGTAATGTTCCATAATTTCGACAAGTGTAAATTCTGTAATAAATTACGAAAACAGTTTAGACGAAATTGGGAGTAATTTTACTCGAAATGAAAAAAGGTTGAGACATGTTTTCATAATTAAGGAAATTTTTTTTTTTTATCTTCCAGCGTTTGTTAATGATAAATTTTCCAGAAGGTTATTCTTATTCAAAATGAAAAGAAGGCATTATAATTTCCTCTTCACAGTCATTTGAGTATAGGTCCAACATCTAAAACAATCGTTTGACAATTCGTCGGCTGATTATTGTTTTGTACCATGTCCACTTTTCATAGTTTGGAGTAATTAGGAATTTAAACTTTACATTCTTTTTTTTAATAAAGTATAAATATTAAAACTTTTATTACTTTAGATAATAGTTAGGAAATTTGTCAGAAATCTTGACAATTTTTTTTAACTTTCTACAACTGTTAATTTCGGAGTTATGAGATGACTTGAAAGGACATGGTACAAAATAAAATAAAATATTTTACAAATAAATTATAATATTGTATCAAGTCCAATTAGAAATAACAAAAGTTGCAAAATATGGGGAAAATTAAAAAAATTATTAGATAATTTATTTATTTATCTTTATTATGTATACATTTATTTATCCCAAATTATAAATTTTTGTAAATTGTAAGTATGTACATACATATATTTAAATTTTCGGTTTTACGTGTACCTTTTGTTAGTCTTACAGATTGCTGTTCTGCAGTAAATGACGTTTTAAAATACAAATAGCAAGTTTGGATATATTTAATTTGTGTATTAGGCACTGATCAAAAATCAATTTTTTTTGCTATTTTCTGAAAATCATAAAAATCTTCTTTACGTAAAGAAAATCATTTTTGTTCTACTTTGCAGGAACAAATTCGAATTGTTACCAATAAATCCTAGCAACTAGCAAAAAAAATTTCATTCATAATTAACAATGAAGATGAAACGATAAATTTAATAAGTTCTGATTAATTTTATTTCAGGTATTTTTTATTACAGATATTTTATATTTAGTTGATTAAGCAAAAACAGTCTTTTTCAGGGCTACATAAAAGTATTATTAATAACAAAATATAGATGTATAGAAATAAAGAACGTTGTTGTATAATTTTATAACCTTATACGAGACCTATATTTTAAAGTTCAACTTAATTTTCTTACCTTTTGTTACTATGTATTTACTTATATTGGGACATGAGTCAAAATAATATTAACAAATTTTTAAATTGAATGGACATGGAACAAAATTCAAACTCATTATACCAAAAAAAGTGAAATGTGGACATGGTACAAAACAATAATCAGCCGACGAATTATTGGTATGAAAATAACTTAACAACACAATTTTCATTACTAATAACGTTATGGTCTATTATATATTTACTCATGAACTGTATTAAGAGTTGTGAACTTATTCTCAAATTTAGCTCCAATATAAAAAAGTTAAATTATGAAATAGTGAATCGTTATAAAACTGAATTCGTTATAGTTATTACATTCTCATCGTGTAAAACATACAGTTTCATAACTAAGCAATTACAATGTCCAACGTTAACGATGACGGTGTAGTTGAAAAATGTCTACTATTAGCGTTAAAACACAACTTTGACACAAATACGTATTTGCCGCATTGCTAAAAATATAGTAGAATATACATATTTTAAGTTAAGACATAGACGTAGCATTAAGTAACATCAATTTTACAAAAAAAAAGTAAAGAAAGGACAACTTTGAAAAGTTCATTTACAATTAAATTTAAAATTTTAGGTCACCATCAACGCTTGTTGAGGAGTGTGACGTTAGCAAGTACTATGATTTCACCTTAAATAACTCTATGGAACGTTACAAAAATAGTATTAAAATTATTTTGAAAAATCAAATTTGAATCGTAATTATAACGTTATCCGGTATTATTTATTAAAGTGCCGGTCTCTGATTTGATTATACTTAAAAAAGTTTACTGAAAATATTGGTTTTTTCCCAAATAGTAATTAAAAATTATGTTTGGTTTTCAACATTCTAAACTTAAATATTTCATTTTAATATTTCGCACTATTCAGAACCACTCAAAATTTAATTTATTTTAATAAAATAAATAAAAAAAAAAAAATCTGAAAATCTTTATAATATTATAATTAGAATAAAAATGTAACCGACCAAAAGTAATAAAGCTTGAAGTTATTTTTTCCCAATATAATATGAAAAATTTCCCTGAATTTATTAGTACGAATTTTCTTTCACCTCATTTTTCCTAGACTTTAAATAAAATAAAATATTCTGTTTATTTACGGTAATAACACAAAAAAAAAAAAAAAGAAAATCCAAACGAATAAAAAATATTATAAATAATTTAGAGCTAAACTGCGAATACAACAAGGATAAAAATGATGTCCTTTTTTTATGTAAGTATATTTTTCTTTTTAACTTTTATAAATTATTTTATTAAGTTCTTGTTGTTCCCTTTAGATTATTTCTGATTTTTACCCTCTGAACAAAATTGTTTGTCTACATTGAAAAAAAAATAACTTTAATTTTCTTTTTATTGTTTTTATTACAATTCTCTTTATGGTCCTTTTATGTATTTATAATTTTTAATACAAACATTACAACAGTCTATAAAAAAGAAAATTTGATTTATTAAAAAAAAAATATATGTAAATATCTAAATCTAAAGCAGGATTTATGTTTCTTTTGTACATTTTGAATTATTTAACGCATTTTAACTATATACAAGTACATATTTTCTATTTTATATTTATTTCAATCCTAAGGATTATGGAATTTATGCTTTGAAGTTATTTCAATAAAGATTCAAGGAGAATTTTGAATTTTCAATTTTATAGGAATTACGTATATGGAAAAAGGTCTAGGATATATTACGTGTGGGAGAGTAAACGAAATTAAATCTTTATGATTATACATATATAATTATTAATATGTAAATTATTTTAAGTATTTTATTTAAATAATATAGTAAAATTAATAATTTAGTTAAATTTTGCTTCTATAATAAATATTTCAAATATTTAGTTAATTTTTTTTGTAATAATCTAATAAGTCAAATTTGGAAATAGAAAATTTATACTTGACTTTACCATTAATATAAATAATTAATTAAAATAACTGAAACTAATATATTAGTAAACTTTAATTACTTATTGGAAGGTTAATTTGTATTTTATGTACAAAAAAAAAAAAATGTTCTGAATTATATTTTTCAATATACAAAACTTTAATTATAATATTAATCTTTTCTGTATTTGGAACAGAGTTGTTAAGTAATGCATTACCAACCAACCAACCAACCAACCATTATTACCAACCATTACCGAGTAATGCTGAAATATAACGCATTATTTATTTTCTAAAAAGTAATTCTGTACTTAAATTTTTCAATTATTCATTACAGTACTGGTAAAGGAGTAATGCATTATCTCAAAAGTAATGGAATTTTTGAATTCATTTACTGCATTACAAATACTTTACATTTTTATGGTTAAGTATTTTGAAGTACTATTTATTTCAGGGAAGTACTTCAAAATACTTCGAAGTATTTGATACATCAATGAAGTACCGTGAATACTGGGAATTATTTTGAGTACAATGAATAAAATTAATAATGTTATGGTACAGTGATGTGCAAAATAAGAGCACAAATGCAGAATTCATATGTTCACTGACAAAAATTTAAATAAAATGAAAGTACTGCAAAATACTTCAAAGTACTTCAACATAAAAATATGAAGTATTTGTAATGCAGTAAAGTAATTCAAAAATTTCATTAATTTTGAGATAATGCATTACTTCATTACCATTACTGTAATGAGTAATGAAAATATTTAAGTACGCCATTACAAGTAATGCAGTAAATTAATTCAACTTGAATTATTTGGTAATGTGGTAATGCAGTACGAATATAATACATTACTTAACAACTCTGATTTGGAATAAATTGTATTTATAATAGAATTTATTTCGAAAATGTCAAGCATTTTGTCCCAAATGAATAGTTATCGATAGAGTAATTTATTAGTGATTTAGAGTCCAAATATATTTTTATAAAACATTTTCTTTATTTATTGTATAAATAATTTTCCAATTAATTCCAAAAAAAAAAAAGAAAAACTTAGAAAAAAGATTAACAAAAAATACATTAAATTTTATGTATTCATTTTAAGTGCTAAAATTTATTATAATATGAAATTAATATTATTTTTAATTAAAATAAATCACTAAATAAATTAGTATTCACTTTACTAATTTCAATTTATTTCGGATTACTTGAAAACTGAAAGAAAATATTGTTAATAAATTTAATTTTTCGATTATAAAATTTAATAAATATGATTTTTTTTATGATTTACCAGGTCCAGGTGTGTAGGTTTATTCATTGAAATGAAAAAATCTTATCTTTAATTAATTTATTTTATATCTCTTTGATATTAGATTAAAAGATGATTTCTTAAAATATTATAAATTCAATTCGTTTAACATAAATATTTTATTAAAATCATATAATTTTAACCAAAAATTTAATAATCATCAAGATTATCTCTTTAGGCATTCAAAAAAAAAAAAAAAAAAAGAAGAAATTTTATATTAAATAAATTTCAAATTTTTTGGTTAATATTATAAATTTACCTCAAAATCATTTTTATATATAAATATACTATGTCCATGATAATTTTATCCTTTTGAGTTATAACATATAAAATGTTTTTTTTTTTATTTTATTTTTTTTATTATTTATTTGACTACGTAAAATAATTTAATAAATTTGAATCCACGAAACAAATTTTCAAAACAACCTTAATCATAAATAAATTTTCTAAATATTAATTTTTATGTTGTTGTAACGAAAGCCGTAAGGACTTTACAAAAATTAATATGTTAAACAAAGAAATTATATTACAAAACATAAAACATAAATTTTTGGTATTTTAGATAAAGATTATTTGAAGAATCATAGTTTAAATTTATCGTATAACAAAATAAATTTTAAACTGAATGTAAATTATTATATTAAGTTTAAGTGGAATTAAATTAAATAGCTAAATATTATTTTTTATAAATTTATTTTATAATAATCCTTTGAAGAATTATCCTTTTATTATGTACTAACTAATAATTTGTTTTGTTAATATTTTCCAATGTAAACATAATAAAAACATAAATATAATTTCAATTTAAATGATTAAATAATTCTGGTTAGATAATTAAGTGGACTATTAAAATTACACAAAATTTTAATATTCAAATAATAGACTGACTGGTATTATTATTGATAATCATCACTTAGGAAACTTAAACATAAATATTCATTTTTTTTATTAACTAATCTGGCTTAATTTCCATGGCAACAATAAAATATAAACATAAAAAAAATATTTATCTGGTGAATATGCAAAAGTAAACTTCAAAAAAGAAAAATGAATTTTATTATAGAATTTTCATATTTACCATTTATATATCTCAAGCATTTGTGAATAAGTAAATAACTGAATTTTTGAACAAACGAGAAAAACCTAATTTTGTGTTTTTTTCTTAGTTCTCTTAATTGTTAATGTTATAATAATTATTTTTGTTTTCAGAAAGTAGAAAAATAGTAAATATTGTCTTTCGTTATAAAAAAAAATAAACTTTTATATCTATAACACCTTTAAATTGAAGAATAATTAAAAGATATTTTTTCGGTCAAATAAATTGTAAATGGGTTAAAGTAATTCATTGCACATATACATTTATTACCAATTTTGTATTCTTATTTCTAAAATAAAAATAAATTTGCAAAAACGACGTAAGTTTACATATTACTTTGTGAGTAAAAAAAGAATTTGATTTTTTATGACATTTTAGAATATATTGTCTATAAGTATTTAACTACGCTTCACGAAATTTTATGTCGCAGTTAAAAACTGAATAACTGAACATATTTTGTTTATGAATAATTACATGCATTTAAGAGAACAGATTACAAGTTGTTAAAAAGTTAATCATTAAGTCATTCAATAAAAAATATTGTATGTTGTTAACTGGAGTTATTCGAGTTGTAGTCAAATATCATTTTGCATTTTGGTTTACTTATTTAGTTAATTGCAAAATTATTTTATAAATAAGTAAGTTCTATGAACCAAAATCTTTTCCAATTGATAGATAACAATTAATTTAATTCATTTTTCGTAAAAAACGAATTTAGCCAAAAACGTAGTTATTTACTTATTCACAAATGCCTGCGAGATATGTACGAATGGTGTGTGTATCTGAACAAAAAAATTTCTACATATAAAAGATTTATTATTTACATTATTTTTATATTATTTTAAAGAAAATATAAAATCTGTGAAATGTTGTCAGATAAAAGTCCATTCTGTAAAGGATAATCTTATATGATGTATGAATCTGTAAAATAAACAAAGTGATAAAAATGTTTTATGTTGGTTTAGTGTAGGCTAGGTAATCTTTTTTTTGAAGTAGATAATGGTTTTGGTTGGCCTATGTCTTGTGTAAAAAAAAAAAAAATTATGAAAGCATAAAAGAGTTTTGAGGGTCGATGATATTTTATTTCGTAGAGGATTTTCTTTTATTGTAAATTTAGTAAAAATATAATTACAAAATTTTCCAAAAAAAAATATTAAACTGGCAGGAGTTATAATTCAAAGTAACCAAAAGTTCAGAAAGTGTTTAGGGAAAAAGGGTTTGAATTTAAATTGGAGAGTATAAGATAAATCCATTATTGAAATAGTCATATTTTTTTTAGGTATAATTCAAATTTTTATTAGCTAAACATTAATTTTTTTATGGTAATGTTATTTATAATTGGACCTAATTATTATTATTCAATTCTGAATGAAAGATTATATAAATTATAATTTTTTTCTTCTTAGCTATTAAATTAATTATAAATTTTTATACATTTTTGTTATATTAATTATATTTTATATTATATATTTCATTTAATTTAATTATAATTAAATCTATGTTCTTGGCATTGCATTGTATAATTAGTGTTGTTTATTTAGCAAACTGACAAATTCATTAAAATAAAAATTATTGTATTTATCCACTATATAAATAGATCCTACCATATTTCAGATTAATCAAGTTAATTTGTATTACATACCAGAGTAAACAATATGTTATCAGATATCATACTGAAAAAATTCAATAAAATAGTTACAAATTAATTTGAGGATCAATCTGTCTAGCAATTTTGTAACCAGAACCAAACATGTAATTACAATTTTTTATTTTTTTTCGGGAATTTCACAAAAACCAATAGAAATCAATGTTGCAGATTGTATAGCAGTTACGATTATATGATTGTTTTGTTGTTGTCTTTTGTAAGGATTATAGATTGTTTAAGTGTCATAATACAGGTGTCTTTCTAGTATAAACTTAATTGAGTTTAAATTTAATATTATTGTAGACATTTAATATTATTAATAGCAATTAGATTAGATTATTAATTTAGATGAAGACATAAATTGAACTTATTTAGATACTTAATTATAATTTATATTCATATAATTATGTACCTACTTGTTAATTGGTTTTAATGGTATCCAATTTATTATTTTATTAATTAGTGATTATATTCGGCACAAAAATCTGGAATTAAAGAACTGCACTAGTAAAATTTATTTATTTTATAATTATTTGCATATTTAATTACGTTGGAATTACTTAGGAACATTGTAAATTTTTAATTTAAATAACTATGTAAAATTTAAAATGTACAAATTATAAATAAATTATTAGGACTTTTAAATTGTTGTTATTATTACATAATATTAATTATTTTTATTTATTTATATGTTAAATACATTTATTTCTATTGAATATAAATAATTTTTAATACTAAAATTAAAGCCTGAATCATAAATGCAACATTTTGCATGCGGCTTGTTCAAGAGGACCTAATAAGCTAATTAGAGTGAGTATTCTCAGAAAACTAATATTTCTGCACCAAAACTTCATAACATCAAATTTTGCAATGGCAATTTAGATCCCGATTTTGTGCACTGTATAACAAAATCATGAAATTTTATAAAAACATTAACTCAAAAAACAAATGGAAGCCAATATTTTGTATGATATTTATGCGGCTTAAGTTTTAGTCATTTAACAAAACGTCCTACACTTATCCAAAATGTCCCAATTTAACTTCTGGGAGACTAAGACTATAAATAACTATGATTACTTCATTCCACATACAATCCAAACTATCGAAATGGATTTTAACATTAAATAAATTCCTCATATTGTAAATAATTTGAATTATAAATATTAAGTGAATGGAAATAATATTTGATGTATCAGTGGTGTTCAAACTTTTACAATCTTTGGAACCCTTCATTTCATCTTCTATATATAAAAAAAAATCTTTTTTGTAGCAATGGATAGAGATAAAGATATCAAACACATAAAGTCGTAACTCGTAACAACTCATAGCATAATATGTTCAGTAACTCGCAGCATAATTTGTTCAGTAGCTCTCTTCGCAAGTTCATGTCATTGGGTAAATAGTTTTAAGCCGAAAATTCAGAATTTCATTTTTAGTGAATAACTTAAAATAAAATGTTGATGCCATTAAAATGTGGAAATATATCGAAATGGTAAGCCGTTTCACTTGTGCAATAAAAAAAAGTTATTTCAATAATAATTTCTTGCCGAACTTTTAAAGGGTTCCGCGAAACATAGATTGAAGAGCACTTATCTGATCATATACGAATTTTTTACTTTTGTATGGAATAATATAAAATATTGAATAAATAATTGTATATAATATAAAATTACAGAATTTAATTGATTATTATACTGGAATTAGTTACACAATTATTTCGGAATTTTAATTATTTCGCCTGTCATTTTGAAATGTTAATTTCTCTATCCAATATAAATAATATTGAAAAATATTAAATTGCAGAAGACATAATACCCGCAGGATGTAAATTAATAAATTTTAACATATTTTATTTGTTTCCAAATTAATTGATATTTTCTCTATTAAAATTACAATATTGTAAATATAGAATATTTAAAATTACATTATTTTTTTTTTATATATAATTAGATTGATAAATGATAATTATTTTAATTCTTCTCGTGTTATATTTTAATTTATTTGATGAAAATAAAAATATAATTATAATTCACATCAATATTTATATTGATAATTTTTAAATATTGATTATTTTTATAATTATTATCATTAGTACAAGCTTCTAAAGTCATAGAAATTAAAATTATTAAGAACATTTTTATATTTAATTTTTTAAGTTACATTTATATTTTTCAAAATAGAATTTGTAATAATAAAATTCTTAAAAAAACTAAAAGTCCTTTTAAAAAAATCTATAAATTTACAAATTTAAAGTTGAACTTAATCAATTTCAATGTAATGTATTTTTTTGTTGTTGTTTTTGTTGAAGGAATGTCCTTAAAGTGTTTCTGTATTTTAACAGCACAATTATATAAAATGAAAGAATTTACTATGAAAAAGATTATACAAAAAAACAAGAGACAAAATTAAATTAAAATTAATGATCCTGAAAATTACTTAGCTTCTATCATTAAGTAAAATAAAAAAAAAAAACGTTTAGAAGGTTATTCACTCATGGATACTAATTTTTTTTTTTTTTGTAATATCACATATAAAGGACATAATTGCGGATAATGCGAGTTATTTTATTGAAGGCGAAAAATATTCAGTTTGTATACGAAAAGAAAAATTTTATAATCTGGATATAGGCTACGTTATGTTTTAACATCGGGAATGAAAATGTTTATTAAAAGTGGTATTGATGAAGGGACAAGTGTATGGTAAATATCAGCATAAATAATTTGTCTGTCAAGTATAACTATAAGTATATTTTCTAACAAACAAATATGATTAAGGATGTAATAGGATATTCTTAGTTGAAATAGTCAATTTACAGTGTTTTTCATCTTCAAATATGTTAAAACAGTTGGAAGATATTATTAATATGCACTTTGAATGCAATAATTTCATTATCCTTGCTGCAAATTTTCCAATAGTTTGGAAGAGGTGGCTAATAATCTCAATAATTATATAATTTTCAAATTCTATGAATGAAACTGCTTGAATTTAGTGAAAATTATATAGGAAATTTATACATTTTCATCGGTAACTTTTTAAAATATTATACTAAACTTTGTAGGTGGAAGGAACTTTTATATTTTGAAAATATTGAAAAAATTATGGTAGCATATGGTAACGCAATGATGATAATTGTTTTGAACTTTCTCATTTTTTATTTCCTTTTATTGTATTTTATCGTTATGACTATTATATGAGATCCAATTTGCTTTTAGTATTTCCGAATAAACAATTTATTTTTCTAGGAAACCTGAACATTGTATAAACTAAAATTGTTCAATTTATATATAAATTTTTTAACATAATATTTTCTCCCCAATTTTCCATACATTACAGAAACACAAACTTATTGTTAGTATCGAAGGGCTGCTGCTTTGACTACCCTCCTGGAAAATGTATTTCAATTTGTATTGAATGCAACAAATATTAAAGAAATAATACAAAAAAAAAAAGTATAAATAGATAAAATATTATACAAAACAATAATAAAATAATGGTAAACATGAAAAGGAAAATATCAAGGTATAAAAAATCACTGAGTTTTCTTTTTTTTAATATATATTTTTATTGTGAAGGGCTTTGAGATTTGATTTTATGAATTTTCCATCACATATATTATTAAATTTGTTCAATGAACTATTCGAAAAATGCAGAATTCAGGTTTCAATAATGCTGAGAAAAATTAAATATATTTATATAAATGTATGTAATATAGGAAAAATTCATTTTGCATTTTCATGGCATATTGAAGATAAAATAACAATAAGAGGAAATAAAAAAAATATATTTAGGGGTTTAAGTAATAAAAATGATTTTGAATCAAGGTATATAAAGATAAAGAAATAAATTCAACCCCAAAACTATAGAAATATATAATAATACAATTTTATAGTTATTTATATGATTTCGAATTTTGTAATTTAATATTGATTTTAATATGTTTACCTTTTGTCTAATCATATTGAAGCATAATACAAGGATATTAAATAGCATTTTCCTAATAATTTGTTGTTAATTTGCTTTCGAATAACTTTAAATTTTACATGAAAATTAATTTTAAGTTTAAATTTTAACTAAAAATATTAAAATCATGTGGTCAGTATTCCATTTATACAAATTATCTACTCCAGAGTACTTTAAATAACGTTAGCCCACAATAACGAGAATAGTTTTATAATATGTTTCCGCAAGGTGGACAATACTTTGATAGACAAATTTTAACATGATCTCCAAAGCTCTTCAAATTCTCCGGTGCAAAATTCGTGAAAAAATTAAGAAAACTTTTTTATAGAGAAATTTAATAAATTGATTTGACATTTTAATATTTTGACAATTCAAATGTTTCTTTTATTTACATTTTTAATGTATACTGTAATTATATGCTGTTTTTAAAATGATTGATAAAGAAGCATTTTGTACGGACCTCTTCAATTATTCAAATGTGTATCGAAATAACAAAAAAAAAAATTAAATGTCAAAATTTCATCGTGAAATAATGTTCAAAGTATTATTTCACGTGAAAAATTATGTTGCGATTTTTGGTAGCTGTAGAAAATAAACAGAACTTCTCCGTATTTCACAAGATTCTCACTAGAGTGAACTAGTGTAAAACTTTTAATATCAAAATGCTAAATTTCTATGAAAATTTTACTTCACAGCAAACTCGATACTAATTATTTAATAGACTTAATTAAACTACAAATTTCATCGCAGAATATTTAATGAATAACTAAACTATATAATTTCTATCAAAATTAGCTTTCCATTTACGAAATTAAACTGGAATATACTTTGGTAATAGAGTATCCAAAAAACTATATTCTCTTATTCTGGAATATAATTAAATTCCCTAAAATATTTAGCGGTTTAAAAATAACAAAAAAATTAGACTGAAATGATAATGCCAATTGCGTAGGAATAAAAAAATTAGAATAATCTGAATAAAATTTTATATCTAATACAAAATTCCAATCAATATTAGCCAATCGACATAGGCGAATTCTATAATTTCACACACTTGATTAAACCAAAATCAATTTCTAAATTCCTTTAGGGTTTCTATTAAATTCATAAATTCGAAAAACTAATGTTTTTTTATAAAAAATCATTTCCATAGTTTTTCCTATTCCCATATGCAAGACTTTTGCATTTATTATTTTTATTTTTTTGATTATATTCGATAAATTAAAAATATTGATACTTCCGTTTTATTGACAATCTTTTATAAAAAACAAAAAATACAATCAAAAACATTAAAGGAAAAATTTGATTAATCTCTTCCGTAGTAATCTTTCTGACAAAATAATAAAAAATAATATACATAAAAGAATATAACAACATCACAAAGAATAAATTTTCTATTTTCCATGCGATTGAAAGCAAATCTAATGAAAATGAAAATATTAAAGCGCATGAGATTTACTCAATAACAACAACAAGCACATTTAATCATAATATTACTCGAGGCCATCAATTTTTAGATAAAAATATCTACTTTAATTATTTTCATATCATATGAACGATTTATTATTATTTTTTAGTTTGAAACTATATTAGATGTGATCCATTTACAGAAAGAAACTAATATCGAGTACTTCAGAGTATATAAAGCAATTTATTTTCGTTAATGCAGTTTTGAGAGAAATACTATAGTTTAGTTATTCAATAATGTCTGATTTATAAATATCGCAAGGTCGCGATGAAAAACGCAAAATTTCCAAAAGGTAAAATGTATGGAGAGATTAAACAAAAGCAAAGCGAAAAGTTAAATTGAATTTGACTTTTAATTGCGATGCGGTGACCGTACTATTATACCTTCTGTGAAAGTTCGCAATATTTTGGAATAATCTTGTATTTTACGCCATCACAGACGTAACTTAAATTATATTTAGAATGAATATAAATTATAAATATTTAAATTTTAAAAGAAAATGGCTGGTATATTTAAAGAATTGTACAGTATATTTATTTTGATACCAATATGAAATAAAAAGTTCATGTACTAATGTGCTACGTTTTATGGCACGTACTTTATTAGCCCTCTTCTTCCTTTTTTTCAACGTTTTTTTTTTATTTATGTCAAAATAATGTGCTGTATCGAGATCCATTTTTTTTTTCTGTCTAAGGTTTTCCAGAAACAATTTTTCCCAGCAAAATCTTGTGAATTACGAACTTCTGTTTATTTTCTATAGCTACCAAAAATCGCAACATAAATTTTCACGTGAAATAATGCTTTGAACATTATTTCACGATGAAATTTTGACACTTAATTTTTTTTTTGTTATTTCGTTACACATTTGAATAATTGAACAGGTCCATTTAAAATGCTTCTTTATCAATAACTTTAAAAACAGCATATAATTACAGAATACATTAAAAATGTACATAAAACAAACATTCGAAATGTCAAAATATTAAAATGTCAAATCAATTTGTCTAATTTCTCTACAAAATAGTTTTCTTAATTTTTTCACGAATTTTGCACCGGAGAATTTGAAGAGCTTTGGAGATCATGTTAAAATTTGTCCACCTTGCGGAAAGATATTATAAAACTAATTTCGTTATTAATGACTAATGTTATTTAAAGTACTCCGGAGTAGATAATTTGTATAAATTACTGACCACATGATTTTAATATTTTTAAATATAGTTAAATTTTAAACTTATAAGATTAAGTTTCATGTAAAAATAATAATGATTCAAAAGCATATTAAAAATAATTGGAAAACAATTATTTAATGTTTTCATCCGATTAAATATTAAACATATTAAATTATATATAATGAAAATAAAAATTTGATAACTAAAACAATAATTAGTTTTAATAATTGACGTCAAATGAAAAAAATAATAATAATTTTACATTATCAATAATAATCAATATAATTTTTATAAATATATTATTAAAAAAAAAATCAATTTCTTTACGTTACCCAATCATTACTCACCTTCAATCAAAATTATATCTTTAATCTAACATGTATAATTTGAGGACGTATATTTTTGTAAATATTTAATGGATTTTTTGTCCTTTTTTTTTTTGTTTGGGACAAAACGCCCAAATACAAATATTTATTTATGTACAATAATTCATTTTTACGCGTAATTTGTTCAAACCCTTATTATTATATACATAAAATTCAAATTTCAAATAAACCACAAAAAAAAAAATATTTCTTTCCTTTTTCGGGTAGTTGGACAAATAAATTTTTCGGGGGGTTGGACAAACTAAACAAAAATATTTATCAATAATAATACAAAAAATAATAATAATAATAAAAATAATAAAAAAAAAAAGATTTTTGGCCTTTGTCAAATTATAATTTTTTATTTAATGGAATCTACAAATAAAATTATATATTTTTTTTTTTATAGACCATTTTTCGATTCGATTATTGATTTAATCATTCAATAAAGTGTTCGAAATTTGGATTGATAAGAAAAAAGGTTATAAAAATTTATATTGATATAATTATGGAATTAACTAGTGTACAGAAATCCAATTGTGCTAAATGTGCAGTGATAATATTGAAATTTGCTAAAGAAACGCGTTCTTTTCAAGAAAAACTATCAGAATTCAATAGTTAGTTAGCTTGTTCCGACCAGAGACCAGAACCATAACATAAAAATACTCGATAACGATTCCAATATGATTTTTTCAAATAATTTTAACTATATTTATGTAATTATTATTAATAATAAAAACGAATCGAATATAACATTTTAAAATTATTCACCATTTTGTTATTTCGCTTATAAAATTAACAAATTTTAATTGAAGATGATGTGCCAATAATTTAAGTATTACGTACTTCAAAGAAATGTATAATTATAAAGCTTACCTTAAGTGCGGGTTACATATAGTTTCGATCGGTTTAGTTTTTAGTCAGTCTTTCAGTAAAATTCAAATTTGACATCTTCACATATTTTTTTATAGGAAATCGATTGAGTGGACATATATATCGAATAGGAACGAATCATATGGAAAGAGTTTGGAACGATTGGAATTTTGCGAATCCAAACTGAAGGAAATCTTCAAATCGAAAGAGTTTTGAACGATTGTAATTTTGCGAATCCAAACTGAAAGAAATGTCAAGAGAAATTAAATTTGACTGTTTCAAGAAATAATAATATGTGATTTTATCGGTTGCAATCTACTTAACCAGTCGAAAAATATCTGATATCAGCGATGAAACAAGACTTTGACGCAAATACGAATTTGACCGCTTTGCTAAAAATGTAGTAGAACACAGCGTAAAGGGTTAAGGCTGGGCTACATACTTTCTATCAGTTCAGTTCACTTTCGATTTGATTCGATTCAATTCGACTGGTTAATTAGACTGAACACAGCTATCGATTGTATTCGATTAAATTACATATAATTATTATTTTATTTATTTTTTTAAACTGTCAAATTTTATTCCTCTTCAGATTTCCTTCAGTTTGGAGTCGCAAAATTCCAATAGTTTCAAACTCTTTCGATTCAATTCGATATGATTCGTTCCGATTCGACCTATGTGTCCTCTCAATAGATTTCACAGACAAAATATATGAAGACTTCAAATTTGAACTTAACTGAACGAATCGAAACTGTGTAGCCAACACTTTACCGCGTATGAAATTTAAATCGCGGCTTAGCAATTAATTTCACAAAAATGTAAAAAAACGGCAACTTTGAAATTGAAACGTTTCTTTCTACGTGTATAATATTATTTAAAATTTAAGGTCTCCATCAACGTATGTTTATAACTATTATATTTTAATTAATTATAATAATTTACAAATATTGACAAATAAGTTTTCTTCAAAATAAACGAGATTTCTAGTGTTTAATTTTATTTTTAATTGTAATTTTCTTTATGATCTCATTAATTTTCAATGTTTATGGTGGAATTTTTTATATTAATGTACGATGTACCTCCAGTAAAGATTCAAATTAAAATTTCCCTATCATAATTCCTAACATTGTAAGATTTTTTTTTTATTATTAAATTTATTTCCTTTCGTCAGTAATAAGTAAGATATTTTCTAATTTATATTTTTTCTACATATAATAATTTATAAAATGTATTATAATATTTTACATAATATAACATAAAAGATACTTTTTATCACAATCTTCCAAAAAATAAATATTTAACATAACTTTATATATTATAAATATTTTATGTTGAAAATAATTATGGAATGCGTTCGTTATAAATGGGATATAATAGAATATTTTGGCAAATAAATCATTTTCTGAAAATGTTTTATAGAATTTTGTTTGGAATTTTTCTTATATAAATAATAATAATTGTACTCTGGAGACAAGTTATTTATTTAGACAATATACATACATATTTATGATATTCATAATATCTCATCAGACTACCATAAATTGCATTGCTTTGTTAATTTAATAAATAACATAAATTAATTGATTTACAAAAAAATTGCACAATAATAAAATTCCATTTAAAGAAAATTAAATAATTAATATTTAAATATTAAGTAAAATTTGAAATATTTTAATCAAAATTTTTTATAACAAAACTTGTCACAATTTTTTACTGAAAATTAATTTTCTAATGCAAAAATTTGAATTAATAATGGAGTTAAACTCGACGGACGCAACGGACGGACGACTGATTGAAATGTCAAAAACGTAGAATCCCAAAATGAGGGTGGCAAACTGAATACGTTCTTCTGTCGTTGCTATTTATTTTGAACTGTTTGCTAACTTAACTTTTTCGAAGTTTAAAAAAAAAAAAAAATCGAAGTTTTTGTACCTAATTATGGAGTTGGAAACATTAGAGCTAATTTATTGTACCCTGGTTACGTGTTACATAATTTTATTTCACAAATACGCACAAAAATAACTTATTAAAAAAAAAAACATTTATCACATCTCAGCTGCTAATGACATTTTGGTCCGTTGTAAAATAAAAATATTAAAATTAAATCAACTTTAATACGTCGGTTCCGTCGTTGCGTTGTTTTTCCGTCGAGTTTAATTACTTTCATATGTTTTCATATATTTTAACTTTTTTTTTGTAATTTCAATCAGTCGTCCGTGCGTTGCGTCCGTCAAGTTTAACTCCACTATAAAGCAAAGGAAAATATATTTTCCTTAATGGAAAATTTTAAATTTTGATAAATTTAATACATTTTTCATAAGAGATTAATTAAAACTATTCAATTTTTGTAATATTGATTGTAATTTTTAGTTTTGAACTATTGATTTTTAAATATATTATTTTAATTATTAATAAATAATTTATAAATTTATTTGATTTTGCCTAAAGTGAAATTTTATTTATGATTAATTTGACAGATACCAATATGACCTCTATAAATAAAAACGTTTCGAATTATAATTAATTATATTAATCGTATTGTAATATTAATATGTTTGTAAATAAATTACAATTTTATATTATTTTGTGATACATATGCTAATCAAATCATAATTCCAGATAAATCCATTTGATATTATTGTAATTTTATGACAAATTACTGGGAATTTTAAAACATGTTGTTCAGATTTGTAAAGTTAAATTTTAAAATATAATGAAATTACATATAGTATTTAGTATTTTTAAATACTAAGAATAAAAATAATAAGAAAAAGTTTCTAATTTAAGGGCAGCTTAAAAATCGAAGTTTGGTTAAAGTTAAAACATCGCTTTGTAAAACATGGTATCATTTCAGTTTAGTGCAATGAATTTTAGATATCAAACAAATTAATAATTGTATTTTTATACAATACAGAAATTTTATTAGGAATCTACAGATTTCATAAAACAAAGTTGTACCAAATTTCAATTTGGTTACAATCACTGTAAAAAAGATTAACTAAAAAGATTAACTTTAACCTTTCCATCGCAACACTTCATAGTTATAGAAATCCTCGTAATGTTGATAGATTTTTCAGTCATTTTTGCATTATTGTGAATAACATTTAGTAAAAGTGATAGTGGAAATTCTGAATAAACTCTTACAGTGAAGTTTTGTCAAATGTCACATAATAAAAAAATTATATACAAATTTTACATAATAATCTTTTAAAATCTTAATAAATAATTTATCTTTGATATAAATCTTAAGTGCTATCAATTCATCAATTTATAATATTATAATTATTATTACTGGGTCATTAAAAATCAATTAAGAATATTAATTCAATTTTAGTTAATAATAATTTTATGTGTTAATTTATGTTTAATGTATTTAAGATTTTTGTTTTTATTGATTTATATAATTTACATAAAACTAATGTCATATTTTCAAAATACAAATAACTCTTTAATTAAGTGAACTTAACAAATCGAAAACACATTAACATTGTAATTATTTAAATAGCTCATTAGCATTTATTATTTAAGAACATAGTAGAAGGTGGATGATTTTCTAAGTAAAATAAAGTTCTTTTTCGAAATTCCTTGTCGATTGAGAATATAAATACATTAATTAAATTAAACTAATAAGTAAAGAACTAACTATAAGACTAACAGATAAGTAATAATATAATCGAAGATCGTTATTATTAAAAATTTACAAAAATTTTGAAAATTAAATTATGATTTAAATCATTCAATTAAAATAATAATATATTTCAACATTTGCAAATCATCATCAGTGATGCAATAACTCGGGCTGGCCTTGTTCTGGTCAAGATTCTTACTCCAGATACTTCTGTAACTGACTGCTGATATCTAGTTTTCATATCCATCCAATCGTTTTCAAATTCCTTTCAACTCCGTCTCTCCAACATAATTTTGGTAATGCTGTCTTCCTTCTTGGATGTTTTATATACCGAATTCTTCACACTCCACCTACACATATTGGTCCATTTATTTTGAGTAAATTTATGAACTGTAACTTCAGCTAGTTACAGTTTATAAGTAAAATACGAGAATATATAAGAAAATTATATTTGCATAAATCTAGATCCTTAATTGCTGTTAAATTCACTCGTGAAGCTATTTCTAAACCACTTATGTACAAAATTATATTATATAATCATAAGTATTGGATTTACATTATTATGGGGTGTTAGTTATGATAGTATAAAATTATCACTAGCTCCAATAAAAATCTATTTATTCAATTAAGTTTATTGCAATTCGATATTTGGTTAATTAATATTAAAAGTTTTTTTATTAATCCAATGCAATCATAAATATTAAAATAAATTTTTACATTTTCTTTTACAAAAAAAAATATTTTCAATTACATTAATTGAATGAAATTTATTTTTGGTAAAATTGTCACAGCATAAAAATCTGTTTATGACATTTACCAATAAATTATTAACAGCATTTAAATTAAATTGTCCTTCGATAATAAAAATAAGTCAAGCATTAAAGAAACCTTTAAAAATCTGAATTATATCTAAAAAAAAAAAAAATTAACATAAACAAATTAATTATTTATTATATACAGGTAAGTTAATTGATCACTTGAGTAGATTAATATTTTGTATCTATATAATTATATTTAATTACATGCGAGTGATTCAATCAATTTGAAGTTCTTTAAAGTATTAATTGTAATTAATTTTCATATATATTTATAATTTTAAGAGTGTACACTTCAATAAAATTAGCCAGTAATTTAAATAGCACTTGAATAATTGATTCTAATTAGAATGCTTAATATTTTATGCAAATTATATTTTCTACAAATTATTCAAAAATTTGAAATATTATTTTACCTTAATCTTTCAATATCTGAAATTAAATTTTTGAATAATTTAAAGAAAAAGTTTATCTAAAGTTGCTCAAAACTTAATATGAGCGATGAGTTTAAGGTATAAATGACACAAAAAATAAAAAGATATAATTCATTTTTGAAATTTGCACGTTTTAGATCCTGATAAACTTGTTATATATCAATATACAGAAAATTTATCCTTTTTTTATCAGTTATAAATCATAAATGATGAAAAAAAGAAAAACTTTCGTTGCGTGCCAAAGATATTTTATAATAATATAATTCCAACTTTATTAAATTGATCTAATAAATTCGATTCCTTATGGGATGTATCATAATTTTCTATTATTTTTGTTGCCTGTGTCAGGCTATTTATGATATATTAAAAGAGCATGTGACTGAAATTATAAAAAAATAAAATTTAAAATCGATAAATTTTAAAATTAATTTTACAGATAAATTTTAATTTTTTACATAAATAAATAATTATATTAGCTAGTAAAAGTTTACTTGGTTCTATACAAAATATATTTTTACTTAAAAGTCGATCTACAATGAACGCTTTCGTTCCTTCTCTATACGCTGTCGTTTCGCAGGCTACAATGAAATTGTAGAAAGCATTTTTTGACATTGTTTTGTTTACAAATTTCTTATGACATAATATTGAAAATATTAGTAATTTTTTTAAATCAAAACATAAATTATTGTTTAATTTAATATTTAGTTAAAAAAATATAATTATAATAATTATATTATTATAATTTTTCTTCTAACATAATTTTTATTTTTTTCACGTTCACACTTTTGAATTTGACACTTCAATGCGAAGAAAACGGAAAAAGTTAAAAGTTACTCAACTTTTTTCATGGGTGAGAAATTGCTGCGTACGGAAGCGCTTATTGTAGACACTTTCATATAATTTAATACATTTCAACTTTACTTTGGCACCTGACTGCGTATAGAGAGCGAACGAAAGCGTTCATTGTAGATCGACTTTAATTCTTTCAATATCTGAAATAATATTATTAATGATTTTCAATTGATGATTAATGTGTGCGACTTGTAGATTCCAAATATATTTTGATTAAACAATACGAAATTAATTGAAGTCATATAATTTATCATTTTCATTATTGATTGTTATTATATTTCAGTTCAAGAAGAATAAATTAATAAAAAAACATTTATATACAAACACCTTTGATTTGAATGTAACAAAAGATATGAACATAAAATATCTTTTATATTTAAAATGCAAAAGCATCAAAAACATTCTTTTTTGGAAAAAAAATAAAAATAAAAATAAAATCATTTATCTTTCTTAATTCAAGGACTTTTATTAATTTCTAAACAAAGGACACAAAATAAATCTTGAATGGAAAGGTGATTGTCTTTTTAATGAAATCATTTAGCGTTTCACTTTTATATTGAAGCAGTAAAATTTCCCTTAAATTTTTGTTTTTGTTTTTGTTCTTTATGGCTATTAAAAGTTAATGAGTTCCAAATTTTCATTAAATTTTAAAAAAAATATTAAACAGAGAAAGTATTTAAATTACTTAATTAAGTACGACTGTTTCGAAGAAATGTGACAGAGTTTTCAATATTATGAAGAATTAATATTTTGTGAAAATTGGAAAATAAATTTGAATCAGAAATTTTTTAAAGCTATATCTAAAATTTAAAACGACTTAGTAAATGAAATATAAAATAATATTACTTTTGAATTAACAAGTTGTGATACAAAATGACAAGCAAGGACTAAAATGTTAATAATGAAATCTATGATATTTTAAACAAATATCGTAAAGATAACAATCATAAATTTATGCTGATTAATTCGAAATAAAAACATTTAATTTCAATAAATTAAAAAAGTAATGTAGAAGAGGGAGTAATAAATAAATACTAAAAGTAATAAATAATTAATAATTTTAATTATGAATTAATATTTATTTACATTATTTAATTTTTATTATTTGTTGTAGTATTATAATGAAAATATGTTAAAAGGACAATTAAAAACAATAATAATTTTAATTTGAAAGCATCGAAAAAGGAAATATTTTACCATAAATATAAATTATTTAATTTTTTAATCCTCACACGACCTTCCGAAAAAAAAAAACGTTTTAAATGATAATATTTTCTATATAGTTGTCATAATGTTCCATCATTGTTAGAAATTCTCACAAAATGCTAGCCACAAAATACTGGCAGTAACTTTAGAAATTTACAAAATATAAAGATTATTTGCTAGAATAAACTACCGCCAATTTTAATCAATATATTAAATTCATAGCCAGTGCGAAACAACTTCAAATTCGGTAGCAAAGAATTTGTAAAACGAAATTATAAAGACATTTTTTCTTTGTGACACTGTGAAAATTAGTTAGTTTTAGTTTAAATAATATTTTAAATACTGATTTGGTAATTAAATTTTGTGTAAGATTTAATTTATTAAATTATTATATTTTTATACATTTGTCTAACCCCTACATTAATATCAACAGAAAACGTTTACATTAATCGCTATCAGCAAAATCGCTCTCATATTACATTCTACGTGTGCATTTATATTATTTATAAGTTGTTAATATTGATTTCCTAATTTTTTATTTCCAGAAAATGATTCTTAAGGCTAAAATAATATAATTCTTCATAAAAATATTAAATATCTTTTTGAATCAAAATACAACAAATTAGAGATTATTTCATGATAAATTTTCATATTTCAGGTTTTTATTTTTAAATATTTTCGTTCTTAATATTACCAACTATTAAATACAAATTAAATAGCATTATATTCTGTTGATGATAACCAAAGTGATTAGTTGCAAAGGTTACACCTGATAAATTAAAGAAAGGTATTTTATTATTATGTATTTGCCAGCGTTTTAAGCTAATTCTTTACAAATTCATTAGCTAATTCTTTAGTTAGTTACACCATTCTTTATGTGTAAAGAATTAATTGTTTACAGAGGCCCTAATCGCAGTAAACAATGTAAATATAGTAAAGAATCTAATAAGTTTTTTCTCCTTGAAAAATCAATATTAAATTAAATTTAATATCATAAAATCAATTCAATTTATTAATTAAATAATTAATTATTATAATTAAAAGAATATTAATTTAATATTAAACTAGTATACTAAAAAAACTCTACTCTTTTAAGTTATTAATCAGCTGATTCTTTACAATGTCTACAATTCCTTACGTAAACAATTATTAATTGATTCCGTTAATATGTAAATAATTATTCTCTATGCATTACGCGTAGGTGCACAACTTAATTAATTTACATTAATTTTGATATAAAATAAATTTTCGGGATAATTTTGACATCATAGTTGCAATCATCCATGGAAATATTTTGCATTAGTATTTTTTCCTAATCAATAGAGATCTTGATGGAAGTTATGTTGAATTGCCTACCAGTAATAGTAGGAAATAAATGTGATCTACACTCATTGTATTGTGATAAATTTAAAGTTGAGTGGACTTGAATGATGCCAAAAAATTCTGACGAAATATTATTACATAGGAAAAACTACTTCCAATTTTAATCAATGTATTAAATTCATAGCCAGCGCGAATCTACTTCAAATTCGGTAGCAAAGAATTTGTAAAAAGAAATTATGAAGATATATTTTCTTGGTGACACAATGAAAATTTGTTAGTTTTTGTTTAAATTTTAGATAGTGATTTGATAATTTAATTCTATGTAATATTTAATTTAAAATTTTTAATATTTTTTATACCTTTTGGACAGATTGAAAATTTTGTCTACCGCCTACACATTAATATCGACAGAAAAAGTCTACATTAATCGCTATCAGCAAAATCGCTCTCACATTACATTCGACGTGTGCATTTATATTATTTATAATTTATTAATATTGATTTCTTGATTTTTATGTCCAGCAAATGATCCTTAAGGCTAAGATAATATGATTCTTCATAAAAATATTAAATATCTTTTTTAATCAAAATACAGCAACAAATTCGAGATTTAGTGAAATATTAAAAACATATTATTAGAACTTGAATATTTTCTTATTTTATTTTAACAAAATACGTATGTATTAAAATTAAAAAAATCATTGAGATTTATTATTATTTCGCTTCAGAAATAATAATTATTGTTAATAGTTTTACAAACATTCAATTTTAAATATTATTATGATATTTTCTACACAAATATTTTCATATTTTTTTAGAAATATCCTTAAGATTTAGTTGGTCTCGGAAATGAATTTTATTTTAAATATATTATAATAATAGATTTTTTTATACGAAATATTCAATGATTCATGAAATTAGATGCCCCATATAATTTCTTATAAATTGGGCATTTAATTTTAGTTCATGCGTGATATTAATAATACCATAATATATTTTATTTATATTGAATATTTATGGTAAAAAGGATTTCTTAAATACGTACCTAAAACATATATAAATATATTAATAAAAAAAGATAAAAATATTTTCTGTCACTTTTTATCCTTTTTTACGAGTAGTTGGAATAACAATGAGTGTTGCGACCAGGTTGAACATAAAAAAATTTATTTCTCTTGAATATGTTTTTCTTCACTAGCTCGGAGATTCTGATTCTACAAACAATACTTGCTATCTTCCTAAGAAATTAGTGTATTAAAAGATGTGTTATTTTGACCAAAGCATTGTTTGTTTGCTATGGTACTGTGTAAATTACAAATCACTGTGACGTAACTATGAGTTATGTACTCCCCTAGGTTAACAGAATTTTTATTTATGTAAAAAATAATAGAATCCATTTAATGAAAATATAATAAACTAATAAATAAAACCAAAGAAAGTTAAGTGAAAATTAAAAAAATCATTTTTGTTTTAATGAAAATTTTATTACAAATTTTTGTTTTTTCCTTTCTACTAAGAACCCATAAACTATGGTGGACATTGGGTAATCTTCTTAACAAATGTTTACCACTTAGTTATACATAATATAAAATTTTATTTTACATAGATTTTTTTTTTGCCACAATTTTTCTTTAGATCTTGTAGATTTTATTATGAAAGTTTGTTTGGTCATAAAGTTAAATAGTTTCTTTTTTAATCTTAAAAAAATTGAAAAGGTGAACGATAAATTTTTTGTTGTTGTAATGATTAAGTTAACAAACTAAAAACGTTACAAGAAAATAAAAAGTTACGTAGCATTTTTGACTCGCTACTTGGCTATAATGAAATATAAGTATCTTAAAATAATAGAATCAACTTTATATAAGCTAAAAATTGAACTTAATAAAGTATTACTTGTAATGTAATTAATTTTCAACTTGATTAATTATTATTTTTAATTTATGGTTTCAATTAACTACAGAACATTACACAAAATAAATTCAGGAAATCTGGCTTTTTCGAGTTGAACATTAACGAAAATTTGAATATAATCGAATTAGCAAAATTGAATTTACAGATTTATTCAAAAATTTAAAATTTAATTTTATGATTTACTTTACATACTTTTTCTTCTATATTACCCTTATTG
This sequence comes from Rhamphomyia laevipes, assembly GCA_963920725.1. Classification (NCBI taxonomy): domain Eukaryota; kingdom Metazoa; phylum Arthropoda; class Insecta; order Diptera; family Empididae; genus Rhamphomyia; species Rhamphomyia laevipes. The sequence continues at coordinate 17,166,190 of OY987255.1, read as the reverse complement.
ACTTTCCACATGATACGCGAACTGCGAATTGCGAATATTCGCAATTTTTGAAATTTCTTTCACATGAAACGCGAACTGCGAATTGTGAATATTCCATACAAAAACATATTTGAGGTTAAAAACGAGCGATTTTTTTATTGCGAGTGGATCGCGAATAATGAGTGGATTTTATTGCGAGTGGATCGCGAATAATGATTGACAGTTCGCGACCAGATATTCCAATTCGCAGAAAAAAAAATTAAATAGTTTATTTTCATAATTTTCATAAATTAATTAAAATTTTTTTGATAACATTTATGTGTATTATTTAATTTTAAGCATTTTATTTAAGAAATTTATTTAAAAAAAATTAATTAAACATGGAATAATTGATTTGTTCGCAATTCGCAGTTCGCGTATCATGTGCAAAGTCCATTAGGAATATGTCAAACCAATTAATTATTTATTATTATATTATATAATTTTGAGTATGATTGCTTAATCTTAAATAGTTCATCCTGTACAATTAATCAATTTTGGTATTAACAACTTTAACTAGAATTTTGAATCCTCAAAATATTATTCAAATTTTAAAGTAATTTTAACTAAAATTGAAAATAAAATAAAAAACACTTTAAATTTTTCTATTTGCATCACATTTTTTAATAAAACGAAGAAAAAAATTGTAATAAAGTTTTTATTTATGCGTCTGTCAGAGAAAATGAAAAGAAAAATATTTAATGTTTTTTTTTTTATTATTTTTATGCTAAAGGCCGAAAGTAAATTATGTATCGAAATAAAAAAAATCCTTTTTAAGTTTTTTTTTTTGTCTGTTGAACTCCATTGAGAGAGAGTACGGAATTATGAAAAAAAAAAATTAATATGCTTTGCTGGAAATTATGTTTTTTTGTTATTAAAACACAGCATAAAATCTTGAAAATAAATTAAATAATAATTAAAGCCAGGAATAAAGTTTATCTTTCACTTTGAAAACGATTTAGGAGAATTTAATTATATACCAAAATAATATTAAAATTACTAGTAACGAATTATTTTTTTTTGTTCTGTTGCTAAATATTATTTAAAAAAAAAATAAAAAATATTTAATTAATATTTATTTTAAAAAGAATTTTACTTTTCTTTTTAAAAAAAATGGAGAAAAATCTAATTAATTTATTATGAATTACTTTGTAAATTATTTTTCACTTAAAATCTACAATTTTTTCTGAGATTTTTTTTTTAAAGTGTGTTTTTACTTGGTTGATTAAAATCAACAAAATTTAAATTGTACTGAAAAATATTTTTTTTTTAATAGTTTTTATATTTACATGAATGATGGTAAAAATTTTGTAGCTATTGCTGACTGACTGACCATTATAAAGGAACTATAGTACAATCTAAAAACAAGGGATTACAATCTAACCAAGTACAAGCATATCTCGTGACTTCAAAATACATTTCATAATAGAAAAATGGTATTAAAGTGAAAGTGTAAAGTGAACGTTATCAAAAGCGAGCATTAATTTGAAAAATGGTAATTATTAACTTCTATTGCGGGAACATATTTATGTAAGGTAGAACTCTCAATTTTAATTTTTATTAAAAAAAACTATATACGTTTGGGCAAATCAGCCCTGAATAATATAAGCCCGAAAATATATATTTTTTCGACATGGGAATTGGTTTAATCTTTAGTAAAGTTCATTTACCATACGTTTAGTTTAGTAAATAACACAAATTTTTTATATTTCAAAATCTAAGTTGAGTTTATGTAACATTTACGAGTACATATAACCCAGCATCGACCAGCATCGACTGTACTGTTGATACCAGCACCTTAGGCAATATTAATTTTTGTAATTTTCTATGCAAAGATATTTAATTTTTAACTTTTCAAAGAATTTTCTGTTTTCTTTTTATGTTATTATAATTTTTTATGTTATTATACTCTTCTGGGGAGCATAAATGGCTTCCAGAAAGCATCTCCATCTTACTCTGTTTGCTGCTGAAAATTACACCTTCCTAGTTCTAGGAGTATCGTGCGTGTTCTTTGGGCGACAACGACTTCTTAATCCTTGTGGATTCCACACTAAAGACATTATTGTAATGCTATCGGGCTGATGGTATGGATGGCCGATCCACCTTCATTTTCTACGTTTTATCTGCTTCAGTATGGGTTACTCATTGGTTAAGTTCCAGATATCTGAATTGCTGATCGGGTTTGGCCAGATTATTCTGCATATGATTCTGAGGCACTTGTTGATGCACACTTGGAGTTTTTGTGTGATGCTGTTTGATATAACCTACGTTTCACTACGTTTCAACAGAGTTGACATGCGTTGAATATTTTAACATCTGGATATTTGTGAATTTCTCCATACTGGTTGCAATTGTCCGAATGCCGCTCTCGATTTGTTGAACCTGTTCATTACAAGCTGTCAAATTCTATACGGGAAATATGATCATTCATAATTGAACTACATAAATCCATGATCGTTATTTGATTTTTTCCTAAATATAGTTTTTGTAAATAAAAAATAATATTTTTTTAAATTTCTGTTTTTATCAAAAATTATAAAATATAATAAATCGATTTTAAAATTTTTATGTTAACCAACTGTAAAACGTAAGCCATCACTTAAAAATCCTCTTAAAAATCCTAAAAATGTAATTCATAAAATATGGAATTTTATTTACTAACGCTTGGCTAGTCTGGTAAAATCTATTGTTTTAAAATTTTCCTACATATCATATCCAAATTTACAATAAACTTGATTATTAGAGCATAAACTCAAGTTTACCCTATAAATATTTAATAATAAAATGTTTCTAGGAAAATTTCGTGAATGTCCAAAATAATTTTGATTTTTCATACAATTTCTATTTAGAATTTTTTCAATAAATTCATTTTTCAATATATAAAAACTTTTCATTTTTTTTAGTTATTACGTTGTATATTATAAAAACTCATGAACCTAAAATAAATTTTGAATTTATCACTATTTTTGGTAAAGGTAAATTTTTTGTTTCAATATTTTTGCTCGCGGATATTTGAATAATAAACATTATATTCAGAGACTTCACTATAAAATTTAACAACAAAAACGTCTAAAACATAATACACGAATAGCTACTACAATTATTTTTTAACAATATTTATGAACTTCATTGTTTTGTACGAGTACGAGTAGGTTTGATATTATTCTATTTTTGATATAGCCAAATAAAATAATTAATTCATGATTCGTTGATCTCAAAGAAAAGTGAAAATTGTTGTTAGAAATTAATTATTGAAAAGTGCATCTGTCATCAACTCTAAAATTGAGTTCGAATTTATTTTGAGAAATATTTTGTTTGCCGAAAAGTTTTATAATGCAATTTAATTGATAGCTGCAGCATGGACTTTTAATATGCAAATCAAAGGATATCAATGTAGTGAGAAAGATTAACTCTAAAAATATAAGGAAAATTTGTTGACTGAATACATATTACCAACAATTCAATTATTATTGTAAGTGTGAACTGCAGAGATTTTCTTAAAGTGCGATTTATCATGTTAGAGACCTACAAGCTACAATTCATGAAAAATTTGAAATTCACTGAATCATTCATTCACTTTATATAATTAGGTTAGGGTTTTGTGAAGAAAAAATATTAATGTAAACGTAAAGTAATAATTTGTATTTAAATGATATTATGTCATCAAATTTGTCCAATCACTTTATTTTTTATATAGAGATCAATGTAAATATTGCGTTTTCAAATCTAATATGAAATGTATAGTAATATCCAATTCAAGTTATTCCATTTACAAGTCAAATTGTTTTTTTTTAAATCGCTACAAAGTTTACGAACATAAAAGTGATATGTTATATATATATGTTGATACCGTTTAGCATCCATAATTGAATTATAATTAATACTTCTAGTTATGTAATTAACTAAATTGTGGTCTCCAAATTGACAAACATTTATTTAAAAAAAAAGACAAATTTGACCTGGAAACACAATAATTTGTCGTAGAAACTTCACATGTACATTAAATTATTACAAACCTTGTAAAATTGCATTTTTCCTACGACATTTTGTTAATTAATAATTTGTTAATTAATATAGTTATATCAATTTGCTGTCACCGGTTATATCTACTGGTTGGTACCATCTACAGGTTTCATTAACATTACTAACTTTAACCAATAGAAAAAGTAAATACAATTTTGTAGAAAATTTTTTTAAATCAATTTTTAAATCATAAAATAAAAACATATTATAAAAATTAAATTTTTTATTAATCCCATTAAATCGTGAAAAATATTTTTGTAAAATTGCATTTTTCATACTCTTATTAAAAAGTTTTCATATCTACAAATAATTTTGATTAAATTTTTTTAGTAATTTTGATTTTAAATTTAGCTTTTTAATTTTTTAATTTAGCTGTAATGAAAAAATATTTAACAATCCAGTAGAGAATATTTTGTGACCCAAAATTACTTAAAGATTTTTCTTATGTTTTAATTTTTTTTGGTTATTTTAAGCTATAAAAACACAAAAAAAATAGAAAACTAAAAGTTAAAATAAAGTCCTTTTTTGGAATTAAATTTTGAATTAATTTTTTCTTGTATCATAATTTTTAATATTTAATGTTATTGTATACATTAAAAATTCACACCCTTGTCAACTTTTGAAGATTATGACCATTTTTTTTTTCGTTGTCTTTAAGAGGAAATCTAAAAAGATATCAAAATAAAAAGAAAAATCTGATATTTTTTTTTATCCAAATATTGTTCACTACACAAAACATACTAAAATATTAATTAAAGACCAAGCAAAACCTTAATGGATGTTAAATAATTTTTATTTTGGATTGTATTTACTTTCATATGTACAGCAAAAAACAAAAAAGGAAACAGGAAGTTTAATTGTCCCTTAGGTATAATTTTTTTTTACATATTTTTATGATATTTTTCGAAATTAATTATTAATGTTTTATATTTCCAAAGAAAATGTAGAATTATCCTTGAAGTTTATCAGAAAATAGATTTCATTTCAATCTTTAAAATAAAAATTTTAATTTAAGAAGCAGAGATTTTCTGTGAAAAATATGTACAAAAGTAAAACTTTAATTGTGAAAAGTTAAGAAAAAGGAAGTAAAATTAAAAAGTGGGAAAAATGTGAAGAAAATGCATTAAAATAAATTAAATTTTCATGATTTTTAAATTACTATTTTTCACTTTAAGAAAACTTAGTAAATACATTTTGTAAATTTATATTAAAAAGTAGTTTAATACTTTCGATACTTCCATTAAAATGGTGTAACAAAAAATACCAGTTACATAAAATTTACATCGTATCGTAATCAGGGACCAGGTAACTCTACGATTCATTTCGATAGCGTTATGAAAGATTACAATAAATTTAAATATTATGTTAATTAAAGCTGATTGGTAACATTCAATAAAATTGATGTAGTTTTTGTAAATATAATTATGGAGTTCGTTTCATTAAAACACTGCTGGGTACAATACTACTTAAAAAACAATGTTTTAAATATAAATAAACGAATCATTAAATATTATTAGTTAGCATTGTTATCTATAGGATGATTAGTATTGATTAAATATAATTACTAATTTGTCATAGTTTTATGGTAGGTTATGTCCCTAGGATATATATGCTACATACATTACATAGAAAAAAAAAATTAAGTTATGTAATTATTATATTAAGACTGGGAAAAATCTTCATGATTGCAACCATTTTTGTTGACAAGTTTCATTGCTAATAAATTAGATTTCTTCACTATAAAGAAATTTATGGTTCAAAATTTATATAAAATTAGTAAGTCCTAAAATTGCAATAAAATATTTGAATTTTTTTTGAGAATTATGAACTTTTGAACTACAGTTCTGAAAAGTTTAAAAATAAAGACTGAAATACTAAGATTTTTGATCAAATAGTGGTTAATAAAGAATAATCATTAATATAATATTAAATACAAGAAATAGAAGATTCGTAGAATTATCTTACCAAAATACGAAAATTATGATAATTCTTGTCATCGATTTAATTAATTTTTAATACAGAATAATTTTTTTTATGGAAAATCATACCCAAAAATTTTGTAACATCAGAAATGTAGCTAAAAATCATGATTTTATAGTTATTATTTTTACAATTTTAATTTATAGATACTTTTTTTTATTATTGAGTTTTGTCGAGTTTAAAATTATAATTTACTTTTTTTGTTTATACAGGGTGGACTCTAAATAGTTGATTGGACAATATACCATAATATTTGCAGTAGTATTCGAAGCAAAAAAATGTATGTGTACTTTTCTTGACTCGGCACTCGTTTTGAGTAAAATCGCATTTTCAGTATTCGATTTTATAAAAATATTAGCAAAATATTTGGGTCTACAGCTACAGAATTGCTCAATCGAGAAGTATGAATTATATGCCAATAGATTGGTAATTAAATTCCATTTGAAATCTATAAAACATTTCTGATTTCTATCTTCTTTGAAATCAACAAGCCCACAAAATTGAAAATTTAATTTTTTCTCTAAAACACCTCTAATGGGCTCTAATGTGGAACCTAGTCTGGAGAAATGTCCATACAGTCTATTGCTCGATATTACCAGGTACTGCGTTGATTAACTATTTAATGTTCACCCTGTATATGCGCTAACATTGAAAAAATATTACAAATAATATTTTAATACCAAAAAGAACTTTTACTAATGGAAATATCAGCTTTTGAAATGGTTCATAAATTTTATGTTATTATTAGCGGATTTCATTTTACTTGTATATAAATACGAACGAATATTATTTTATTTTATTTATACAGGAAGGTACAAAAATGTAAAAAAAAAAATTTAAAGTATACAGAGATAAAAATTTATTATTAACATTACTTTGGTTTTTGCAACATAACATGTTAAATTTAGTAATGTTTTGCTGGCGTTAATGTTCCACCATTGTTTCAGAGAAATAAAAATTAAATAGAATTTAATTTTTTGTTACTTCAAATTTAAATTTTATAACATGCTATGAGATTTTTGAGGGAATAGAAGTTTCGTTTACTGATAACTGGTAGAAAATTTTGGTCGAAATTACAACTTTTAGTGCGAGGATTTGTGATTGATAAGCTAAAATTGATAACTCGAATTGATTGCTTGCATTTTAGCTGTTAACAAAAATTTTAGGATATCAGGTTTTAAAATAATAATACAAATCAGGTAAGAATGAGATAATACTGCACACAGTCACAGAAGTAGGCTCACAATTTTGTATTCTAAAAAAATTCAAATTGATTTGACGAATTACTATTATTGCAACCAATCAAATCTTCAATGATTCGTTCTATTTTAATTTATATTTAATTAATCTTACTTAACGATGCTATATTGTCTCATGAACTACAATCTAATTAAATCTATTTTTATTACCGAAATATTCTCAAATTTATAATAAATTTTTAATATTTTTAATTTTATTTAAATTTTATACATTTTGCATAAAATGTTAGCTACTCTGTCGTTTGGTAACCCTATCCTTAATTTAATTGGTAAAAATATTGTTACATAGCCTAATCAAAATTAAACACAAAATCTACTCTGCAAAATTTTGTTATCCTTAGGGATTTTATTTATAGAAATTTTTGTCCTTATTAAATGTAAATAAGGAAATTTTCTAATTAATACAAAACACTAGGTACAAAAATTTCTACCGGGTATTATTTTACAAATTCCCAAAACATTAAAAATTCATTTTAATGATGGATAAAGTCGCGTACGAACATAGAAAATATAAAGCTGATGACGTAGTCTGCTAATCATATATTTTGCCGGTATTTCGCTTTTATAAACCAATCTTCCTGAAATGACCAATAAAAGCATGAATAAATAAAAATAATGATTTTTTTTTTGTATGATATTAAACAAGAACGCGTGCCAAATTTATGTATAATTTGCCGGATTCAATTAAAAAATATGAACATATGAAAATGTATATTAATGAAAGGAGTCCTTGTAAAATGATTTTTTTTTTAAATTTTTTTTGCATGCACACATCAACAGCTTTGTAGACATTACCCTCTGAAGCAACCCCTCTTGAAAAGTACACTTTTCTTGATTAAGATAATTCACCATAGTCAACGCTTTATTCATTTTTTTTTCTTTCTCATTCAACTGGTTGTTAGTTATTCATTGATATACTCTACATCCATTTTTGTATGTACGCGTATATATATTTATATAATTTGTATAATAATTGAGTCCTTGACAAGGAAGTAACATTTTACTCTATATAAACTTATATAAAAGAACAATAAGGTTTAGAGTATGTATACTTAAAATAAAAAAAAAGGATTTTTTTTTGCTATTTTGATGATGAGGCCTCACAATAACGCGAAGTACATTGTTGACGTGAAATATTTATAGCTAAACAAGGAGGACTTAGCATAAAATTACCTTAGCTTCTCATAAAAGTGGAAATATTTTTAGTTATATTTAATATTTTATAGTGGAAATTATTTATATTTAATAATTTTTGTTTAAATTTTTTTTAGTTATTATGTTAAATAGGTAAAACTTTATGTGAAATATCAATTAAAGTGAGTAGGTCATAAGAAATCTATTTAAAAAAAATAATTATCCTGAACTTTAGAAATGCAAAAAGTTCTTTAATTTGAAACTATAATCGCAGTTGATATGGTTTAAAAGTTTACTTTGTTGCGGGATTATCTGTGAAAATTCTGTGAAGGATTTTGTTTTGAAACAGAAAATTTGTTAATGTTTAGGCTGTCTATCAATATTTCTTGCTTATTTTACATTTTTTAAATTGGTATATCAACTAAATACATTTCCACATAAATTCTTGGTTGACATTTTGTCGGAAAAAATTACCAAACCCCGGGGGTCTAATCGAAGTTACCATTGGTCCGGTCATATTTGTTGTAAAATGTTCATCAAAAAATTGTACATTTACGTTGAAAAGTTTAAATAAAGTAGTCATTTCGTACCATATGTGGAATATTCTGTCCAAACACCATCAGCAACGTGAATCTGTTAGAAATTAAAAGAGAGGAACTAATTGTGAAACAGATTAAGAGACGCAAGTGGAAGTGGATCGGACATACTATCAGGAAAAAAGCCGACAACATTAGAATGCCTTTAGAATGGAATCATCAGGGTAAAAGATAAAGAGGTTGTCCCAAGAACACCTGGAGACGATCTGTATTCCTGGAACTAGGAAAATGTAATCTGACATGGAATAGTGTAAGAACAGCCAGCAACTAACCGAGTGATATGGATATGCCAAGTGGAAGCCCTATGCTCCCGGTGGAGTATTAAAGGAAGATTATTTTTTCGTTAAGCTGTCGCTGCAAATTGTTATCTAATAGGTCATATATAGCTCCATTTAACAATTGAAATTTGGTTTTAACAAAAGTCTATAACTACTGAACCATAAACTGAAGCTCTTACGTTAATCTTGTATCAAATTTATGTTTAAAATCCATTTCTGTATTAGGTAGTAAGAGGATTAGAAAACGAAATTATGCTGCTAAGTTTACCAATGAACAAAAAACAAACCAGTAAAATTAATTAAATTGTGTTTAAAGATTTGGTAAGCCTAAAATATTTTACTATTCGAATTATATTATTAAAGCTACAAATTGTTTAATATTACTTTTTTAATTTGTACTAAAATCTACAAATTTTCATATTTTAAATCATGAAAAGCTTCTATAATAATTTCCGTGGTGATAATTTCTATTAAAGTTTACTACCTTTTCGTCGCCCATTGACATTTATGCTAATTTTAATACATTTTTATATGGCTTTCTTCGACTATGTTCAAAATAAACATTAAATTTGTTTAGTTGGCATTATAATTTTTTTATTTTTGTGTTGTTGGTTTAAAGTGTGAAAGCTATAAACTTCACGCGACATAAACGCAATCGGAAGTGTTTCATGCGTTTTACTCTATTATAAACTCTCTCTATATATATTTATATTATCACGCTATTTTATGGTATTATTAACCCTTTCTTTATATATTTCATCATTTTGGTCGTAAACAAGAAAACCAATTAAAATTTTACGAATTGAAAAAATAAATATACATTTTCATGAAAAAGGACTTTTATGCGTGACCTTTTTTTATAATTTTATGTTTTTTTTTTTTATTTTCATTTGTTATTTACGATTACGCGTTCATAAATCCGATAAGATAGAGTATTTTTTTATTATATTTTGTTAACGTCAAATAAAGATTTAAAAGGTCAAGATCAGACTATAAATTATGAAGATATAAAAATTTTATTTTAAATTATTGTTTAAATGTGAAATTGTAAAATTAATAAATTTATAGGCTATAAATTATAAAAATAAATAAGTTTTACCTTTATAATTTATTACTTTACAATTAAATTGAATTAATCTAGTACAATTGAAAACGCTTTTAGTTTCGTATTTTAAGGAGAGATCCTTTTCCTCTTATTGAAAAGAAACAGTCTATTTGTCATTGTAGCATTCAAGTTTCTATTCTTTAAACTTAGACTGACCAACCAATATGTTATGCAAAATCTTAGGGAGGGATAGCCTGGTAAAATTATCCTGGATTCTAGCCCATGTAGGCTTCGAAGGAAATGAAGAAAATGACCTTTTGGCGAAACCAGGAGCGGCTGAGACATTCTCAGGACCAGAACCTTCTGTGGAGCATCACGCGGTCACCTCAAGTCACTTTAAAAGGACCAAATAAAGCGAGACCCACAAAACCATTGGAATAGGCGAGTAGGTATGAGACATTCAAAAATGTTTATACTTAGTCCATTCGAAAAACGAGCAAGGGAAATGCTTGGAATGAATAGGAAGAAAGTCAGGATACTGGTTGGATTCCTTACAGGGCACTGGAAAGACAAAAAAATTCTACACAGACTTGGACTATCAGAATACCAACTGTGCAGATTTTGCGAAGACGAGGAAGAGACGGCAGAACATATATTGTGTGAATGCGAGGCTCAAGGAGCTGTACTGTTTTATCAATTGTACGGGTCTGGGTAGTGACGCATAATTGGAAAAGGGAAATTATCATAAGCCGTATGGCTGCAGTGATTGGGGCTCCATTCCTGTAAAATCGAATCTAATCTAATATATAATTTATATGATTTTTTGGACCTAATCAATAATAATTACGTGATGGTTTCAGATTTTCTAAAAGTTTTCATTACCGACTAGGATATGTTAAGTTCCAGTATTTATTTACCTATTTAAGTTCTAACATTTTTAAAGATCCCTAGCGTGGTGATCGTAATCATTAAAAAATTTAAAAAGTAATTTATTATTTTAAATTATATTTCTATATTATCTTTCATATTTTCGAAATATCGAATATTAACTAGTAAATCCATATAAATTGTTTATTTACATAAAACTTTACATAAAACATAGTTTATGTTTATGTCTAGGTCTAGTTAAATAATGAAAACTTGTGGTAAATTAATTAATTTATCAAAATTATATTTATAATTTGAATTAATTTAAAAATATTAACCTTCAATAATAAATTAACACTGGAAAATTTTGGTTAATATCAAAAATTTTCTTTTACCCTTTTCTTTTGTTGTTATTTTTAAATTAAAATTTACAATTATTCAAAGGCTAAATTGTTTTTTTGAAGAAATTATATATAAATATAAATTGTAATATATTTTATGTTCAATATTTTTGTGCACCTTTTCCAAAATTTTACCTAAGGCTCGTAAAAAGATGGCTTGTTCTCATCATAACGAAATAAATATTTCTATATTGTATAAAAAAACCATAAAAAACATTTAATTAAAGATATCTTATGGGTGTTTACCTTGTTATTTCATTACCAGACATCCTCAAGAACTTTTGAAATAATTTTTTTTTTCCATTTTTGGTTTGAAAAATAATGATTTTTTTTAAAAAAATTAATACTCATTGGACCTTAAATATTCTTAGAGGCGGTTTTACAAGGTTTTATATTTGATGTTATAGTTAGTTAGTTTAAACAGCCCAAAAGTATAAAACTCTGAGCAAATTTTGATCCATTACACAGCGCACTTACCAAATCTAAAATATAGTACTGTCAAATAATCAGATTCATATGTAAAGGACCAATTGTAATGTGGGCGCAAACCTTTAGCGCAAATTTTGAAAATTGTTCAACATATGGAAATCAATGAAAGCAAACACAATGCTAGCGGTCACCGCTAAGGAAAAAAAAAACTACAGCCAAGATTGAACAATATTGAATATTAACCGCCAGCGCTAGAGAATTTTAACAAAGGAGGCGAATTTTAAATTTGACTGACATTTTTCATAGTGACATTTTAAATAAATAATAAAGATTTCACGCAAAAAATATAATAATTTAAATAAAATATAATTTTCTCAGCCACCGCCAGCATTGCGTTTGTACTGGATTTGTCTTGGCGGGGTAAAAAAATCTACAGCTAACGCTGAAGGCTTGCGCCCACATTACGATTGGTCCTTAAAGCTTGTCTAATCGAAAACTTTAAATTTAAAATATTATTTAAAATTGTAAAAAATTGTATTTAAGTAGCTCAATTCAGCGTAAACTGGCAATTCAATTTAATCGACTGACCCATAAGAATTTATACAATTTTAAGTATTTTCTTGACAGTTTTAGATTAAAATACAGCAAAAATATAATTTTTATAAAAATAGTTTTCTTTTATATTTTATTACTTAAGAGGTGTTAGAGAGAAGATTTAAAATTCTTAGAAATAACTAATTGAAAAACTATATAGAAGAAGCTGTGAATACATTTCCGGTTCGAAAGATGTTTTTTTTTGTATAAGTTTGTTCATTAGTAGCTAATTTGAAAATGCATTGTTGGCAAAAGTTTAACAAAAAATATTGTGCAGAATCAACAAAAAAAAGTCTCATTGCAATAATTGAAATATAATGAAAATGGATAATATTAGAAACACAAATTAATTAGTAAGAGAGCATTTTGTATTAGATTGAAAAGGATATCCGATAATATAGTTAACAAAAATTGATTAAAAATAATTCAATTAGAAATAATTAAATTTATTTATTATTGTAATTGAATAAAAATAGTTTGTATTTTTTTAGAATTGTAACTAGTAATTAAATATAAGGACTGCGAAAAGTCTCAGTATTTAAATATATAATTTTTACATGGAAATTGGGGGGAGGGGAATTATATATACTTTATTGATAGGATAATTAAATTAGCATGTTTTATTATTATATTTAATTTATAAAGCCTCAAATTAACAGGTGAAGGAAGCAGAAGCGTTCTTTTAAGAACTACGAAGCCTGAAGCTAGTGGTAATCTGTTAATTTGTTTTCTTTTTGATGCTGGTACACTATTTAAGTTTTCCTTAGCGAATATTTTTATATTTTACTTATAATTTTAGAACTATTTTAGTTCTAACAATCTTACTTTTTGAAATTTCTAATTTTAACCAGAACTGAAATTGGCAGCCTGTTAAATCAATTTTTAATGTTTTGTTGCTAAAAATTTTATATATTTATTTTTATTTTATTTTATTTCTTTATTTAACTGCTTATATTAAGCAGTTAGTGCCTAAGCTATTAATATTTGTATTGTTTTTGGTGATGGAAATATCAGAGCTATTTAACCACTCATTATAGTTTTATATATATAATGATGGCGGCTACAAACGGTATGAGTGTTTCCGGTTGGAGTTTCAGGTCCTGGAGTGGTTCTTGTTATACAAACTATGAAAATTGAATCTAAATGACGACAATCATACTGCCTCTGTACCCTTCCTTGAATTAAAACATTGCCACCAATATTTTAATTCTTGACTACATAGGCAAAATTTTAAGTGTAGTCTCTTAATTTGGTTTATCCATTGCGGATAATAAATTATTTCTAAGCACGTGAGAATGGGCAAAAAATCAAGCTTAATGATAAAAATATAATTTCTTTATTTACATATGTTTTCCTTTCACATAACATACTAACAATATCTATCTCCTCCTTATGGTTTTTTCGCTGATCACTTTCTCAGGTCCCCATATTCTTTTTTAACTGGAAGATGGAGCTTCTGAAACAAAATTTTCACAATAATAAATAATATATTTTTTTAAACAAATCAGTAAAATCATTTTACAACACCATACATAAATGTTCCCATTAAAGATTCAACAGAAAATTTAATAAATTTGAAACTCTTAAGTTAAAACTTTACTTATTCCATATTAAATTTATTTATTTGTTGATATAATTATATAAAATTATTTATCGATAGCTTTGCATTTATGTTGATTTTAATGCCAACTTGAATAAACTAAAAGATAAATGGAAAATTTCCTTTTTTGCTGGAAATAATTACCAGATTATTTTTGAAAATTTATTTAATAATTTAACTTTGAGTTTATTTGAAGCATATTTAAATAAACAAATTATTTAAAGTATAATTTTACTCTTAATTCCAATGAAATCGATTTAAATAAATATTTTTATCTCGTATTGATTTTGTAGTTATTCTGTAATATATAATTTTATTAAATTTTAGATTCCGATTAATGGTATAAAACAGTTCAAGGTAAAAATTTGTATTTTTACTATTGGCTTCGTAACATTATTCAGTGGCAGGCGGCCTGATGAAATCTATGTAGCCACTTTTTTGACCATTTGAATGGGTGCGTTTTTTAAAAAATGAAACGTTTTTTTTGGATTAAGCCTGGGCTACATTGTTCCTATCAGTTCAGTTCAGTTTCGATTCGATTCGCCGGTTAAGTAGACTGAACACATAGTTACCGATCGCAATCAATTAAACCACATATATTTTGTTTTTGTTTTTGAAACAGTCAAATTTCATTTCTCTTGACATTTCCTTCAGTTTGGATTCACAAAATTCCAATCGTTCCAAACTCTTTCGATTCGATTCTTTTCAATTCGATTCGTATGTGTCCACTCAATCGATTTCCCATATGAAATATATGGAGACGTCAAATTTGAATTTTTCGAAATGAATTGAAACTGAACCAATCGAAACAATGTAGCCCAGGCTTTATCTTGTAATAAGTTACAATGAGTCATCATGCCAATATGTAAATGCAGCTAATTTAGTTTCCGTCTAATGTAGTCTAAATTCCTGTCCCGGATCTGTGTTCTTTGAAAATTCTTATTTCTTACATAAAATTTTAAGCTTCTTAAAATACTGATCTTTAATAACTTAAAGTATAATAAATTTTTGATAAATAAGAGAAAAATATATTTTATTAATAGCAAAAGTTTAAGTAATTGACAATTGAAACGATCAATTTTATTGAATTTCTATAAATATTACAAATATTGTCTGTGATTGATTGATAATTTGTAACTATTGTTAAATTGTTATGACGTTCGTATCGTTTTCCATTTTATATATAGTTAAATTTGTTCAAATTCTTAAATTTTATATTTTATTGCGAACATTCTTATAAAAACTTGAAAATAATACTTGGAAAAAATTGAGAATTTTTATTTTTTATATAATTTAAAACATAATTAAAATGTAAATTGTTAAAATCATTTTATTTTGAAGATTAATTAATTTAAATAAAAACAATTAATTAATTCTCAATCAATTCCCAGCCAATAATAAAACGAAATATTAATATGGAAATTTTTTCCCCAATTACAATAAAAACAATATTAAAGCTCTTACAACATAAATAAAAAAAAGGAAAAATTACAATTTTCTTTTATATTTACATCCCATAAAGAAAACTCAAAGAAAAATTATATTTTATACCTACAGGATTTTAAATATTGTTTATTTATTGCTACAGAAAAAAAGAAAATGAAATCGTTTAAATTTTGAATAAATATACAAAGAAAATTTTAAAATCATAAATGTTTTTACAATGTTGTTATTTTATATAGGAATAACAATAATAATAATATATTTATTTAAGGCTAATCATAATATTTCAAGATGAAACTTTATAAATGTTTCAAGAAACAAATCAGCTGGCATTTATGTTTAGATTTCCCAGTTTGGATTGAAAACGTATATAATAAGAAAAAAAATTAATTTAAATAATTTTAAATTATTCTAAATTTATACGTAATTAAAAATTTACTTTTTAAATTGAATACAATGTTAAAATGAAATAAAACAAAAAGTATCAATGGTAAATTTTTTTGAATAATGTTCCTACATTACTCATAGTACAATATTTCATTCAATTGACCACCGAGGCTACGCCTGAGAAAGCCAATTCGATGAACCCAATTTTTGCATACTTTTTCACTTAATCTGGATTAATATCATTAATTAATTTAAATAATTAGTAGTTATATTTTTAACTATTTATTTTTACTGCTTGTATTAAGCAGATCGTGTTTAATCTATACTAACATTTATTTGTTTTGGTGATGGTAACAGCTAAGCACCAGAGCTTAATCCATTGCGGACAGTAAATTTTTTCTCAGCATGTGGAGAAAGTGCAAGAATACAAGCATATTGATAAAGATATTCTGTTTGCTATGAGTGTCAACGTTCTTAGTATATGTACCTACTAACAATATCTCTCTATATGCTTGTTTTCGCTGATCCAAACAAATAATACAATTCTTTCATAAGTCCCCATCATCCTGAAAGGGTTAATGAGGCTTACGTTGTGAATTAAGTTGGATTAGATACTCTATTATTATTATTATTAAATAATGGACTTTGCACATGATACGCGAACTGCGAATTGCGAATATTCCATACAAAAACAAATTTGAGGTTAAAAACGAGCGATTTTTTTATTCGCAAAAATGTGGATTGCGAGTGGATCGCGAATAATGATTGATAGTTCGCGACTAGATATTTCAATTCGCAGAAAAAAAAATTAAATAGTTTATTTTCATAATTTTCATAAATTAATTAAAATTTTTTTGATAACATTATGTGAATTAATTAATTTTAAGCATTTTATTTAAGAAATTTATTTAAAAAAAATTAAATAAACATGGAATAATTGATTTGATAGCAAGTCGCAGTTCGCAGTTCGCGTATCATTTGCAAAGTCCTTAACTCGTTCGACGTTGACTTCGAGTGCATTAAGTGTTCGTTGTTTATCTGCGTAAACCAATGACTTAGCATACCTTTCACAAAAAATAGTAAGGTTTTAAATTACATAATCTTGCTCTCAATTCGAACCATTTTAACCATTTTCATAAATTTTTAGAAAAAAAAAATCATTCAGAATTGCTCTATAATCCAACTCCATTGACAGTAACGTTGTTACCATCATCATTTTTTGAAAAAATATGGTCCATTATGAAATGTACAACAAACACTTAATTTTCTGAATGTAATCGAACTTCTTCAAATGTATGGGGATTATTTTTATACCATTTAACCAATTAAATGAACCAGAATTTATTCATTAAGAGTTTTTTGAGTTTCTACAATTGAACGCGATAAAATAATTGAATGATTTGTAAAGCCTGTTCATTTATATAGCGATCTATAACGATTTGTAATGAATGCTGTAATTAATAAAATAAGTACAAATTGACATTTATGTATATCAGATGTTCCTATCGTTCGAAATTCTATTGACAAATGTTTCACATATCTATTGGAAGGAAGGCCCTTTATAATATAATTATAATTTAATTATAAAATTTATATAGTGCTTTTGTGAAGTATTATACTGAAGTAATTAAATTCAGTAGCATAAAAAATCATTATACGTTGATTTAGTAAAAACTTGCCTCTTTTATTTATGTTCATTCCTTTCTTTTTATCTTCAAGTTATATTAAGTCTGTAATTTTATTCGTAAAGTAAAATAAAGAAATTAAAATTAAAATGTATTTTTATTTAAATTTGTGCAGTTTCTTGTGAGTTCTTTGAAATTATATTTTATCAAAATCTTTTAACTTATAATGTAATTTATTGAATTGAAGTCTAGGCTTTACTTTTTGTCAGTTATAATGTTCTCCAATATATGTTTCTAGTTTATCTTCTAAACTTCATCATTTTTAACCGAATCAGTCAGTATTTTATAAATTAGTAAAGGTATGTTAATGTCCTATTTATTACCCATATTAACGATTTAATCTAAGACACTATGTAGGAAAGCCTTCGAACATTATATTTATATTCTGGCGATGTTTTGTATCATTAGTCAATTATCGTTTTTATTATTAGAACTATTTTGATGAGACATTTAGTGATCAACTTTAAATTTGTTTAGAAATTTATTTTCCGTATTGCAGCTGTTTGTGTACTTCTACTAGTAGTTCCACTAGTTTCCAAGTTATCTCTTGGTTAATTTAATATACTCTCATTTGTTAAACAGTTCAATTTAAAAATAATAATAATAAATTCAAATTAAATTCTATAATTTTTCTTTATTCAAAACTATTTGTTCATCTGGAGCATATTAATTTAATTATTTTCTTAATTTGCAAAATAAATGTTTTCATGATCCTTGATCCCATAATTGGCTTATTGAGTCACGTTTAATTTATTTTATTCCTTTATTTTTATTTGTACTATATTTTATATATAGTTAATTCAACATTTATTTACTTACTAATTCAAATATATATATAAAAAAAAATATAAGAAATATAATATAAATATTCTTAGTGGATAATTAATCTTCAGTTACCGCACAAGAAAAGGACATATTTTCACGCAAAATAATTTTTTTCTTTCTTCCTTAATTCTTTTCAAAATAAATTTTATTTTTGTACAAGTACAAAAATTCTCATACCAATTTCATTTTTTTTTCTTCTCTGTTGTTGGTAGTTCCGTTTATAGCTTTCCGCATTCCTCATGTACAAATGATATTTATTGAATATTTTTGTTGGAACATGATACGGAAGCTAAATTATTTGTTTTTAAAGAGAAATGGGTGGAAAGTATTTTGTAATAGTGAAATTTTTATGGAATTTTTTGTGGTTATATTTTTATATAGAATTTTGTGGTGAAAATTATTAAAAAGAAAAATAGAAAGTAGAACTAAATTACTATTATATCTTGAGTATACCTGGAAAATAACATGGATAAATATCATTTATAATTTTAAGGATATTCAAGAAATACTACTAAATTTAAATAAATATATTAAAGTAGTTCCTTTCGGTTAATTCAAATTCAAGCTATAGACTGTTTTTTATTTCAAATTAATAAAATGAATTATTATCTGCCACTGTGTCCAGTCTTATATGAAGAAGAATATTTTAGAGTTTACTCTTGATTTGATTTTGTTTACATCAGTTGGTGGAAGTAATGGAAATCTTTAGATTTCATGAGGTAATATATGTACTTCGGATGGTTTAATAGTTAGTGTCGTCCAGTACGCTTTATTAAGCTCAAATTACGCTTTTACCTCAAAAACAAATAAATTAAATTAAATTTTATAAATTATTTTAAACACTATTACTAAAAAATCATTGAAATATATCAACAAACCTCTTGAAATTCGAATTTCATGAAATTTTCTTTTCTTAACTCTCATTCTATTAAATTGATACACAAAATTCCCTGGACATTTGAGTCCTTTTTGTTAAAATAAAATCCTGCAATAAAGGAATGCACCTTTACATAAGTCTAAAAGACTATTCTCTATACCCTAAAAAGGATGTTACAAAGAATACAACAATTTGGAAATTATATAAATATTTAAACAAAAAAGAAAAAAGAAAATGGTTTTTTCTTTTCTCTCATCTAAATATTTATAACAAATATTTTATTATAAATATTTTACTATGAGTTGACTTTTTTAACCCTCCCACAAAAAGTTTTCTTTCTTTTTTTTACCATTCCGTTTTTACCATTAAGTAATCAATGATTCGGCATATTAGATATTACAAAGTATAAATTGGAAAATTGTATAACACCAAAAAGCAGGACTATATAAAAGGAAATGTAGCAAGTAAAATATAAAATTGTACTGAATTTATGTGTTGTAAGTATTGATAAAATATATGTGATATTTTTACATTCATTGCATGACTATTTGTAATTTAGATACGTTACAAATAAGGGAACCAAACTTTTGATGATTTTTGACAATTTGACTAGCAATATCAAACTTGTAATATTAATCAAGAAAGACTATATCTATATTAGAAAAGTATAATCAAGTATATTTCAATTTCTTTCGATGTTTCTTACATTTTTGGTTTCTTATATCAATTTTATTATATAAAAATTAAATTATTAAATTTAATCAATTACGCGTTTTATATGAAAATGTAAAAATGACCAATTTTTCAAAAAGTTTATGAATTTTATTAAAATAATTTCTATGACATTTCCAGTTCAAATTTATTATATTTCAATCAAGTAAACTTAAGTGAATAATAAGAACGAAAATATAAAAAAAATAATCTGAAGATATTAAATATTTTTTCACGTTTTCACCATAAATCGTCATACTAAAAATTTACATGGATAAAAAAAAATAAAATTCCTTTAAATATAATTTTTTTTACAAAGGTAAAAATGAAAAAAAAAAAACAGAATTATTTTGATGATGATGCTATGTCTAACGATTCCTAGTTTATAAGGTGAAATAATTTTCCATTATCGCATCATTATATTACTGACACGTAAAAGAAATAAATGGCTGGCAATTATTTACATAAGTCGTTATACACGCACCTCAATATATCAATTATAGTATATTTAAACCAAGGCATTTCATTTTTATTATTATTTTTATTTTTAGGAATTCGTGACGAAATCAAATTGGTATTAATTAACGTTATACAATTTTCATATTCCAGTTAAATAAATGCAATTATCTTTTATTGGAATTATGTTAAAAAGCTAATTAAATGTTTATTAATTTGTAATTGGAATCTATAATAGAATAATAATTGGCCTAACAAGCAATAATTGCAATAAATAATTATTTATTTAGTTGTGAAGAGTGGCAACACTTGCTACTGGCCGGTGGTAAGAAACATTAGGTGTTATTATGTATACCACTAGGAATTCAACAATAATTTATACACCTGGTTGGTTGATTGGTTTGAGAAGGGGAGAATGGAAGCGACCAAACCACGTACCTAGACCGTACGGCCCGTTGTACCGTCTAACGAAACGTTGACCATTTTCACCACGAATCGTGCCATCCCACTTCCTTTATAAAGTTTGTCAACTTCGCAGGTTTTACACTGCTTAATTCTATTAAATCTCCTATAAAATAGGAACCGAAAATTTTTAACTTTTTATTACACAGATAAGGACAGTGACATAAAAGATGCTAAACTGTCTCGTCATCCTCAAAACAGCCTCTACAAGCTGTTTCAGTTGTCATTCTGAGTCGCCCGGCATGTTTACGTAATAGTAAATGCCCCGTGACCGTTCCTGTGTACAGTCTGAGCATGGGTTTGGTCATGTTCAGAATACTTCTTGATTGTTTAGCATTGGGGTTACTCCAGAACAGTTTGGTGTGGCGACAACTGTTCAGAGCAACCAATTTTAACGTGTTTTGTTCTACAAGCCATAGTTTAAACAGTCTTTTAATCGAGCTGACTGGGTAACCGATCTGACACCAAACTAATTGACTAACTTAAGTTCGCTAACGAATTTAAGGATTTACATTTCAGTAGTTCATTCAATCTATCAAATAGATCGGTGGGCTTCGGTGCGCTATATATTTAGTCTTCTTATACTAAGCCCTGTACATTCACACCTTATATATCCGTTAACACAATATTCTGACATGCTCCATATAAATTCATTGCCTTACCCACAAGTTTCTTGGTCATTTTTCCTACTAGGCAATATATTTCTTCCAAATTTCTCTTGTTTTACCCTAATAAAATACTACGAAATTACGACTTTTGTTGTACGTTATACACTGAAAAACGGTGTTGAAGTAAAAAAGTTTCAAATTTCTATATAAAAATCGTATTAGGAAAGAAATTTTCTTCTAATAAATTTTAGACTTTTAATTTACAAAATAAAATTTATATAGTGAAAAGGAAAAATCTTGTGAATCATTATTTTTTATATATATATATAATACATAAATAATTAATTTTCCACTTCTTTAATCTTTTTGATGGTTTTTCTGGTAGCAATTTCTGTCATCATATTTATACCGCAATCAAACCATAAAGTTATCACGCACCCTTCTTAATATTTTCAAAAGGAATATTTTGGGCAAAGGTTGGGGGTTGAGGGTGGCATGTAAAATTAAAGTTTAAGTTGGTGTGTCGGAAAATTTATATTTTCTTTAATTTTTAAAGAGTCAATTTATATTCTAAGTTTAATGTTTTCTAAACTTAATGAGTTTTTTTGATTTTCAATTTGATATATAAATGTAAGGACGTGCAAATTGGAGAATATAAATAGAAATTTTGTATTTTTGATTTTATAAATTAAACGATTTGTAAGCGTCTTATTATTTTACTGTATTGACTGTTAATTATATTAGTTTAATAGAAATAATTTCAATTTTGATAAAAAATTACATAAAATGAACTAGTACTAAACATTAAAAAAGTTTTTAAAGCCGTCTTTAATTGAAATATATTTGTATTACTAAAACTGTTTTACTTATACCAAAGATATTACAATATTTAAGATGTACATACAAGCTATATTAACAGCTTTTAGTATATAAAATGCTCTTTAGTATAAAACACCAAGGATGACTTCTAGTAAGACCTAAATTTCTTTAATTTTGATCTCGATATTGAACTGTTATCAAAACAGCATTGATTATTTATTTTAATATTTCATTGTACAAATAAAGTAACTTCTTCACATAGCTTGAGTAGAGCAATTGATAGATCGATTGCATTTAGTTTAGGCGAATTTGAACCTAAGTTCGATTCTTTGAGGAGATATTGATTTTTTTATTTAAATATTGGTTGGTTGGCTGGTTTGAATGGAAGGGATAATGGAAGCGGCCAAACCTCGTACCTAGACTATATGGTCCGTTGTACCCCTTCTGAAATGTAACATATTTTCACCAGGAATCGTGCCATCCCAGTTCTTTTATAAAGTTCATCAGGTTAGCACGCTTTTCCTTGCTTACTTCTAGTAAATCTCCTGCTATTTTTAATCTTTTATTACACAGAGAAGGACAGTGACGCATAAAATATGTCATTGTCTCGTCATCGTCAGCACAGCCTCTACAAGCGGTTTCCGTTGTCAGTCTTAGTCGTACGGCACGTTTACGTAATAGTAAATGCCCCGTGACTATTCCTGTGGACAGTCTGAGTATGGGTTTGGTCATATTTAGAATACTTCTCAATTGTTTAGCGTTGGGGTTACTCCAGAACAGTTTTATGTGCAGACAACTGTTCAGCGCGACCCATTCTAACCTATTTTGTTCTACTAGCCATCGGGCTAATTGGGAGGTTTTAAATATTAAAAATTGTTTTTCGGGCTCAATATAAAGAGTCTACATAGACTCTATAAGCTATGTGGGTTCTAAAAAGCTGTAAAGAAGTTCTAGAAAAGCTCTATGGACCCTCCATGAGTTTCCGAAAATATAAAATTAGCTTTCTTACAAAATTTTAATAATATCAACTATTTTTTAATGTATGTAAATTTAATTTTTTTTTTATTCACTCAATTAAATTTCACACTCAATTAATTTAATTTTAAACACATATTTTTTTTTTTTCATTTTATGTTATTTACATATTTATTGTGTATAGAAATTAAAAATTATTTTCATAGTGAACACGCAAAATTTGATATTCGAATGGAACTAATTAAAACTTCTCGTTCTTATTTTCATTTAATTTAACTTTTTAAACAAAAATTTATTTCATTCTTCTATAAGGAAAATTTGTCATCTTAGCTAATTATAAATTGAGTATAAAATTTTTGAAAATTTTATTTAAAAGTTTTTCATATCAAAAATTGAAAATAATTGGAAAAAATACTTAACTATAAAATTAATAAAAAAAAATTTTTTTTATATATTTTTTATTTTTTGTATTTTT
Source organism: Rhamphomyia laevipes (assembly GCA_963920725.1). Lineage (NCBI taxonomy): Eukaryota > Metazoa > Arthropoda > Insecta > Diptera > Empididae > Rhamphomyia > Rhamphomyia laevipes. Next base: position 17,142,243 of record OY987255.1, on the reverse strand, counting down.
AAAACTTTTCAAACTTTTATATAATCTATTTAAAGTACACAAAGCACACAAACCTTAAGCTATAAAAACAACTAACTAAACTTATAATAATAAAAAAATAACAAATATTCAAAAATAAATAAAACGTTTTTGCTGGTTCCATAAAATCGGAGGTGTTTTTGGTACAAAAAAAAATGAACAACAAATTTTAAAACGTGATATTTATCTAATCCTTCATCTTAAACTTTTGCACTACATACTTAAATTTCTATGGTAAAAATGATTTTTTTTTTTTATTATTATTTTTTTTGTAGTTGGTTTAATCTCTCTATAAAGGAAAACCACTCAGGAAGGAAGTGTGTACTCTAAACCAAACCAGGCCAACTAAAATTGTAATTATTTGTTCTTCGAAAAGGTTTTCATAAGAAATTTTAAAGTTTTCATCAAAATTTGTTAACTATTTTTAAAAGTATTATAAAATTTTTATAATAAAATATATTTTATAATAGTTTCTCAGTATAGTTTACAAGGTGATAAAATTTTTTTTAAATAAAATTATGGCAATCATAATAAATTAATTATAGAAACTCAATTATTTATAATTTTTTTGATTTGTGTATAGAAATTTTAATGAACTGCTTAAACTTCAGATTTTAGGTTAAAGTTTAACTTTAATTGTAATTAGGTTAGGTTAAGAAGGGGTGCGTAAAGATCCGTAATCATCACCAATCAAGACGAATCTGGATTAATTCATTGTAGTTTCTATGATTTCAAAAACTAATCACTAATCCAGTAGAAAATTCTGCTAACCTTCGACAAGAATTCTTCAAAAACGTCGAGTTGAAAGGACCAACCATCACCATCGATATTATGTGTACCTGACGCGCGCAGGTCTACCGTAGGAAATTACTATACCTCATTACCACCTATAGGAGTCCCAATGTAAATACTGTTCTCACCGAACGACCGGTAAACAGGCTAATCGTAATCAATCAACATTTCAGTATTTAATATAGTAAGATTATCATAAAACTGATTAGTAATTAAAATTTCAATTTGATATTTTTGTTCAAATTAATTTAATTTTACTCTACAGCAACTAAAATATAAAATTTTCGAAATTTATAGCATCGATATCTGAAATTCGATATGGAAATCACAACCGATTTTAAACTGCGTCACTTAAACCAATATAAATATTAATTGAAATATTCGAATGTTTACGTAGTTTGCACTTGTGTAACGTAGACTTCATATCTTTGTCTACACGTTGCCAATTTCTGTGTAAATAATAATTTATTTTCTTCATGTAAATAAACTTTTATTAATTAATTTTTACGAAACTTATTTTGAAATTAAATAAATAAAAAACAACGAAGCTTATGTAAATTATCTTTTATTTGTTTCATTAATTCCAGTCAGAAATGTAATCATTGTGTAAATTATGTGAGTATTTTTCGTAAATAAATGTAATAATTCTAAAAAACATTAAAAGATTAACCAATTTCCAATTGCTAAAAAAAGGAAGGCCATAATGTTGAAAACATCATAGCGCAATTGTAGAAATCAAAGTTGATTTGAAATCAAAGTTGATTGGCTACCTTAACTTTGTTTCTTAGACATCATTACCTACACACTAGTTTAGGGTAGACAATGACGTATAATGATCTGGTAATTTTTGGAACATTATAAGTTATTGCATTGTTAGATCGCAGCAGTTGCGTTGAATATGATTACATTTAAAACTTTATTTAAAACATATTTACCAACCGCACCACATTACACATAAACAGTTGCTCTATCTCCCTTTTTTCTTATATTAATTGAAAAATTCGATATCTATTTCAGTAAAGGGTTATCATTATAATTATTTTGAATTTTTAATTATTTTCTAAATTGAATTAATTAATTTTAAAAATCTAAGATTTGTCATTCTGACAGTTCTGCTGCCCTAGCGATTAAATTGACATGCAAACTAATCATCAAAATTTCTGAATATTGTTAACCAAAAAAACTTCAATTTATTTCCATTAAACCAAAAAACAAGAATTTTTTTTCATTTCTACCCAATTTCAGTAAATTCATCTCAGCAACATCAGAAACATTTTTGCAGTAGAAAATGCTCTTAACGCCCATAACATAAATTTTTTTTTTTTGTTATGCTAAAAGAATATTGTCAATTTCAAAACATTATTCAAAAAGGAAAAAAAAAATTATGGAAAGGAAAAAAATCATTGTAACGAATTTCAAGGATTTTCATATGGTGGGGTCTTGGGTGGTATATTTTTTTCTTTATATTATAATAAATATTCTGGAACAACTTTTTCATGTTTTATGGAATTTTTGATTCATATGTTTTCCCAGCCTCTGACTGAATCTCATTTATTTCGAATTTGTTATGCTTTTTGGTATTTAATTCTTAAAAGTAAAATTTGGTGGATATATAACGCCGTAATGTGTAATTTGTTTTCAAGTAAAATATTTTTTTATAATGTTTATACTCTGTTTGTATTGTTAAGGGGAATTTGAGAAAATTGTTGTTAAGGATATGTTTTTGATAGCTTCTCTTCCTTTCTTGAGATTTTCTTGGTGTTTTTTTTATTACTGTTTATATAATTTTTTTAAAAATATATTCTTAAAGCAATCATTTAAATTTGCTTCTTTTAAAAATGATATATTACATATACTCGTATCTAATCTATAAGTAATTGTAATAAAATTACATCAATAAGCAAATATTTTTTTGTAAGAATGATTCAATTTAAGTAAACTCGGTTATAATTATAATTCCTAGTTATTTTAAAAAATATGGTTTCTTTAACACTTGTTTGACAGTGGTTTTAAAAACGATTATCTTATAATTTTATGCTTTTATGTACAACTATTCCATAACTTCCATAGTTGGCAATTGTCATCAATATACAATTTGCTTTTATGTTGAAATTGATTGGCCAAATGCGCTATACTCTCTGTCAGTTAAAATTCACAAATTAAAGCCAGTGTCATACAAAAGTTTTGATGTAATTAATTTCATAAGAATTGAATGTAAGTAAATTCGTGCTTCTGTACAAGGGAAGGTAAAAGATTAAATTGTTGTAGTACTTCCTTTAAATTTGATATTAGTACACCATGAGATTAGTCGGTATATCGCTAATCAATAATAAAGCAGATTAAATTGATCGATGATGGAAATGCAAAGGACCAACTGAAAAATATTAATTTAACAAAAATAATATGAAAAATATATTTGAAATGAAGCTTCTATTTTAAACCGATAATACATTAAATGACACATCTGAAAGGCGTTGATAAATAAGTAAAGTCCAACCCACTAAATTCAGATTTTCATTTGTAATTATGTTCATATTGAGCATAAATTTATGAAAACATATTTTTAGGCGCACATTTTAATATTGCTACCAAGGATTCACACTTCATAGACTAATTTATTTCAGGAAATCTGAATTTTTTTTAAATATATTTTTTCCTTATTTTCTAGAATTTATAAATTTTTGGGCAGTCGACATTTTTTTTCGTATCAAAATTTTTAAATAGTTTTTTTTTTTTGATTAAAAAAAAAATCCTTGAATAAATAAAATAAATAAATTAAATATTTTTAATAAAAATGCATTTTAAAATTATTTCAAAAAGCCGAAAAAAGTTGAATTAGAAAAACAGGACCTCTCAGTATAATACAGTGTAAAAAATATGATATTGATTCCCAAAGGACACGTTAACTATTTAGGACACAAGTTTTAATATATGATAAAGATGCACTCATATCATTTTTATTTTTTTCAAAGGTGTGTAAAATGTACATAATATCATAAGGCAGAAACCATCAAAAGTTATGAGAGGACATTAAAAAAAAATGATATGTGCGGAATAAAAACGGATAACTTTTCTACATAACGACATGTTCTTTTGGGAAATATATTTGCATAACATTATTTATTACTGGATATCTTTTTGTCTAGTTAGTTTTTACCACACAAATTTTCCCATTTTCTATATATATTTTTTCATTTTTATAAAGTTTTAATACATATTTATTTTTTGTGCTCCTGGTTTTAACAACTAGTTATATTTCATCAGAGTTTTCATAAAAATAAAAAAAAAATATTTTTTTATATGATTTATTTACCTATTCAGAAATCCTTCAAATTCTATTGAACTTCAAAAAAAAATAAAAGAAATTAAAAAAATAAAAATATGTTTTTTTAGATAAAATGCAGTCAGACGAATTTTATTTGAAAAGTTTTAATGATATAAATTATGGCCTTGGAGTAGATGACATAAGTTTGGTTGAAAACAGTCTCTAGAATTGAATTTGTTTTGAAATTTATATTTCCAATGTTAATGTAATAGGTTTTTACCATTTTTATATATATTGATTTTGATTAACTGATGGTACAATATTTTAATTAAATTTGAGTATATTTAGCTTCATTCTGGATAATTTTAGTTTGTTACACATTTTTTAAATAAATTTTATACAGGGTTTGCACTCCAAATTCACCCTTTTGCAAATCAAATTCACCCTTTTGCAAATCAAATTCAACTTTTTGTAAATCAAATTCAACTAATAATAAAAAATGTTTCGATAACTTAATTTTTTAGTTTAGCAGTTGATTTTTTCCTACGATATGTCAATTGTTATTCCTAAATTAATTATATTTCAAAACTTTAAAAGTAAGCACCCTCAAATTCAGAAAATAAGTATTTCAAATTTAATATTTTATAGGTACAAGTACAAAGAAGTATAAAGACAAAACCATTTTTTTACAATTCAAAAACTGATATTTAAAATAAATAAAATAATTATTTAACATTTTATTTATGGAGGTTTTCCTGCAGCAGCTGATGGCAATTGCATATACATGTGTTCGTAAATAGTTATTACAATCTATTGGACTAACAGTTGACGCTGATTGTTCAATTACATGTGTGTTAAATGTAATGTATTCTCAGGATTAGCTAACATATTACGGGCACAACATTTTATTTTCGAAAATACTTCTTCTATTGGGTTCATCATGGGGGGAGTAAGTCACGCGTCTTATGTAGACTTACGTTGTGCATAATTAACCATGCTTTCATAATATTAACATTTTTTATTATCAGTTGAATTTGATTTGTAAAAAATTGATTTGTAAAATGGTGAATTTGGAGTACAAACCCTATAATAGCTAATACGTAATTTTTTTAAATTTTAATATTCTCCAATTATTATGCTACTGTTATTCACTAATAGTACTATAAAGTTAGTACATAACATAACTAAGAAGTACAAACAATTAGTAATTAACTATTAAACATTAAAAATAATCAATTTTTGAAACTAATTTTAATAAATTTTTAAAATTTATATTATATAATTAAAATAACCAAAACAAATTCCATTTTCCAATATTAAATTTCTTAATTTACATTTTTTATTGTTTCCTGAAACCAATTATCCCCCATCGACACTTAAATTTACCACCATTTAACCATTTTCAAAATCTAAATATTCATTTTGAACAAAAAACATACTTTTAACATTTTTTTATTGTATAGAAAATCGTCCTCGTCCTCAGAAACAACAATTATTTACGAAAGTTATAGGTATATAGGGTACAAAACCGTTGGAGGGGTAACAAAATATTTTAATTTTATATTTCCTATAAGGTAATAGCAAGTGTTAGAATTCCCAGAAGTTGAAAAATAATTGCTTAATATGTTTTCTCGATATTCATTTGAATAATAATAATAAAAAAAAAAATTAAATCCCCCATATTTGAATTTTGTATTTCAAGAAACATAAATATTTTTTCTATACATTCTGTATTTACACAATTATTATGGTTACTCGAGGATGTGTAGAATTTATTGGCTTTTTATTTGTATTGTATTTTAAGGGAATGTAATTAAATTTTTTTTTATATATTTATATAAAAATTTAATTATTACAGAAGAATTGTAACATTTATAAAATTATACAGGATAACATAGAAAAAAAAACGAACTATAAGGAAAAACAACAAGAGTTTTGTAAAACAATTAAAAAGTCGATTTACTGATTTATTTAATGTTGCTAGAGAGCATTTTTCCTATAAATTAAATTTGTATATATAAAAAATTATGTACAGATTATGCAAAAAATGTAGTCCATATTAAAATTAATTTAAAGTTTGGGAATTTATGTATTCAAAATTGTTGATTCCTAATTGGATATGTAAAAGATAAATTTAAAAGTATTTTACATAAATGAATTAAAATAGTTTTATCGAAATGATAATTTTTTGAATAATTTTAAAATTTATACTTGCACGAAGAAATTTGACAAACCGAAATAATTATAAATTGTACTAAGTACCAATGAGTGGCGATAGCGAAGTAATAATGTTCGATTATGTGATTCATTAAGTCTTGTGTTCAAGAACAAACCAATGGTTTAAATTGTCTCAGCTTTAAATACCAGCCATAAAAAGGAAAACAATTGTAATTATTACTTTAAAACTGGAAAAATGTAAACTTCGAAATGTAAAATTCTAACACTTGCTTACATTTACTGACAATATTAATATTATGTTGCAATTATAGTTTTCTTGACTATAAAATAAGTTATGGTTCGAAATCCATATGTACAAATTAGTATATGTCCAAATTGCAGTAAAATGTCAATTGCGTTGAATGTGAATAAAGAAAAACAAGTAGGTTGCTGATCATGCCGAAACTGAATTCAGACCATTAAGATAGAAATGATTCATAGAATAATAATCATAAATTAATTTTGTACATTATAGCTATTAAATTTTGGATAAAGGACATTGTAAAGTCAGGGACTGAGTGGTTTTATCAATCTATACATAAAATGAGATTTTTTTCTAATTACTTTTATGTTTTTTTTTAAACATATTGTACACAACCAAAGCTGTTTTTGAATATAATTTGTGCCAATTAAGGAAATACAATTGCTTTTTAATTTAACTTAAGACAATTTATATATGAAAAAAAAAACAGATATTATAGCAAAAATTTAAAATTTATAGAATAATTATTTTTAAATGTTTTATTCTGGATAATTAAGTAATTGTAGAAAATAACATGGTTTTCTTTCGGTTAAAAATAACAAAAAAAAAAAAACACTTTATATTTCATTGGAAAACTGATGAATTGGAAAATTGCGGGTGAGTAATACTTAATTTTTCAATTGTTTCCAGATAAACTAATTATAATTTATTTACATGTTTATTTATTCATATAATTTGTTGTTTTCTTATTAATTATTTAAAATGTCAAATTTTTCATTGCTAATCCTATCAATTTTAAAGATTAAAACTTAAAAAAAATTTCCACTTGTCATAAACGTTTTTCTAAAAAATTAAAGTCTAAAAAGAGATTTACAATTTACTAATAATTTTCAACATCATAAATGATTATAAATAATATTATATTGAATGAAAACTGTTGAAAAGAAAAAGCTTATCCGATATTTGTTGTTGAAATCTGCCAACTCAGCATATAATCGTCATGATGCCTATGACACAAATATGACAAAATTAATCTTAAAAAAATAGGAGAATTTAATTTAATGAAGGTCAAAATCATATAAGGATTTTCTTAAGTTGTCAGCATTTATAAAAACATATTTACTTATCCCACATTTCAACATGAGTTTTGGGAAAAACACAGTAAATACTTTAGAAAAAACAAGAAAATGTGGTTAAGATTTTCACAACAAGAATTAGAATTTTTACATTGGTGTTAGGTGGATATAATAAAAATTCGTTTAATAAGAAAAAAAAAACAAAAATTTCGTTAAAAATAAAAAATATAAAAAATAATGCTTATTTAAAAATCCTTTTGTCCTGTTTCATTTGTGCCTCATCATCTTGATAAATCCTTTATTTTTTCTATATATTCCTTTTTGAAACTGAAAAAAGGATAAATGATTCTGAACAAGAAATATATGAACACATATATGAAAAATAAATCAATAAATTGGGAAAAAATATCCTTATGGGATTTGTGACATATTTTTCATCATTTTTTGTATTTTATTTATAATTTCATATTTTTGTGTTTAAAAAAAAAAAAAGAAAAGGAAAAGAAAATAGGCAGAATAAGATAAATTTTAAGTATTAGTATTAGGATATTTATAATGAAATATTTTTTAATAAGAAATATTGTGTCAGGATTAAAAAAATAATAATATCAAGGATGATTATTTTTCGGTTACATAATGTAGTTTTATATTGTGTTAGGAGAGATTAAATAAAAATCAAACGTTTATCATTAATAAAGAATTATTGCATAAAATATTATATTATTCTGTAAGAAAGATTTGATTTTTGTTTCTAATACAAGGACTTGGATTAACGATAGTTTAATGTATTATTCAAGTATACTTATTACAATAATTGGTTTGGGTATCATCAGGATAATTATTTTTTGATATTTTAATCAATATTAAAATGATATTGATAAGTCTCATTTAAATTATTTTTCTATTATTCTGTCGTCTTGTTCCAAGGTCTATGTTCATAGATAGCAGTGACTTTTAAATTAAGAAGAATTGAAAGTGTTCATGATCCTGAAGGAAGAAATTCTCAAGGTTTATTGACGCAGTTAAACAATTTGCAATTCTATAGGTTTAAATGTATAATTAATTTATTTGAAATATACTATTTTTCAATTATGTAATAGCTAATTTTTTTATTTAAATATTACAATTTTTCAGAATATTAAGTATGAAAATCCGATTAGTAAATAATTCTCTGTAAAGGTGAATTCATTGTTTCGTTGCATTTAAGTCGAACTGCTTTTTCTCAATACAGTTCATCGTTTCGTCTTAAAAGTGCGGCGCATTTTATGATAATCTATCAAAAAAATAAAAAAAAAATAATCATAGAGTGTATATAAATAATAATTTTTAAATATTTTTTCTATTAGATATGACATGAAAAGCAAAAAAATATATTTATTTATGTTTTTTGACGTTTGTTTTTTTATTCGACTGAAGTTTTTTTTTGAATTTTCATGCGCCGCACTAAAGTAGAAATTGAATCAACTTTTTCAGAGAAGCGGAATTTACACAGTTCAAGTTTTTCATTCAAGTTTCTGTAAAAATTAAATTCGGTTCCTATTCAAGTGGAACTTGAATGAATTTTTATATTTACACGCTTCAAGTAATTTTTTTTTTTAATATTGGGAACAAACATTGAAATGTTTATGTTGGCAGCAAATGATTGGAAAAGATATCGAAAGTGTCAAATCGCAATAAAAATTTTTTTTTGAATTTTATTTATTGCGGAATTTACACGCTTCAAGTAATCGTTCAAGTTCCACATTCAAGTAGAATTATTTTACACAATGCGCAAGTCGTGTTTTTTATATAAACTTGAATCCCACAAAATAAAAATAGAAATGCTTTCTATTTTTTAAAACTTGAACGGCATACTACATATAAATAAAATTCAAAAAAAATTTTTTATTGCGATTTGACACTTTCGATATTTTTTCCAATCATTTGCTGCCAACATAAACATTTCAATGTATTGTTCCCAATATTAAAAAAAAAAAATACTTGAAGCGTGTAAATATAAAAATTCATTCAAGTTCCACTTGAATAGGAACCGAATTTAATTTTTACAGAAACTTGAATGAAAAACTTGAACTGTGTAAATTCCGCTTATATGTAGTATGCCGTTCAAGTTTGAAAAAAATAGAAAGCATTTCTATTTTTATTTTGTGGGATTCAAGTTTATATAAAAAACACGACTTGCGCATTGTGTAAAATAATTCTACTTGAATGTGGAACTTGAACGATTACTTGAAGCGTGTAAATTCCGCAAGAGACAAAAAAATTCAAAACTAAAAAAATTAGAGAAATTCAAATTTTCATATAAAAAATATGCGCGGACATGAGTTCGTCGTAAGTCGGACGAAACAATGAATTCACCTTAAGAAAGAATATAAAATTGTCTGTAAGAAAAAATGTTTTGAGCCTGTTAATATTAAATATTGATAGATATATTATATACTAATATAACAGTTACTGTTACTCTAACTGTTATACTATTATAACAGTTTCAGAAACTGTTATATAAATATAACATACCACAGTGGTCTAGTTTTATATAGTTTTATACTTCGATCTGATGTTTTTATATCTAGATGACGTACAAGAGGTGATCGAACAATTTCATACACCTGATGGGCCATTCATAAATGTTTGGGTGTATAACTTAAAATTTAGCCAGAGCATTTAAATTTAACTACTTAAATTTAATTTTCTACGAAGTTCTATTATGTTTACATTTTAGTTACTTGAAATATTACAAAGAATTACTAATTATTACACGATTAAAATTTTGTAGCTTGGTAATCAAATCTAACATTGACAAGTTAATTAGGTGGCAAAATTAAAATATATTAAAAATGAATTAATACAATTTAATTATAAACAAATTTTCATTATATATGATTAGAAAATTTTGTAGTTTTCTGTATCCTTTTTTTAACACACATAATTTCCAATCATTTTAACATAATATATTTAAAAATTATAGTCAAATTTGCATTCGTATATAAATTTCTTAATCTTTAAAAATATATAAATTTACCTAAATCTCCAATAAAATTAACTTTTTGACAGAATGATTTGTGTTTATAATAAAATATATTTTCTTTTAATTGTATCTATTCAACCTATTCAATTATCACTCTTATTATTATTGTTATTTATTTTTCTATTTAATTGGATAATTTATTTGTATATTATTTGCAAAAGTAAAATTTATTGCTTCTATTTAATATTCAATTAAATAAACATAATAATTTATTGATTTTATATCTGGAATTTCATGATTAAATTCATGCATATTTTATATATATACATAAAATAATCATCGCATCTTAGTGAATAATATCAAATATAAGATGAAAAGAAATTTATGTTTGTTATATAAAAGATATTATAAATTTGTATAACTTGTGAATAGTTAATAAATATATTAACATTTATATAAATAATATTTATTAATTAAAAGAAATTTATAAGTTAATAAGTTTTTCTTTCAAGAAAGTAAAGTAATCAAAGGAAAATTAAATTGACCTATAAAAACATAATTTATTATTTCTATGTAACCTGAATAAAAGAAGTTATATAGAAAAAAATATTAATAAATTATGTTGAAAACTGTGTGTAGACCAATTACCATTATTGACTTGGGTTATTAAATGTTTGCATTTTACTTCTGGTGCATATGTTTATTTTGTTTTCGGGAAAATTGTTATATTTTCATTTTCATTTTTTTTGTTCATTAATAAGAAGAGGACATTTTCATATCAAATATTCTTTGTTTGGAATAAAGTTATTCTTATGAATTTTAAATTATATTTGAACGAAGGCAATTTTTTTTTATTATAATTTTATAAAGTACAAAAAGGACATTAAAAAATAATATATTAAAATTTGTTTGTATATGGAAAATTGCAATATAATTTACGTGCTAGATAGAATATTTAATTGAGTAAACTTATTTAGAATTTATAATACAATATTTATTAAAATTTTTAATTAGTATAGTTAGTTAAAAAGTCTTTGAATAATATACTGCAAAATTATAACTTTTTTTTTTATAATGTTTGACTAGCTAATTAAGTTTAAAATAATAAATTATTTTATTCAAGTACTACGGAATTTCGATTTAACTACTCTACGCTAATTGACAATACAATATTATGTCATTCGGGATTTATTACACATTTAAGTAGGAATTAACACCATTATTTTGTACAATAATATCATATTTAATGAAATTTTCTTAATGCTGTAAGCATTAAATATATTTTAAATTATTTAAATTTTAATGTAACTTATTACCTTATATGACAAAACTGATTCAAAATGGCTGAATATTTATAAAAAAAATAGTATTCAAATTAATTTTCACATTCACTTTTCATTTTATATAGAATTATATTTTTATAATAAATTTATAAATTTTTCTAATAACACAAATATAAAAAACTTCTTTCAATTTCAATGCACATTTTTGTTAAAAAAGATTTTAATTACCCGGAAAACATGGAAAATTTATGATTTCTTATCATTTTTTAAATTAATAATTAATTTTATAAATTTATTTACGTTTGGAGAAGTAATAAATGAATTTTTATTATTTTAATTAATTATTTTGCAATAAGCAAACACGAAAACGCCTTTCTACACCGCCAATTAAATTTTAACTACGAAAAACGAGGCGTGCGTCTAATTAAATGTAATAATAAATTTCTGCGAAAATTGACATTTTTGATTAGCGCGCAAAATTTGAATTTGAAAATATATATTAAAAATTAATTTAAATTAATTAAATTATAATGTTTGCATAATGGGAATTTAAATTGAATTGATAGTGAAGTATTTTATTAGCAGAGTGGATCTCCCTATAGTTTGCTATGATAAATAATGATTTTAAAATGATAACAACTCCGGCTTTGATTTTTTACACCCTTTAACGACAATTTGTTTAAACCGATGTATTAATACGCAACTTTGTTTTTTCGGTGTTAATTAACATTTATGTACGTATTACAGTCCGAATAAGTTTCACGTGATAATACCTACATAAGTGAGAAACATCACCCCTATAGTGATAATTCCTCCGTCAATAATACCCAGCACTATATAATTAATCACTCCACGACAAGGATAGTGTTATCATTTTCCATAAAGTTATGTATACCTAATCCTTTAAAAGAATATCTTATAAAATATCTTTGCTTATGTATTAGAAATTGCTAATTATAATTGTACCTCAACAAACAGATGCCGAATTTCCTTATTAAACAGTGTTTTTTTACATGTTTTTCTCTGGAATGTATATAGTATTAACTGTAAGTAACAACTTGTATTTTGCTAATTAAAATATGGTCAAAAGTTAAAAGTTTTTACATAAAAGAAGATTTTGCGATTCATTTTCTTAATTAGAGAGTTGTACACAAATTTATTAAAACGTCATAATTGATTGAAAATTATCGTATATTTTAGCACTATCTAATTAAACTGGTAATAGATTAGTAAACTAGAACGAAATATTACTTAGAATTATGTAGCATAATAGAATGATTAATTTTTTTTAAATTAATTTTTAAATAATTTTAATTATTATTTTTGATATCCATATAAAAAATATATTTAAACAAACAAGAAAATATTAAATTTAAATTAGTTTTAATAATTTCTGTAGCTATTTTATTATAAAAATTTTCAAAGAATTTTCCTTTTCCATTTTTTTTTAATATTTAATTTATTGTCCATGTTGTCAAGAATGTTTATATTATATTTAAAAAAACAATATTCATAATAAATAATTCCTGACAATATTAAATTAATGAATTTGCCTATGAAAAATATTTTTTTATTATAGCATTTTCGTTCAAAAAAAAATTATAAATTCTTTAATAAATAAAAAAAAAGAAAATATTTATATATCTTCTTATCATATAATGATAAAAATTTCAATTTTCTATCTAAATTACAAAAATTATAATTTAATTTTCAATGAAGCCTACGATAATAAGGATTTATACAAACATTTTTCACGAATTTCCGAAACAAATTACATAATAAATAAAAGATCAACCAAGAAAATTTCATAAAATCATTTTTTTTTATTTTTTTTAGTTAATTTTATTTGTGTAAATAATAAAAATTTCATAAATCATTTTTTAAGAACATTTTAAAATTTTGAAATTTGATTTATTGTAATAATTTTTACTTTACCAAAAATTACCATGGTTTTAAGAATCTTCTTATCGCAATTAAGGTACAAATTTGATTTAAAATTTCTTGAAATTGTTTATTTACTTAAGGTACTTTAATTCTATGAATTCATGTTATATGGAAAATGGAAAATTTAAATTAATAATTAAGAATATTTTATAATTATACGGAAAAGCATCATGTGTACAATCCATTGGACATTAATTATATAATAATTATTAATTATTAAAGAAATAATGAAATATTAATAAGACAAATAAGTAATAAACTTTTCAGTTGAACAGATTTTGGGGAGGTAGTAATCAGAGAACGGAATCATAACATAACAGTGTCCCATAACGTTTCAGTAACTTTATATTGTTACTGGTACTATAAGATACATATTCAAAATCGCCATTGATTAAGAAGGTGAAACTAACCAATAATTAAGATGTTTATGTTTATAAATGGTTATTATTGATACAGGGTTTGCAAATCAAATTCAACTTTTTGCAAATCAAATTCAACTGATTCTAAAAATATTAATATTATGGAAGCATGGTTAATTATGGACAAACGTAAGTCTACATAAGACGCGTGAGGTACGTGATTTAGTTGGCCGGACTAGACAACACATTAGTTTTTCTCCCTCCTTACTCCCCCATGATGAACCCAATTGAAGAAGTATTTTCGAAAATAACATGTAAAAAAATGGTTTTGTCTTTATACTTCTTTGTATCTATTTGAAATGCTTATTTTCTGTTAAATTTGAGGGTGTTTACTTTTAAAGTTTTGAAATATAATTAATTTAGGAATAACAATTGACACATCGAAGGAAAAACTCAACTGCTAAACTAAAAAATTAAGTTATCGAAACATTTTTTATTATTAGTTGAATTTGATTTACAAAAAGTTGAATTTGATTTGCAAAAGGGTGAATTTGGAGTGCAAACCCTGTATTGACTAGCAGGCTATCAGTCTCTACTACTATGCCTACTTGTAATAACCGCATAGATCTCAAAACTAACTATATCTATTACTAGTAATAAAAAAAACTAGTTCATATTCATACTCATTAGATTATTGCACGTGAAATATAACATTTCGTAGAAAGCCGATTTAAATAAATCTATACTAATCTTCATTTGTAATCCATTACAAAACTTCCAGTAGAAAAACGCATTAACAAAAACTCTTTAATTTAAATTACACCTTGCCATTAGATGACTTAATATTAAATTGTCTCTAGAGTAAAACAAAATTATTTTTTAAAGATCGTTTAAATTTCATGAATTTTTTTTTTGTCTATAATATAGGAAAAAAAAATTCTCTTAAATTGGTGTCAAGGTTGTTAAAATTTTCCAGTGAAAGAACTTAAAAGTATTACATAGTTAGAGAAAAAATCTACCACGTTTAAAATGCAGATTTTTTTAATAGTCCGCGTCTACAATTTAAACTTAATGATGATTATGACGATGACGATGATATTATATATGCAAAATTTAATAATTCTAAGGTGTTGTAAAGTTACATAAAAATGACATTATAAACTAACATTATTTATAGCGCGACGAATAATTATTACGAAACTTTTCAGGTTAATGGGTTTTTTTTATAAATATTTGTTTTGTTAAATGCTCACCATATATAATAATAATTGCAGTAGTACACAAACAATAAGCATTACACAAGAAGCTCTTCAATATAGGAATATACATAAAAAATAATTCTTTTCTATAATGGCATATGTTCATCTACTGCCATACCATATTTTATATGTACTACTATTATTATTTTTTCATTGATTCAAATGGATCATACGTTGAAAGGGTTTATTTAATAGCTTTTATTGCCACC
This sequence comes from Rhamphomyia laevipes, assembly GCA_963920725.1. NCBI lineage: Eukaryota > Metazoa > Arthropoda > Insecta > Diptera > Empididae > Rhamphomyia > Rhamphomyia laevipes. Next base: position 17,126,654 of record OY987255.1, on the reverse strand, counting down.
TCAATAAATATTTTCCCTTGTGTATAGCAGCTATACTTTAAAAATGTAAATCCCATAGAATATAAAAACTATATTGGAGTTTGTTTATAGGTCTAAGACTTTTAGGAGCTATTAATACAAAAGTATTGTAAGTTTTCACAGAATTCTTTGTTTTTTATTTCTATTTTAATAGTTATTTTTGATATTGGTATGTAAATTCTAGATAAAACCTGGAAATTATGTTGCATCATAAAATTTAATGAAATTATTTTACTGATTACTGTCTACATTTCATAGATTTAGATTAAAAATCATATCGTTATTGTCGAATTATTAATTTATTAAGGTGAATTCATTGTTTCGTCACATTTAAGACGAACTGATTTAAGTCGAACTGATTTCTCTCAATACAGTTTATCGTTTCGTCTTAAAAGTGTGGCGCATTTTATGGATAATCTATCAAAAAAATAATCATAATAATAATTTTTAAATATTTTTTCTATTAGATATGACATGAAAAGCAAAAAATTATATTAATTTTTGTTTTTTGACGTTTGTTTTTCATTCGATTGAAGTTTATTTTTGAATTTTCAAAAATGCTCCGCACTAATGTAGATAAATTGAACCAACCTTTTCAGAGAGACAAAAAAAAAATCGTAAATAAAAACTAAAAAATGAGAGAAATTCAAATTTACATATAAAAAATATGCGCGGAAATGAGTTCGTCGTAATGAATTCACCTTTAACAGACTTTTCCATATTTTGTTGAATTTTAATTAAATTATCATTATAAGTTACAATAAATCGTACTCCAATGGTCCAGTAATATTTAAAATCCTGATATTTTTATGACAGACAATAAATTAGTATTACAGACAAATTAAAATTTATATTCTCATTTTAATTTATATATTTAAAAAATATTATACAAAAATTGGAATTAATAAACCAATATTTTTTATTTATATAATAGTACCAAATTTTAATTTTGTAAATGTGCTTATAAATTATGCAAAATAAAATATTCTACAGATTAAATTATAATTTTTCTTTGTTCATTTTTTTTTTTTAAATTATTGGAAAAACTTTACCATTAACCAAAATATTAAATAAATAAATTTAAAAAAAAATCTTGTTTGTTTTGCATATTTTTGCCTTTTAAAAGAACATAAATTTATTTATTTTCATAAAAATAAAATTGTATATTAATGGATCGAATTCGAATAATAAATTATTTTTAAAATATTATAATGATAAGTAAATTGTAATGTAAACTCTTGAACCTAACAAAAACAAAAATAAAGACAAAACTTTTCATTAAATTAATTAACAAATATAAAACCCTACTTTTAGAATTTTACTATTAAACACTACTTTTTACTTTTATTTAAAAATGCCTAACTTCTTCTGGTGCCCTTATATTTGTCGTCCGTACTCAATGAATAATTATCAAAGAATAATTAAAATCCTTAACTATATTTTTATATTTTATTTTTCTAATCCTTTCTTATAATTTCATTATTCTATTTCACTAAATTCCTATATTATTATTCTAACATTTTAATCATTAATCTGTCTCTGTCTATTTTGCACTATCTGCTCTATTCTAAACTACCTACGCCTGTCATATTCTATTTCCTATATTCCTCTAAATTCATATTAACATAATGATCTCTTTGTTCCATCATTTCGAGACGACAAATCACCAGAAGAAGAAAGTCAATTGGAATGATTTTTTTATGTAAAATCTGTAACAATATTATGATGGGATTTTATCTATTGTTAACAGTTTACAGTTCGGCCAATCTACTTTCTCACTTTCCACAGTGAGAACACTTTGACATAGAACTTATTGCTTTATCACACAGAAGCAATAACTGATCATACTTGCATAATCACACAGAAACAAGTAATTAATGATCAATAAAAATATATTTGCTTTATCACACAGAAGCAACAACTGATCATACTTGCATAATCACACAGAAGCAAGTTATAAATGATCAATAAAATAAATATTTGCTTTATCACACAGAAGCAACAATTGATCATACTTGCATAATCACACAGAAGCAAGCAATAAATGATCAGTAAAAAGATATTTGCTTAATCACACAGAAGCAACAATTGATCGTACTTGCATAGTCACACAGAAGCAAGCAATAAATGATCAATAAATAAATAAAAGAATTGCTTTATCACACAGAAGCAATAACTAACTAATCAAACTTGCATAATCACACAGTAGCAAGCAATTATTGATCAATACAAATATATTTTCTATATCATACAGAAACAACAACTGATATTCAATATCAGTTAATTAATTTCAGCTTACCAGTCGCATACAGATCATCTACAATTTCTTACCACATTTATTACATCTTAAACCATTTGTCTAGACTTCTAACAATCATTGATCTGTATCTTATTCTGAAATTAAACTTCAAAATTTAAATTATTAAATATAAAAAAAAAAAAAAAACCAAAACAAACAAATTAATTATTTAGTCCATTTTAATTCAGTTCGGACAAATATTAAATTTTAGTTAAAAACAAAAAACTATTTTTTTCCTAGGATTCGTCCACTTCCATTAAAATTTCCTTCTGTTCAAGGGGAAATTCTTCTACTAAATGATCATCAAAATTTAAATCCTCAATCTTGCACCAAGGCTTCATACGATCTACTGCATGAACGGACTCATATGGTTGCTGCGTGATTTGGGTTGTAGCTGTGTCTGTGATGACATATCGATCTTTTCCCAAAACAGCTTTAACTTGATATGGTCCTTTATATCTTGGCTGTGCTTTCTTTGATTGTCCTGTGGCAATTGGTTCCTGTTTTATCAGTACAAGATCTCCTACTACATAATTCATTGGTGCTTTTCTTTTTCTATTAAATTTTTCTGTGTTCTTAACACTAATATCCTCAACTTTCTTACAGATTCTCGCCCTTAATTCAGCTAATGGAATTTTCTCCTCATCATCTTCTTCTACAAACTCATGTTGCAACGCTAAAAGAAGTTTATACTTTAGGATAGTATTAGGTGTATATCCCATTAATAATTCATGTGACGATTTCCCGGTTACTGAATGTTTGAAACTATTAATTCCCCACTGTATTGCAACTACATTTTTGTCCCAATCCCGGCCATCAGAATCACTCATCATGGCAGATATTGCTGGTTTAACAGTACGAAAATATCTCTCTATTTGACCATTTCCTCTAGGAGTTCTGACAGCCGTTTGCGTATGTTTAATCATATTTTCATGGCAAAATTTTGCAAATTCTTTCGAAGTAAACGCCGATCCTCGATCGCTAATTATTTCCGTTGGCATACCAAAATATTGAGTAAGTTCATCCATTAATTTTATAACCAATCGCGTTGTTGTATTGCGAACAGCTTTGAGAATTAAAAACTTTGTAAATGTACATATTACTCCAATAATATACATGTTCCCAGTTTTACTTTTTGGATAAGGTCCTAAATGATCCACGTGTATGGTATGGAAAGGTACAGGTTGTCTGCTAACTACATGTAAATGATAGTTAGTCTCATCTCTACCTCTTTTATTGTAAAGACATTCTACGCAGCTTTCAATGTATTTTCGTACTATATGTTTCATTGAATGAAACCAGAAATATTTACGAATGTATTCAAGCGTTCGATCTAAGCCGGCGTGCCCCATGTCATCATGTGCCATTTTTATTACTCTCCATCTGATTCCACTAGGTACAACAAATCTATCTCCTTTTTCGCATATTTTATAAACTCGGCCCTCAATTAATTTATAATTATTAATTATATCTATCTTATTTTTTTGTAAAACTGTTGGTCCATTTAAAATATCTCTAATTTCAACCAAAAATTTATCTTGCCCCTGTAAAGTCGACAACCAATCCTCCATGTCAACACCTACAACCAAAACCTTATCAGCAACCGTTTCTGTCTCACTTCCTGGTTCGAATGGACATCGACTTAATGCATCCACATGGGTCATCTTTTTATTAGTTCTGTACTCTAATTCAAAATCATATTCTGATATTCTAAGCCACCATCGTGCTATCCGAGGTATTAAGTTTTTCTTCTCTTGGGTTAAACGCAATGAATTGCAGTCCGTTACTATTTTAAAATGTTTATTAAGTAAGTAATGCTTGAATCTTTCAAGACTTTCCACAACAGCTAAAGCCTCCAACTCATAACTATGATATTTTGATTCTATATCTGTTGTAGACCGACTGAAATACGAAACAGGGTGCATCAGGTTATCTATATCCTTTTGCATTAGTATTCCAGCTAAACCATGGCTGCTGGCGTCTGTATGTAACTCATGTTCGGAATTAACATTATATAAAGTTAATATTGGTCGTGATATAAGTATTTCTTTGAGATGATTATATGATTTTTCTCTTTCTTCAGTCCAATTAAATGTTACATTTTTATGTAGCAAATCATTTAAAGGTCGGGCTATACCAGAAAAATTCTGTACAAATCTTCGAAAATACCCACACAATCCTAAGAATTGTCGTACCTCCTTAACAGTTTCCGGTCTTTTAAATTTTTCAACGGACCCTATTTTTGCAGAACCTGGCTTTATCCCTTTTATAGATATATCATGACCTAAAAAGTTAACTTCAGTCTGGAAAAAACTACATTTCCCTATATTTATGGTCAACTTTGCTTTTCCCAACTCGACCAAAAGTTTATCCAATAAATTCAAATGTTCTTCTATATCCGTAGTAGAAATAAGAATATCGTCCATATATATAGTAATATCATCGGATCTATCCAAACGATCCTTAATAATTTTCATCAGTCGCATAAATACAGCAGGAGCATTCGATAAACCAAATGGTACACAATTGTATTCATAATGGCCATTCGGTGTTACAAAAGCACTTAAATGTTTTGAGCTCTCAGCTATGGGAATCTGATGATATCCACTCATCATATCAAGAGTACTAAAATATTTTTTATTAGCTAACGAGTTCAAGGTCTCCTCAATATTAGGTAGAGGGAAATTTTCTTTTTTTGTGATTGAATTTAACTTCCGGTAATCGACGCACATCCGGTATTCACCATTTTTTTTTGGAATCAAAAGAACGGGGCTAGAATATTCAGATGTTGAATTTCTAATAATTCCTAACTTTAATAGCATTTCAATATTATCATCTAATGTTTTCTTTAAGCCATACGCTACTTTGTAAGGACGATAATGTACAGGTTTATTTTCTTTCAATTGTATTTGCATTTCTATTAAATCAGTTCGGTTAATTTCCTCGATATTCAAAGCCAAAACTGCACGATTGTTATTTAGTATAGTTAATACAGAATTTATAATATCGTTGCCCATAGTATCATTAATTTTAATGTCATCTTTTTCTATTATTTTATTTGTACAGTTTTTTTTAAAATTAATTACATTTTTCTGTCGTATTTCAAAATGTCCCATACTTTTTATTAACTCAATATTCGGTTTGTCAAAATAATTTCTACCTATTATTACTGGAGTATCCTGGGCTACATCACCAACAACAATTATTTCTGTCTCAGCAGCATAATCAAATAATTGTAGTACTTCACAAAATTTACCAAGCGCTTTCTCACGTCCACCACCAAATCCTTTTAAAATTAGATCACAGGGTTCCATCCTCCAACCATTTTTATCAACATAACTCTTTTTAATTGTAGTTACACAACTACCCAAGTCTATATAAGCCACCAAATTAATACCCCCTAAAATAATTTTAGGATGATATTCATCTTTTGGATAATTATTGAATTCAGAATCCAATTCCACATTTAATATTTTTTTTGTATCACAATCTTTTGCAAAATGACCTTCTTTGCGGCAGCTAAAACAAATCTTAACCTTTTTCGGACAACGGTTTGCCATATGGTTTACGTCATTGCATATAAAACATTTTCTAACTTCGGCAGGTTTATTAATTTTAATATTGTCATTTCTTTTATTTAAATTATTTGTGGTAACGCCAGTTTTATTTTGATTGTTAATTGGATTATATCTAAATCCTCCATATCTATTTTCTCTCGGTGTAAAAAAATTGTTTTTGTTCTGAAAATTATTAATACGAGAAGTATTTTTATGTATTAAGTTACTATTTCGAAAATTATTCTCTTTAAGTCCCAAAATCTTATTTCTATTTACAGACTGTTTTTCTATATCTTCAAACTTTTTTATTTGCTTTAAGAGCTCATTTAATGCAGAACAATTACTTGCCAACAAAACTGCTCTTAGATTACTATTTTGGAGACCAGATATAATATATTTAATAATTGTTTCGTCCGGTAAATTTATTTGTTTTGCTAGTCCGACCACCTCATAGAAGTAATTTTCTATGCATTCATCAACTTGTTTTTTACGGCTCATGATTTTATATAATATTTCTCCATCATCACAAGACCCCGGAAAACTTTTAATTAGTTCATTCTTAAAAATGTTCCAACTAGGCATTTCCTTGTGCACCGAATTGAACCAAAAACGGGCAGGTCCAGCTAACCTCAAAGAAGCGTAAAATAATGTAGCTTGTTCCGTCCATAAATAATTATTTTTTAATTTTTCAATATTTCGTATCCAACTTGAAACCGAAATATTTCTATCTTTTTGCGGGTCAAATTCAGGAATAAACATGCTTATTTCGTTTAAACCCATTAATACAGCTGCATTACCATTTACATTGGTAGTCACAATTGGATCATCTCTAGTTGCATTATTTACACTTGCCGCCACGTGAGAACTGGATGCACATTCATCGGAATTATGTTCTTCCGCAGTTGCTGGTTGGCCACTATTCTCACGTAACATAATTGCTGCATCCCTTTCTGCACGCAACAACAACATTTCATCACGCATTAGTTGTAACTCGACACGTACTTCTGCAGCGTCTTTCTTCGCAGCCGCACAATCTTTTTCCAATCGTTGCTGTTTTGTAATTTTTTTCGAAGTCGTATTTTCCATTTTTATATATATATATATGTACTTATTTATGTAATATAATAATTATATAATGTAGTATAATTATTATTTTTAATTACTACCAAAATCAAATTCAATTACATATATTAATTTACCCAATATCAATTAAAATCAACAATAAAATATAGATATATATATATGTATATATTATTACCAAAATAAAATAAAATTTCTTACCATCTGATGAATCATAAATTTTAAAATTGCGCAATGTTTTTTTTTTTTTCGCACTTACAAATTGTTTAGTCAATTACGCACAAACTTGTTTATTCTTGTTCTAAAATTTATATATGTATATCAAAATAAATTACTGTTATATATTTTATATGTACACCATTTAACCTTAAGAAATTAATAATTTTAACACTATTATCTTTTCAAAACTGTTTTTAATCAATAATAAACAATAATAAAAATCCTTTGTCCTGTACACACATCACACAAATTTTAAAATTTCACAGTTTCTATGTTTTTTTTTTCACACTTTTTTTTATTTTGTCCAAATTAACCGTACACACACACAAAAATAAAAATTCTTTCTTTAAACGCAATTTCACAATATTTTTTCTAAATTGACTACGCACCCACAAAAATAAAAAATCTTCCTTTAACACAAATTTCACAATGTTTTTTCTATTGTCTAAATTAATCACACACACAAAATAAAAATTCTTTGTTTAAACCCAAATTTCACAATTTCTTATTTTTTTCAAAATTAATCACTCACACAAAAGTAAATATTCTTTCTTTAATTACAAATTTCACAATTTTTTCTTTTTGTCTATCTTAACCACACAAATCCAAAAGTAAATATTTTTTTTAATGCAAATTTCACAATTTTTATATACTAGCCACACACATACAAAAACAACAATTCTTTCAAAATACACAAATTCACAATATTATTTTTTTAAAACTCAAAATTCAAATATTAAATAAAAACTTTTTTAAATAAAACTATAATTATCAGAATATACTATTTTTAATTTTTATGATTTTACACTATTATACTTTAATTTTATGAGTCTCTACCCCACATCTGAACTATAAAACCCTACTTTTAGAATTTTACTATTAAACACTACTTTTTACTTTTATTTAAAAATGCCTAACTTCTTCTGGTGCCCTTATATTTGTCGTCCGTACTCAATGAATAATTATCAAAGAATAATTAAAATCCTTAACTATATTTTTATATTTTATTTTTCTAATCCTTTCTTATAATTTCATTATTCTATTTCACTAAATTCCTATATTATTATTCTAACATTTTAATCATTAATCTGTCTCTGTCTATTTTGCACTATCTGCTCTATTCTAAACTACCTACGCCTGTCATATTCTATTTCCTATATTCCTCTAAATTCATATTAACATAATGATCTCTTTGTTCCATCATTTCGAGACGACAAATCACCAGAAGAAGAAAGTCAATTGGAATGATTTTTTTATGTAAAATCTGTAACAATATTATGATGGGATTTTATCTATTGTTAACAGTTTACACAAAGAAGATTATTAAATTTTTCATAAATAACATTAATTTATTTCGATTCCAACCACCACAACATTTTAATAATCTTTTATGAAAAATTATTATATTTAGATTTTCTTAGTTATGCAAAAATAAATAATGTTTTGTTAATCCCATCACGAGAAAATTAGACCAAAATAAAATACCCTTGTCAATATTGCAAATGATCCTTTTTGCTAAAATAAAAATCTTTTTTTGAAATGAATTAATTTGTTAAAATTTTTACAAGAGGACAACAACATAAACGCGATAGGGAAAGTTTTTATTCATATTTATCTTTTATTTTATTTTGCATATTTATGTTTTGGATCATAAAAGTAAAACTTTATGAAACTAGAGATCATCTTTAATATAATTTTCAAAATAAATATTATTTTTATAAAAATTTAAATATTCGTTCATAATTAATGCTAAATATTTGTACTATTTTTTAAGGCAGTGATGGAAGAACTTTTTATCGGTCGTGCCACAACTTATATTTGTGTGGGGGCCTTAAAAATTTAGTTCGCTTAGATAAAACAATGGTAGCTTACAGTGTATAATTTCTATTATTACCGATGAGACATTAATTAAATTTAAGTTAATTTTTTTTATTAAATTGATTAAATAAATTGTACACCTAAAATATGTATATTTTATAAAATGAAAACTAGAAATTAATGCAGTTTTCTGATGGCATTATAGAACCTGAAAATAATACAAATAAATTTTAATTTTATTTAAAATTTATTTCTATTTGGTTACGGTTGAACAAATTACAGATTTTTGAAAATATCGAGTTCGATATATATAAATCGAAATGATAGAAGCAAAATATAAAAACGCTTAAGGAGCTGTAATACATATAGCAAAAACACCTAATTTAATATGGTATGAACAAAAAAAAAAAACAGGAAATCGTATTATGTTCATTATTAAATATAAAAAATTTGGAATTAATAAATTTTTTAATAATTAATTTTTTTTTATAAGATATTCTGCATCAGAGCTTGGGCCAAATTTATAGCTGTCGAGGGCCACTTTTGGCCCGCGGGCCATAGTTCCCTATCACTGATTTAGGGAAATATTTGTAAATATTGTTAATGGGAAATAATCTTTGATGGTTCGGAATTTTTTTTTTGGGGGTTGATAAATTTTCTTTATAGGAGTTTATAAAATTTGAAAATAAAAAAAAAAAAATTGTGAAAATCCTTGTTTTAAACATAATAATAACAAGAAAAATGTTTTTAGTTATTTATGTTAATTAAGTTGGAAAGAATTATTAAATTTAAAAGAAAATTTAATTAATTTACAATTATAAGATTTTCATAAATTTATAATTATTAATTATATTTAAATTACAAAGCTAACCTAAGATTGAAAAACGGAATGCATTACGTGATGCATTCTGTCTGGGATTTATCTCTAGACTGAGCCTTCTATGACATTTTATGTTGATTCAGTTTCAAATGAGTACCAGTAATAAACACATACAATATGTAATTGAAAATTACATAATAACTGCGAAATTCTCTGATTGATGTTTGACCTTACGGAGAGACTTATAGCGTAAGTAAACGTTACAAGAAGCTTCTATTGATACAGTATAATCTGTACTGTTTATAACACTCTTTTAAATTTTACTTTATCGTTCTAGTGTTATGAAGTTTACTGTTGAAATTCTGTACAATATTTTAGATTTTAACATAAGACGAAATTATTTGCGGATAAAATTTTATCTTATAAACTTTTAAGTTTACAATTTCAGTTCCTTATGCATCCGTAAACAATTTGAAAGTAATTACTTTTACGAAAATGACCAGGAATTATATGAGAAATTAAAATTGTAAAAATATGTTTCAAAGATTATTTTTATATAAAACTTTCAAATAAAAAAAAAAAAATACTTTTAAACAATTTTTCAATTTCTAAACCAGAAAATAAAAAATTACTGAAAAGTAAAAGACATTTTTATTTCCACACAAATGCATAGCTTAAAATAATACCATTCCTCGTAGTTTCAATTAATCTCTATGTACATATATACAGAAATTACTATTAAATTTTCCCATTTTCTGAAAAAAAAAAATGAAAATGAAAAATTGATAGTAAACAGGTAAAATTTTACATGGTGGAAATCTGGAAATAGTTTGTTAATATAACAGTCTTTCTATATGTATCGAAATTTTTATGTATATGTATAGATTTAAATTGAAAACATCAAAAGGATTGATTATTTTCCAAACATTGCTTATCCTTTTACGAGAATATTATCATATATACTATTCGGATAAAGTTATCGGTCAACGATGTTATTTAAATATTTCATGTTGTTTTTTTGGATATTTGTAAAAAGTCCTTAGAAAATTTTTCATTTATGATAATGTGAAATTCATTTAAGTTCTTTCAAGTGTTAACATTAAATATATAATGTAAAATATATTTAATATTATTACGATAGTAGAAATTCTAAACGATAAAAACGTTATTGAACACACAGTTGTCCTTTGCTCAGACAGCCAACTCTTCTGGTCACCCGGTCATAGATCAATCGAAGGAACGTCAAGGAGCCAATTCAGATCCCACTGCTATAGATACTATAACAATTTTCTTAGATGGAAGAACTCGGTAGGGTGTACACACGCCGAACCCTTAATTATAAGAAAACGAATAATATCCTTTCCATGACCAAACCATCGATTAGACTCTTCACGGGCATTGCAACAGGACATATTCTGTTGAGAAAACATGCCTCTTGGTTAGGCCTATCAGCAGAATCCTGCTGCAGAGGGTGTGGTGATGTTGATGAAACTGTAGAGCATGCCGGTGCCCTGCGGTACATAATAAACGGTTAAAACATATAGATCATAATTTCTTGACAGACTTGATGGAAGCAGGTACCTTTAAGCCGGCATCGATTAACTCATTCGTTAGAGCTGTCGGATGGGTCGACGTGCTAGAAAAATAATCGGTCGTCGAAGGGGGGGGGGTACAACTGGCCAAGTGGCTTATTCGATTATTTAAATAATGGCTCAAGTGCGCGAGGGACTTTAATTCCGTCACCCCTTGTAAACCAACCAACCATAGTGTTTTTTGTAATATTATATATAGAAAATATCCAACTTAAAAATATAAATATTTTTATATATAATTCATCTAATTTATGCTGCATTTAAAGGTATTGAAAGTTATTCGATTATTTAAATTTCATTGAGGTATAAATTGTAAAGGTTTAGTCCGTTTATTTACAAAGGTAATATATGCTTATTTTAAATGGTGTTTGTTTAGTATAACATGAATTTTATGTAATTTTTTTTAAAGAGTTTTCAAAATGAATTAACAATTTAATTAATCGATTAGTGTTCAACGAGCTTGTATCGATTTTGTATATGATATAGTATCATAAAATGCATGATAGAAATAGTATTTTTAATTAAATTATTATCAGTAATTTAATTATCTAACTTTATAACCATAGAAACAAATGTAATCAAATCGTTAGTCTTCTAGAAATTGACTACATATATTCTTTTAAGGTAAAAGCGAATAAGGATATGTTGGGTGTACAAATCAGTTACTCTGACATTAAGGATAATCAGCAGATTTTATATATTAATTAAAAAAAATCGATGATTTAATGATTTAAATAAGTAAGAAAAAAGTAGCTTCTGTTTAGTTGCTGTCGCTCTGAAAGAAATATTTAAAAAAAAAATGGGGAAGCTAATGTTTGTGAATAAAAGATTGTTGAGTTTCATGACCACTGATTTCAAGACCTTGTTTAGGTAAGGCATTATAAGATTCTCTGTAACTGAACCGATGTTCGATAAATTCATATAAGTGTGTTATATAAAATTCTAACCAGTAAAAGGTTTAATTACCTGACACGCGCAATTATAATATTTTTAAGTATATTAATTAATAAATTTAATTATAATTGCAGCGTAAAGAAACTTAGAATAATGAAAATTAATGTCATTAATTAATTAAAATCGAAGTGTTGATTTGTAGGGTTAAAAGTGATCGATTGTTTTAAAAAAAAGTTGTGACCACGCCAGGATTATTGTAATAATAATTGTTAATAATAAAATGATTTTAAAGTAAATAATAGAAAAATAATTTAAAAATATGTTTTTATTTAATAAGATAAATAACTGATAAAATAATGGCATCAAATTCGTTAACTTATGGGTCAATAGTGTCAATGAAGTTCTAGTTTTGTTATATGTATCCTATTAAAAAATTTTAAACTCTGTAATAATATAAACCATTAAAATACCATTTTCTAATTGAATATACTAATTACTAATATCTACAAGTTAAATTATATGAAAAAAAAATGCAAATTAATTAAATTTTTAATTAAAAATTATATTTAAAAAGATATACAAATAATTACAATTTTTCTGTCTGTTTACATTGAATTTGAAAATTTAATTTAATGAAAATCACAAACAAATTACAAAAGTATCTATATCTTTTTTGTTTCATTATTTACTTATACCCTAATTGCAAAGAATTATATTATATAATTGTACTTTTTAAGTTTTTTTGCACCCTACCTCTCTCAATAACACTATAGTATTTTCCCTTATGGAATTATATTCAATTATTCATTAAAATAATTAGTCTGTGCATATTTTACGGTTTTATAACGTAAAGACGATATATATTACAAAAAAGTGTAATGATGATAGCTGAGCTATATCATATCATATATAAATAAATATTTTGCAGTTGAAAACTTCATTTGAACTCACAGACTTGTAATATAGCAGAAGTGTAGACAATATGTAGACTTTTTATATATAGAGACAGACAATTTTTATAATCAAATGGGAATTAAAATACGACAAAACTGGGTTATGGCGCCTAAAGGTTTTTGTGTGTCAATAAATCATAGAAACAGGATATTAATGTAATTTAATTTGACAACAAATCTAAGGATATATTTAGCTATGTATATAGTATTATCATTATTTTGTTTGAATGTATATCGGAGATAATACTACCTGATAAATAATGGAAGTGTTTCGTACTTTTAGTTGCTTATATTCAAAATATTTGTATAATAATTAAGTTTGTTATTTTAAAGATATTTTATATTTGTATTAAGAAATTATACAGATTAATGAACTGAAGCAATGAGTTTTTTGAAAGAAGATTATACATTTGAATGAAATCTAATGTAATGAATTCTTAGATAACTTTAATTTATAATGAAATTGTTATAGTGATGAGGACCATAGGTAAAATGTTTCCTATAATGTTTTTTCTCTTAATATTTAAATGTGTGCTTAGACTATATTAGTGTAATTGATTTTGGAATTCACAATTAATTCGAAACAAAAGATTTCTTATCATCAAGAACGGTCAAATAAGAGCTTCTTAGTGAAACAATTCTGTACGAATTAGTGAGAACAACCAGAATGATAGATATAATTAGTAAGAGCTCGCTTTAAACCCACTTTCTATACATGCTTTTTTCATTACATGCATTTAACTATTGACAGTGGATTAATGATTTGATTAGCAACCAACCGTTTAGTATACTAGCAGTATAATATGGTTATGAAATATAATTAAATTGCAGAGTTGTTAAATAATGCATTCAAAAAATAATGCATTACTATTACTGAGTAATTCAAATATTTAATGCATTAAAAATTACAAGTAATTTTTACTGAAAAGTTTTCAGTACAAAAATACCTTCCAGTATTGCAGGACTTAAACTGTTTCAATAGTAATGCATTACTTTACTGTATACCAGTAATTTTAAAATTTACGTTCATTACTTTGAAGTATTTTTTGCATTTTTGCAATTAAGTATTTTGAAGTACTAAAACAATATTTGGTAATTCAATTTAGAGTTTACTTTTAATTACCAAATATTGTATTAGTACTATACTTAATTGAAATACTGAAGTAATGTAAAAAATACTTCAAAGTAATGAACGAATTTTTAAAATTACTGGAATGCAGTAAAGTAGTGTATTCACTTTAATACAGATTAAGTACCGAAGTAATGCTAAAAATACTTCAAAATAATAAACGAATTTTATTACTTCAAGTAAAAAACTTGAAGTATAATAACTTCCGCATCAATGAAATATGCAAAATTATTGTAAATAAAATATGCAAAATTACTGAATCAATAGATTAACACTTGCTTAGAGAGTCCTTATTTCTAATGGATTATATGTAAACATTAATTTTGTCAAATATATTTTATATGAAGTTACGTTAGGTGTAACTATGAAATGTTAACTATGAAATAAAAAGAAGAGTTGGAAAAATGTAATTGCTTAATCCGTAAATAAATTCTGAAAATACAAAAAAAAAATACATTTTCTTCGTTTCCAGCAGTTTTTGGATATCATAAGGTTTGCATCTATTTTGTACTTTGTATTGCACATAGAAACTATCAAAATCTCTACTTCCAATACTTTTCAAAATTTAAATTTTCATAAAACATACTAAAACTCATCAGCAATAACAAATAAAGCTAAAAATTTGTAATTTTCAAAATTGATTATGTTTTAGTTTAGGGGATAATTATTTTTGATATATTAAAAGAAAAATTCATATAATAAAATATTTAAAAAAATCTTTTACAAAATTAAAAAATATAAAATTTTAAAATAGTAATTCGCGCGTAATTTGTTTTTCTTTTAATATTCTACACCTTTTTACAACAACATCAACAAAATATCCTTTAAAATTTCCTTAATATGATTTTTTATTTATATATATACAAGAAAGGATTTTTCTTTTCTGTTTGGTGCTGTAAGATCCATTTATGATTTTCATTCCTTTGAAAATGAAATTAAAAAAAAAAAAATGTTTATTTTTTTTTTCTCTTCAAACCATTAAAAAATTTATATTTTATATTAACATCAACCCAAAAGCAATTTTTATTTAATTTCTTTATGAAAAAAAAAACCAAGAAAAACCAAAAAAAAAAAAAATGGTTGTTTTTGTTGTTTATCCGAATCCCTATGAGAGATATTTAGCTTCGTACTTGAATTTTCTCTAAAGCAAAATGAAATTTTTTTATACCAAAACAAGAATATTATAAATATTTTTTTATGTATGTAATAAGACAATTTTATGCGATTTTTTTTTTACCTTTTTTTTGTATTTTCCTTAATAATTTTTTGTATAGGCAAAGAAGACACAGATCATAAAATCTATATGAAAAACAACACTTTTGTTGTTGTTGTATTTGGTTATTATGAATCAGAGTTGTTAAGTAATGCATTATATTCGTAATGCATTAGCGAAGCATTACCACATTACCAAATAATTCAAGTTGAATTAATTTACTGCATTACTTGTAATGGCGTACTTAAATATTTTCATTACTCATTACAGTACTCGTAATGGAGTAAATGCATTATCTCAAAAGTAATGAAATTTTTGAATTACTTTACTGCATTACAAATACTTCATATTTGTATGGTGAAGTACTTTGAAGTATTTTGAAGTACTTTTATTTTATTTAAATTTTTGTGAGTGAACATACGAATTCTGCATTTGTGCTATTATTTTGCAGATCACTGTAAAATATTAAATATAAAAACCATAACATTATTAATTTTATTCATTTTACTTCAAAATAATTCTCAGTATGCACGGTACTTCATTGAAGTATCAAATACTTCGAAGTATTTTGAAGTACGTCCTTGAAATAAAAAGTACTTCAAAAAATGTGAAGTATTTGTATTTGTAATACAGTAAAGTAATTCGAAAATTCCAATGGAGTAATGCATTATTTTGAGATAATGCATTACTCCATTACCAGTACTGTAATGAATAATTGAAAAATTTAAGTTAAGAATTACTTTTTAGAAAACAATACATTGTATTTCAGCATTACTCGGTAATGGTTGGTTGGTAATAATGATTGGTTGGTTGTTTGGTAATGCATTATTTAACAACTCTGTTATGAATATTGTTATAACAGATATTTTATATGAGTACATTTTGATATATATAAATATAACATATTTTTTGTATCATATGTTCCTTACGTCAATATTTGTCGAAGTTTATATTTTGTTGGTTAGAATTTTTTTATATATTATGACAGTAATTTTGGTATATGTGTAAAAATATTTATTAGAATAAATTGTACTCTCGTGTACTGAAAAATACAAGAAAATCAACAACAAGAAAAATAAAAAAAATATTGTATAAAATTTGAATATGATTTTTTTTGTTAAAAAAATAAATTAAATATATTTACATACAGACAACAAAAATATTACATATTATACATATTTTGAGAAAATATGGTACTATAAAGGGGACTGTCCATTAGTCCTTTTTTAAGTCTATATTACCTTTATGATGAAATGTGCAAAAGTTATTAAGGACAGAGCAAGGTCAAGTTTATATAGTTTTTTTGACATTCTAAAATAATCTGAATTTATGTAACCTGAAGCTTCCTTTGCAATCCATTATTATTTTTTATATAACTAATATTTATAATTTAATTAACTTTGAAACAAGAAATACACTTTTAAAATTAACTTTTACATTAAAGAAATTAAATTCTTACCATTACAAAAATTGATGGCAATTTAAATTTCAAAAAAAAAAACAGCGACATCTATTGACGTCTTGGAGTCAATTACTATTTTTAAGTCTATATAAATTTGTTAGAATTTAATTAACTTTGAAAGAAGAAATAATTTTTACACTTTTAAAATCAACTTTTACATTAAAGAAATTAAATTCTTACCATACAAAATATGGTGCTTACCATTAATTTAGATTTGGGGGATACAGCGACATCTATTGACGTCGTTTTCTTGGAGTTAACATTAAATATTAAAAAAAGTGTTTATAAATTATAAAACTTTTGGTCATCCTTTTCTATTTCTATCGCTCAATAGATTTTTTGTACTTGTAGTTTGTCGGTCGATAAAAAAATCATTATGACTTTTAAAAGGACTAATGAACAGTTCCCTTAACTTGCTTGCAAAAAAGAAAAATAAGTTTAAAAACAATTTGAATAACACAAATGAAGATTTTTGTTAGAAATATTTTTCTTCAATGGAAAGAGTAGAAAAATATTTTTTTTTTATTATTTTCATTTGTGATTTTGCGATAATTTCAAAATATTTTGGTAGCAAAAAGTTTAATTATAATTTTAAGTATAGTACCAGCAATAGAAACTAACCACAAGTTTACTGTTATTTTGAAGTTTGATTTTGTTATGGAAAAGTTTTTTTTTAATATTTTCTATAGTTATATAATTTTCACAAGATATTTTGGAAAATCTTAAAAAGTTAGCTAAACTGCATTGCACAACTGCTTCTGAATTGTACAATTTAATAGAGAAAGTGTAAATGGTCTTCTAAGATTGAATTGTTATTAATAATTTAATATTTTTTTTTGGTTTATCATACAATTTTCAGATTAATTTTATTAGTTGCTTTTGAAATAAAATAATCATCTGTCTAATTAAAACTTTAAATAATATTAGTAATAACTCCAAGAATTCAAAATTTGGTTAGTTTCAAATCCAGCAAATTCGTTTCAATTATAAGTGGAATCGGTCAATTTGTTTTTGTTTATCATATTCACTACGAATAAATCAACCTACCAGCAAGATAAGCCTTGAAGACGTCTAAATCTGTTCAAACTTAGATACCATTGTAGTTTCAAGAATCTGGTATTGGTAACACTAATTTTTATTTATAATAACTAAAGGGAGCTAGCTCTCCATTAGCCTTTTTTTAGTGTGTATTTTTCTAGCCAATATGCAGGAGCTTTCGATATAACTCTTTTTTAGTCTGAATTTTTAAGACAATATGTAGAAATAGATAGCATGTTATTATAGCTTGAGAAATAAAATTTATAATTTCCATATAAACTTGAAAATTAACTTTGAAAATAAACAATATCAACTTTTACCATAAAAAAGAAAATGGAAATTGACTTTTTTTTATTCTATTTAACATGAGGCTAAATTATAAAGGTCGGAGGTCGCTCATGCTCTCTATCTTACAAATGGACTATTAGGTATCATATATTTCGTCTCGCGACAAAAACTCATCACTTTTTACGAAAAGACTATTTGAAGAAGATCCTATTTATAATAAATTTCAAAGATTTCTAATTAAAATTATATTTTTTCATAAAAATATCATTTCGACATTTATACGGAAATATGTAGAATCATAATATTAAAATAAAAAATATTCATCAGAATGAATCCAACAACGATGACATAAATTAATAATTCAACAGTTTTTTTTTATGTGAATAATTTTCCGTACCACATACAACAACTGTGAATATATCCTGTCAACTAGTATGGTTTCAATAATTGAAATCAACTTTCTTTTTAGTATTTAATATTTTTTAATTGAACTAAAACTGACAGCGAAAATATCAACTACATCAAAAATATATAGTGATTCAAAATGTACAAATCCTACTATTAATTCTATTATACTATAAATATATATATACAAATTATTATATTTTACCATTGCAATATTGCATTAATTATAAATTTTTAATTATATAAGTGTTAACGAATATAATGAAGTTTCTGTGACGTTTTTATCCTCGATATCATTTCAACATTGTTCACTCTGATTTTAATTAAAAAATAATAATTCAGTATTTCCATGTATAAATTGAATGTATATAAATAAAATAGTATATTTCATAAATAAGTGTAACTACTGTACAGTGTATTGGCTTAATAAAAGGATTTTGGTATAAAAATGTTATTTGATGTATTTAATAAATAAAAATATAAAAAATTTATAATAAATATAAAAAAAATAACTCGCTGAATTAACTTTTTTATGTAGATTTAAAATTAATTGTGAACTGTTTGGTATGATTTACATTAAAATTTATATTGAAAATAAATTGAAATTATGGAATTTTTGTTATTTAATTATTAACATTTTATATATAAAATAAAATTATAATGTAAATTGGAATTTTTCGTATTTACTGAGTTGAATTTAAGCAATATCTAGGGTAAAATTGAAAACGATTCATTTAAAATGTATGAATAATGTACATATTCAAATAAAGCATGTGTGTAAGCTTGGATTTATCGTAAATTATGAATGCAGAACATCTACTGACCGTCAGTCGCTAAACATAGAGAGAATACTCTAGGAGAATGAAACCACTTAGTTATGAAAGAGGTCTCGAATTGTAGTAACAAATAAAACTTTTCAGGTGTGTTGCAATTACGAAATCCTTCGGCTTACTAGAAAACCGAGCTTAGTAGGTACTGCTCAGATTTAGTTATCCATGAATGTCGTAGTGCTATGGACCCAGTGTAGTTTATCCGAGGCTCTGCCTTCACTATAACCTAAACAAGGCTAGGGTTAGCTTGCGCCGCTTCGCGCAATTGTCTGCGGCTCACATAGTGCTTTAGATAATATACAATTTTCGGCTCAAATAATTTTTATTATTTACAATTTATGTTAAATTTTCACTAACCTAGCTAAAGAACTAACTTCAAACGAATATTATTGCACACAGCACAAGCCTATTACCAAAAAACTAAAATTCGTCTTTATATCAAAATAGGTCATTTTGAAAAATATTTGCGGCTCTTTTTTAGAAATAACTTTGAAATGTGGATCCGAAATTCATTTTGGTTAAGCAATGTCTGACTTAAACTATTGCCTTGGCAATACTCTATACACTGAGACTGAATTATGGTACTTATGGTAATGGCCACATTTTTATTATTAAACTAGAACACAGAATTGGATTTATGTGTCGAGGCATACTGTATTAGACTTAGGTTCAAAATAGTTAAATTGTATTGTGTTTGACATAGAGATTAATATAACTTTATTGTTATAAAATTGTCAATGTTCATCATTCTTTCCTTATTGACTCTGTGTCAAACTTGGGGAAATTATATTAATGAATTTTTGCATCAAACATAATGTTTTTATATTTTAAACCATTCATCCATTACAGCACTACATAAAGAACACTGTTTTTGTAATAAATAATATAATTTATATTCAAAATTGTATTAAATTTAATCAGTCACAACGGCGTCAGTTCTGCAAACTGTTAAAAAGACTATTGAAATTTATATGGTATCAAATCAGTTATACATACTGTACTGTACAGTGTACACAATAAAAATTGGATTAATTTCTATATTTTTATACAATGTCCTTACGGCCTTTGGTCTATTATCTCCAAAAAATTTAATCAAATACGTTAAACTTAAAACTTAATCAATATTTACTTTTGCTACAAAGCAAATGAATATAAATACTAATGAATATTATATTTAAATTTAAATTATTAATGCTTTGTAAGTAATTATTGAAATATTCGATGTGGAAATTTATTAAATATAGAAAATTCCTTTTATAATGCTCAATAAAAAGTCAAATGATTCATTAACACAATAAATACTTGACTATTTAATTAAATATTCAACAAATGCAAATCATATATCAAATTAATTACCCAGTAATACATAAATTTCAAAAATTATTAATAAATTTCTATTTTTCCCAACAAATTTTATACAAAGAAAATTGATTGTCCACAAGAATTTTAAAATATCTTCCATTTTTACATATAATTTATGAAAATATTGAAAGATTTAAGATATTTTTTGAAAAAAAAGAAAATACATAAATAATTTAATGAAATAATTGACAAGATTGAAAATTTGTTTAAGCAATATTTTGACATTATAAACAAGAATTATTTAAATCTAAAGGTTTGTTGGAATTACACCTTTAAGGCGTAATTTGAAATTGAGAAAAATTCAAAGTATTAAATTTAATTAAAATTTAGAAAGAAAATTGAAAAATTTTGAACAAAATTTAATGTTCACACAAAATATTTTAAAATTTCTAATAACTAATCTAATTTATTTATAACAAAAAAAGAAAATTAGAAAATTTAAAATTATATACAAATTTCTTAATATAATTATATTTAGTTTTCCTTTTAAAAGAAAATCATTTCCAAGAAGATAAATCCTTATAATAGACGTCCTTTTAATAAATAAATAGAAGTGAATATAAATTTCTATATATAAATTTAAGGTTCACAGGAAAAATGTGTGACTTATTAAATCATTAATTAAGATAAATACGCTAAGTAATAAATTAATTGTATTTCTTTAAGCCTGTAAGCTTTTGTGGTATTAACTTATTTGTATTGTAAAGAAATGTGAACTAATAATAAAGTATATTTTATGTAATAACATTTAAGATTATCTGAAAAAGGTGTTAGTATAAATTTTAGTTATAGGATTTATGTTTCGATGGTAAAATGTCGGAGATCATTTAGATGTCAGTAGAAATATTGTTACTTTTGCATTAACTGTGACAAATACGAAATTTATTATAGATAATATTTTTATTGTGGTAATTTATTGTAAATGTATAAAAAATATTATAAATTTAATGATATTTTATAGTTTGAGTAAAATTTGTATTAAAATATATTTAAACGACATTTTATGTATGGTTTAGCTACATATATTACGGAGTTATCGTAAAAAATCTCATAGTTAATAGTAAAGTTTGTAAAAGGTTATTGGTACTTACATTAAATTGACACTTATAAAAATGTTTTTTACCTAGTCTAGAGGAACCTTTAAGTTTATACCATTTCGAAAGTGTACAAAATTCAAGAATATTTATTTGATATAAATTTGATATTTTAACATTGATATCCGTAATTTTACGGGCACTGCTAACTAGATAACGAAATTATCTAGATATTTCGTACCGAAAAATTGATTTCCTTATTTTCCATTAATGTTCATATAAATATTTCATAAACACTAGTAATATGTCACCTAAAAGTATGCAAATCGAAAAATATCGTGGTTTTAAACTTTGCTGAATTGTACAAATCTGTGGCCACAAGGAATAACCGGCATAACTCGGTTTTCGTAGTTTTTCAGAAATAACAAATTAAGTTTTAAATATTTTTGAATGCTGTCAATAAATAATATAAGGAAGCTTTCGACAAAAAATTGTATAAATAAAGCAGTAAATAAAAAAGTTATTAAGTAAAATAATTGATAAGTTATTATTCCTCATTACATAGTATGTTTTTCTAATGGCATATCTCAGTTGGTTATAAACTAAATAAGTTCCCGAGAACTTGTACAATCATAACTTATTTATGAATACGTTGTTCTTCAATTAAAATTGTTATTTGGAATAATCGCATAACTGGATGTGTGCTGTTATTCCCTTAAGTACAAAATTTAAATTTTGGTTCATAAGTTACTAAGGAATAAAAGTATATGTCTACTTAATTGGTTATACCAAAACGAAAAAATAAAAATTGGGATTTTTAGAAAATACTTTTTTAAAGATATGTTATTATTCCAAATGCAAAGGGTGAGTTAATAGCATATGCGGTTATGTATTTTTGTAATAACTTGGTCAATATTGATCGTACAGTTATACAATTTTTATGGCAATATTAGTGTCAAAAATCCTACGGCATGGCGATGAACAAGAAATAACCGCATATCTCGACTTATGTTGATATTCCTTTTGGCCACAGAAATTATTATTTCATGCTTCAATTTTTCAGTTTTCTTATTATAATTTTACTTGAAAATTGCAATACTTAAATAACTTATATAACTCTAATAAAATATTTTAATTATGTTATATATCAAATTAACGTTAAACATCAATTTTTTTTTTCGGTATCATTTTAATAATTTGAATTTATATTTAATATTTTTTTTCTATATATGTCAATTTAAGTGTCATTTATTACTAATATTGGTAGAATATATTAATTGAAGTAATTATTTTTTATAATTTAATTTAAATATAGTACATAATGCTTTAGCTTTCCAATAAATTTACAATATTAATTTGAATATAGTCGTAACTAAAAAATTAATTGATAGACTGACTGACTCTATTATCAAATGCATGACTGTACGATATTTCATTTAATAAACTATTTGTGCAGATATAATTGGCTACAATTATAATTTTGAAATGTCAACAAAATTTCGATAATTGTTTATACATTTAATAAAAATATTCTAAAAATATAAAAATAAACAAAATAATAAATATATAAAAATATATAAAAAAAATTTACTTTTATATCTTCTGTCATTAATTTATTATAGAAAAATGAAATTGGAAATTTAAAACATAAAAAAAATTATATACTTAATTATAAATTGATAGGTAAAATTGAATATTCGTTTAAAATCGATTAGTTTAAAATAATCCTGAAATAATTTATATATGATTAAATTAGTTTAATATATTGACTAAATACTAAGGACATTACTCGTCTAATGACATTTTAAAAATTACCATTTATACGGAAATCTTGAACACGACAAAAATCGAAATAAATTTTGATAAAAATATAAATTTAATAATTGATTTTACTTAATACCAAAAAATTATACATTATAATATTTTACGTAACGATAATAACTAGAAACGTGTCAATGGTAATTATTATTATTATGATTTTATTGATAAAAATTTTTATTACACATAATATTATTTTTTTTGTAGCTAAAATGAGTGTCGAAATTAGTATATATATAAACATAATTATCATAATTACACTAATTTATATGCGTATAAAATTATTTATGCTATAGAAAATAATCTCGATTGAAGGATCTAAATTTCTATAAAAAAAATAAGTGTAAAATTATAATATCCGGGACAAAGTTTGTATAAAATATTTTTTTTTTTATTATTTCTCACCCAAGTAGCAATTCAAGTAAAATAATTTGATGACTTTTTTTTGTTATTTGACAGGGTCCGATTCAAATCATTTTATAGCAAATATTATAATATCTTTTATTAGTTTTTCCTTGTTCGCCCCTTGGTATCATAGGAACTCAATAATGAGGTTTCATAAAATTTATTGTATTGACATCTCGATTGATTAAAATATTATTGTAATTTTAAGCTACTCAAATTTTATATGGATTCCGAACTTACAACAAGACTTTTAATAGTTGTCAGTAAAAATGGTCCTAAAAGCATTTTTCCAAGTCTCAAAATCACAATTATATAATGTAAATTTTTAGTATTGATATTTATTGATTTAAAGTTAAGTCAACTTAGAGTGATATCAATACTTTGGTCGGGAGTTGAACCCAGGACCGAATAAATTACATCATAATCATTACGTCATCGCTGGCTTAGTCTGCAGATCTGAAAAATACAGGATAATTTTTTAAAAGAAACTTCAAGTCTTGGACTCGCTATAATGTGTCGATTCAGTAAACTTCACATTTGTCGTCATCATATATTTTGTATGGAAAATTGATTGACTGGACACATAGGTGCGATTGAAATTAAATAGGAACGAATCGAATGAAAAAAGTTTGGAACGATTAAAGTTTTGCCAAACCAAACTGAAGGAAATATGAAGAGAAATGAAATTTGACAGCTAATAATAATAAGTAATTTAATAAATTACAATCGGTAACAACGAATTCAATCCATTTAACCAGTCGGTTGGCTACTATACGAATAGAATCGAAACTGAACTGATCGGTACATTGTAGTCCTTACTTTAGATAATATTTCATTTTATGATCCATTGTCAAAACTATTCCTGAGTTGACGTGACAATCAGTATTTCAATACTACTTGGGTGTTCATTTTTTATTTTTGTAGTTTATTTGTAAATTTTAATGATTTTGATTATATCATTTTCAAAAACTGCTGAACTTACAATATTTTTATCAGTTAAATTGAAAATTAAAAATTATTTTTTAATTTATATATTAAATTTTAATGTTAAATAAGAATAGATAATTTTTTATATAATTAGTGCAACAGTTTCGTAACTAAATATTATGAAATTTAATGATATTGAGATGTCCAATATTTATGAATTTAATTAAAATATTGATAATTATTTTTTTTGTAATTTATTTCTATTTATGTAAATACCATAAATTTGAATAGAATGAAACATTATAAATACTATAATAAAAAATTAAAAGTTTAATTGAAAGTTGTCATAATTATATACAATTTATAAAATTTATAATTTATTATTATTATTAATAATAATTAAGCTATGGAAATGGTATATAGTTAGATGGAATTAATTATTTATACAATTAATTTTATTTTATTAATGAATTTATAAATATTTGCGTGTTGAACAAAATTTCTTTTTTATATTTTTAAAACATGATTTTTTTTTTTATATTTCACTAATAAATTTATTTTTTAATTACTTTTTTTTTAATGGGCGAGTTAAAATTAAAAAGTTTTTTTTAATGATAGTTTGGTGATCATTAAATGTAGATTTAGATATATGGAATTGAAATAGTAATTAAAAAGTTGTAGGCATCAGAAAAAGGATAATAACTAAAGTAGTTTATTCAAAATTATATTTTTGGTATTTATGAATCAGAGATGGCAACCAAGGAAAATATTATGTTGTTTTTGGTTTCTCAAAAAAAATTATGTAATTGTTGTTTATGTATCGAGAAAATTAGGTTTTTATTCGGTTTCGTTGACAAGCTGTAGAAAGAAGCAATTAAATTTTGTAATTAATTTTTTTTTACCAAAGATTTTACTAGGCTAACACCTAGAACTATTTTTAAATATTTTTCATTCTTGAACTTTGAATTTTGGATATTAGCTTCACTAATTTTGGTTTTACATTTTTTTTTCTGGTTTATTAATTTAGTTTTGATTATGACAAAATGAACAATTAATTCCTACATATTTCGGTGCTAGCAAGCTTTTTTTTAGTTAATTTCCTAAAAAATAACCAGTTTCCATCACTGATGATGTTAATATGTATCTGGCCAATTATTGGTTATTCATTTTGAAAATGAAATGAATAACTAACTAAAACATTAACATGTTAATAAATAATTAGTAAAAAATTATTAGTTTTAAAATTTATCTCTTTTTGATATAAATTATTCATTTAACACTCTTCATTTTTGTGTATTATCTGTTTAACCTTGTTTACCCATCATCATAAATTTGACTATAGAACTACACTAAATAATTATTTAACAAAAACACAGACATACAAAATAAAAATATGGTCTACAAGGAAATTCATATCGCGCTGGAGTGAATAAAATAATTGTCAAGGATATCCGATTGCTCTATTTGTATCTAAAACAGGATAATAGTGTTGGCAATGTGAAGACATGAAAATTGCTTCCGTTTTGAAAGGTTTTATTGTAAATATAATACTAAAAACAATTTTCTATTATATTAATTTTAATATTCTATAGTTTTTATACCCAAAAAAATAAGAAAATAAGAAAAATGGAGCAAAACAGACAAAGAATAAAAGAAAATTCAAACATTTCTGAGATACTTTTTATTTGTTTTTTCTATATTTCTTTAAGTATTATATAAATTCGAAAAAGAAAAAAATATTTTTTTTGCTTGGAAATATAAACTATAATATTTTAAATGTTACCAACGATTTGGACTTTGTAAGATAAAATCATAAAAAGAAATTTTTTGTAGGTTCCGATACCAGTAAAATTAAGAAAAATAAAAAAAGCGTATAAAATGAAAAATTTTACAGATTGAAACTAGAGTCCCGAAATAAAATGAATTCGAGGAAAATAGATAACAAAAATATTTTCTTTTCTATTAATGTACGAATATTTTTATTATTTTCGGAAGTTAAAAATTGGAGGGAGTGAAGTATTGGTAGTGAATTCTGAAGCAATACTCAGCTTTAAATGATGAGTTTACTGGTAATCATCATTTGAAACTGAGTATTGCTTTAGAATTATTCCTTATTCAAAATTTGCTTGTAATAAGATACGATAAGTGATTTTAAAATTAGGGAAAATGCAAATAGGGAAATGCCAATAAACTGGTTGCAATTCAACGTTTTTCTATATAAATTAAAAATTGTATTTCAAATTAGAAATACACTGACATTAAGAAACAAAATAGGAAGGAAAAAATTGCATAGTTTTACTTGTTATTCCCATTTTGGCCAACCTTTTGAAAGGAAAGCAATAGTGCCTAAACTTAAGTAACGAAATATTTTTCGTTTACAACATTGAAGATTTTTGATATATTCGCTTTGGTAGCTGGCATATTACAGCAGAGAAATTAGAATTTATTCATTATTGACAAAATTCATCATTATAACTTCTTTAGAACCGATCGAATAGGTTCGGAAGTCGTAATTATATCCGATTTCTGTCAGTTCCAAAAAACTTTTATTTGGATCAAAATTATGTTCACCCCACTTTACGTACTTCATTTAATATTAAAAAAATCCTTTTTTTTATCCTTCTTACAATTAAATCTCAAGAAATAATTAAATAAATTTAAATTCTTATGACGATTTTTTAGTTTTCTATTTCTTTATTATACACATTTTTTTTCGTTGTTTTTCTTTTAAAGTTTAAGAATTTTCTTTTTTTTTTTTTGCTATGTAACTTGAATATTTTTCGTATTTAAGTAAGAAATGAAGAAATGTAAAAAAAAAAAAATCGTAATTAAATATTTATAAAACCATTTTTCATGCAAGAAAAAATAAGAATATAAGAAAAATAATATATCAAGTCTCCTGGGAGCGATATAAGATATAAATACAATTGTGAATTATGAATATTTATGTTCTTTGTTCTTTGTAATATTTTTACATTTTTATTACATAAATATAAGAATATGAATATTTATTTTGAAAGAAAATTGAAAGTCCTTTGGAAAAATTTTATATTTTGTTTATTGTCTAGAAGCAAAACGTTCATTCCATTATTATTTTTTACACATCAAAAACAAAAAGTAACTTTCATTTTTTATTTTTTGTTAGCCTTGAAATATTGTAAAAGTTTCTGATTCTTTTTATATTTTAAACAAAAATCATAATTTAAAAAGTTAAAAATTATTTATTTATATAATAATTTTTTTTTTTAGAAAATATTTTATAAATTAATATTTTAATATATTTTCAGGCTATTAAAATGTTTCCTTATTTACTTCAATATTTAAAAAATAATATTCAATATTGCAAATATTAATTAATTCTTACTCTGTGTCATAATTTCCAATACTTGATGATTTACTTTTCAAGTAAGTTAAACGGACCGCACACGCGCTCTTGTACAACCAACAATTGTGGTATTTATAGTTCAACTGCATTCGAGTTATAGATTTCTATTATTGATCGGTATACCATCTAATTAATGACCGGTTTATAGTAAAAACAAGGACGTAATACAACTAATTGATGCAAGTCATCATTGATCCGGTTATTCTCTTCAATAACGCTGCAGTTTATTTAAAAATTCCGGTATAAATTAGTATTTCAGAAGTAGTTTAACTATCAGAAGATCAGTGAAATATTTTTAATGATTAATTTATTACCAAGTAACAGGTGATAATGCCATCAATAAGTAAACTAAATCAAATTTATAATATTAATTATATTTTAAGAATTATGGATTATTATTGATGATTATTGATTAGTTACAAAATCTCTTTATTAACAAAAATGAAATTGTAATTATTGAGATTGTTGCGTTCTTACTCGCCAAATGTGTCCTTGCTGTCTCTGGTCAGGCCTGGACACTTGTACAATTTGATGTATTACTGGGCACTTGAGTAATTCAATTCAATTTTGTTATTCAATTCTCCACAGTAGAATGGGATGTCTATTTCGCTAACCGGCCAGTGACTCTTGAACACATCGGTTGATTTGGTTGTGTCCCTTCGGGATAGATTTAGTAGGTTGTCTGTTCTGTTTCTGTTGTACGACTGCCACATCTTCTTGGTCATACGGTAGGTGGTTATGTCTTTCCACCTAGTATACCTTTATAATTTTATGATGCATATGATAGGACAGTTCAGAATTATTGTGAAGATTTAAATCATCTCGATTCAGTTCTCATATAAAAACAAATTTCATCAAATTTTTTAATATTTGAACTGAAAAATATGTTATCTTTTTGTTGTTTATTTAATTTTATATTTATACTAAAATAACAAACTAATTAAAATGGATCCAAATACAAAAAAAAAAATTGTCTTTATTTTCATAAAATAAAAATTTTGATGATTTTATCAAACAAACAATTTTTTTTTTTAATACAGTCTCTAAAAATAAATAATCTTACACGCCAGTTTATATAAACATAACCAAATTCTGTCTGAGTTTTTAATATATAAAAATTATTTAAGTCCAAAATTGTAAAGCATATTATTTCTGATGCAGCATATGTTTCGCTTTCGATTCGATAGTAGATTTTTAAACATTTATATTAAAAGTTATAAACAAAAAAAATATTTTGTATATTTTAAATATTATTTAAACTAATTTCATTTTTGCTGTTGTTAAAGTTTTACCAAAAATTTTTTAGAATTTAAATAATCAATTTCAATTCTTGATTATAAATGAATAACAAAAATTTGATTATATTTCATATATAATTCCATATTTCAGTCTTAATCTGTGAATTCCGAATTGTGACCTAATAAAAAAACATTTTTTAATTTTTTGCAGAATTGATTTCCCTTGTGAATTCAATTTTATTTTGTTCAAATTTTTTCTTCATCATTTTGGATTAAATTTTGTTTGTTATTCAAGGAATACTGACCTTTTTATGTAATTTGATGTATTACATAATATAATTTACTATAACGTCATTTTATACCCGTTACTATTGGAAGAAATTACAGAAAATTAATTTTTCATTATTTTATCAAAATTTAAATAATTTAAATTTTCTCGTTTATGCACTATAAATATTTTTAAAATAGCTTCTTCTGTACGAGACTACACTGTACTTGCACTGCATAATTCTATAAGTTATTCCATACATTTTATGGTTGTATTTCATCCAGTTCACTATCTATTGAGTTCAAAGGTAAATTATAGGTAAATTTTTAAAATTTATTACGGATACAAAACAAGGACATTTAAAATATGAACAGGTTCACATTATAAAATAAAACTTTAATATAGTAGTAAACTTCAATTTTATATAAACTTTAATTTTTAAACATTAAAATATTATATTAGAATTTTTTCATCCACAAAAAAGTGTAGTGCTTCTACGCAGAAGTAATAACTATGCAATAGTTTTATATTATGGGCTTTTTTTAGTACCAACATTTGAATGTCAGATTATTTACATATTGTCATATTCTATAAGAGTTGTCTAAAATAAAATAAATATCTTTGAAGAAGTCTAGATCAAAAAGTGTTTTAATTACAGTTTACTTCTAGGTTTACAGTATCACATAAAATTGAAAAATTGTTGCTGTTAAATAGTAAGTAGAGCATATTCAATTTTAATGTTAAATTAAAAAAAAAAAACACGCTTAAACAGTATTGAACAACGGACAGTATTTAAAGTTCTAAATATTTCAATCTTTTGAGCGAATGATTCGAAAATGTTTTCGACCGACGGACAGACAGACAGACACCAAATAATTAATATAAGAAATTTTTGATTTCTCGAAAAAGTTTTAAAAAAAACACACTTAATAATTCTTATTTATTGAAACTGATAGCTGCAATAAATGATCAACAGATGGCTCTTAATTTTTCCTGAAGAGAAATAATGTTAAATTGCTGTTGATAATGTTGTTAATATAATTTTTCCAAAAAAATAAAATAAAAAATTTAATAAAAATAAAATATAAAAGCAAAAGGAAAACAATTTTTTTTTATAATTTTTTGTATTTAAATATTTATTTATAAAAATGAAAAATAATATAATAATTTTTACTCAGTAAATGTTTTTTATTGACTTTAAAAATATCCTTTTAAATTTTTTTAACGATCTACTATTATTAATAGAGCTCCTACTTCAATATAATTTATTTATTTTTTCAAAATTGTTGTCCGAAAATTGTGTAGGTACATAAACAATAAAATCGGTTTGTTGACCAAAAACCAGCATCTGTTGCATCTGTATTATACTTTACTAAATATAGCATACAGTAGCACAAAATAAATAGGGTATAATACTAAACGTAGAGAACATAAAATAAATTAAATGTTGTACTCTATATTTATTTACATTGAAAGCCGTAAACATTATGTTTTATGTACCCTGATAATGGGTTATGGATGAATTGTATGGCAATAATTTAATTTAAAATTTTTGTTTCGTTTTAAAACTGTTATTGAGCACCCTGTCATTTTTATAGTTAAATTTATCTACACGCATAATATTTATGAAAGGCAACATAATAAAAGGGTATAAATAGAATGACTCGTGGTTATTTAGATTTTTATAGATAAGAGAAAATATTTTCAATATATATTAAATTTATTTAATACTTAAAAGACTAACCCAATCTGAGCAATTTTAATTTAATTAAAAATTACCAAAAAAAATATAGTTTGGTTATCCTTGAACGGATTACAATCAGTCTTGCAATTAAACTTAATTTTATAGATTTAAATCGGCCATTAAATTTTATGAATTATTGAATCAAAGAATTGAAATATAGATTGGAATTACATTAATGTTAAAAAGGGACTAATAATATTTAAAGGACGTTTACAGAAATCATAAATTATTTATAAATATTTATCGTTGATATTTATTAGTCACTATAGAAGGGAAATTTGAGAGTTCTTTAAAAAATTAAATATTACAAATAAAAAAATAAAAACTATTCAAAAATTTACTATCAAACCCAACAATTTCCATGGAAAAAATTTCTGTATCCTCATAAAAAAAATTTATATGTGTTTAAATTTTCTTATTTTTTTTTATGATTATATGTTTTCTATAAATAAATAAAATATAAAGGAAACATAAAAAGGAAATTGCAATAATTAAATTTAAATTATTGTACTATTTATGAGTTTTCTATAATTTTTAACACAATGTATTTATAAAAAATCTATTTTATTTTTAACCTGTTCATATTCTTAACATTTAATTAGACTCAGCTTTATAAAATGTAAATTCTAAATTTAGAAGCTATATAAATATCAACCCCAAATTCTAACAATACCACAATTTATTACAGAATTTTTAACAAGTCAAAATATTTACACTAATTCAATTTTTTTTTATGTTGCCCATAAATATTAATTAAAACTATTTTTGTATAATGTAATGAACTTGAAGAAATTAAGTAATTAAAAATATCTTTCTTACACTATGCACATAAATTTATGTTTAAAAAAGAATCTTTATGTTTTGTGATGTTGTTAACTTCTACTCTTATGATGAAATAATTTTAAAATACTTGAAGGAAATATGAGATGGATTTAAAGAGAAACATTAAATATATATACAAAAAATAATTATATAATCAATTCATCTTATGACATTAAAATTTGATTGAAAATTTGAATTGATAAATTCAAAAACTGCATCAAGAAAGCATGATAACTTTGACATATAAATTAGTTGATTATTTTAATTTATATTTTTTTTTATGATAATTTCAAATATTTTAAATTAGTTTTAATTTATATTTTTTTATATTAGACCTTATTTCAACATAAAAAAATTCAAATTAATCATAATTTTCTATATATTTGACAGATAATCTTATAATAAATTATTAGAAGTTTTTAAGAGAAATTTTCTTATTTTACTCTTTCAGAAATAATTAGAGCAATATTAATAATAATTCTCTAAATTATTGGTTATATATAATTCATTTCTATAAATAAAATTTAAAAAATTGATAAAACTGGCATTGATACCTTCAAAATTTCAACCAAAGATATAAAATATCTGAAGAGAAATCCTAATTAACATAGCCTAATAATCTTACTTTATAACTGATAGCCAGGTCGAAATATAGTATTCATTATTGTTTGTTTTAGTAATCATATTATTCATCTATCATCAGTCAGTACTGTGGACTGTTGTAGTGTGTATCACAAACATGTGAAACCAAAAAATCGTAAAAAAAAACTCTAGTACTGCAATAAAGAGAAATTGAATCATTTATCTTATAAAATTTTAAGAGAACGAAACATATAAAGAGTAAATATTATTATTTATGTTTTTTTTTGTTTCATAAATTAAAGTCATTATTTCATAAATATTTATGATTTTTATGAATTTTAATAATTTTTTTGTTTTTTTTTTAAATTATATATTTTTAATTATTCAACTGTTATAAAGAATAACAATATTTATTCAAGCAACAGAGTATAATCGCAGCCAACATACTACTTAACATTCTCCAGCTCCATTCCACATTGACAAGCCTCTAGTCAAAATATTTTCAGTTCTTTTCTATACGTTCATATTGAAAACAGCGCATAGTCAATACAACTAAACAACAAGTAATTTTTATTCTCTTTTCTTTTCATATTTTATAGAGAGTATTGAGATTATTATCATAATATTTTATCACATTTTTCAGTTCAAAAACTCTTAAAAGATATACATTCAAAATGAACCATCAAAATTACAAAACCGAAAAAACAGGACTACTTCTTCCTATATGTTTAACCCCCAATTGAAATACTCTATTAAACAACAGCTATGAACATGAAAATCAGTTCAGTCGTGAACGTCAATCGAGCAAGAAGACCGATTATTAAAGTCACGAATTATTTGTGTTTTTAAACTAAATAAGTAAGAAAGAAAAAAAAATTCAGTAGATTCTCAAATTCTACTTTAGTCCTTTTTCTGTTTTTGTATTTTTTGTGTTGTGTGTCCTGAATATCGACATATATAAAAAATTTTGTTTGACCATACAAAAAACCGATAAACACCGAGAAAAAGGATATTTAACAAAATTAATGATTCTGATATAAATATTGTTGCTTGCTTTAACCAATTTTGTGTCTAGGATATTTTTTTTTTTTTTGGAATATATAGTATCATCAATATACGATTATATCCTTTTGGAAAATCTATAAAAGGATTATAGGTAAATTGTAAATAAAAGAAGAAAAAAAATATTTTTCGTGTTGTTTTTTTTTTTTTGTAAATTAAATTTTATTTTTTATATTTGAACAAGGATATTTTTTGTTGTTGTTGTTGGATTTGTTTTTTTTTTTCAACACCTTCAACAGAACAAATAAAGGAGTGTTTATTGTTTAGCCTTTTACTAAGTACATAAAACGTTTGTCGATAAAAAAAAATATTATTTATTTTAGATTGTTTTTTTGTTGTTGTTGGGAAAATAAAAATCGGGAAAAACATTTTGAAAAACGTGGATGGATAATATAGGTTACCAGAGTCATCCGCACTATTGATTAAATAATATTTTGATATTGTGGAAAATTCTAACAAGTGATAAACGGTCAAAATTTTAGATATACATACATTAAAAAAATCATAAATGAAAATTTGTAAAATATAAAGTGAAAATTTTAAAATTTAAACATAAAATAATTGGACAAAAATTTCGGTGTCAGATTGGAAAAATTTTGTAAACTGATTAAATTGAAAATTTGTAAATTTGCATAAATTTGTGTTTGTTAAGAGTGTAATTTTATTAAATTTGATTTACATTTTACAGTGTAACGATTTTCAATTTAAATTGAAAATTGAACAATTATAGAAACAAATAAAATACGGATTTAAACAGGATAATTAAGGTAAATATTCATAATACGCAAAAATATCAATTTACAAAATTATATATTTTATTAAAATAATAATTTTTGGATTATGTTAAAATTATAATAATAAATTGATGTAGGGTTTCATATTTTTTTATGTTGTTACAATTTTGATTAATTGTTGTTAGCCAACGTTACTTGTGGTTTTTTCTGTTGTTTGGCATCTCATTAAAATTTATGAATATTTTATGTAATTTAATTGTACCCGTACCCATGGTAATATTATTCTCTATACTATTATATAATTCTAATTAAGTAAAATTTGAATGATTATTCTTGGAAAATATTAATGATATATCAATTTTAAGTTAAAATTTATTAAATGTGATTAATTGGAAAGGAAAATTATAGTTAAAGGACGAAATGTGGTCTATTTTTGATCAGGAAAATTAAAATTAAGAATTATAATTTAAAATTAAAAAATTGTAGTAACGTCCGGAAAAGCCCTAAACAATATTTAACTAGAATACATAATTTTTTTATTGTGAATCTTAAAATTCATACAAAAATGAGTTATTCCTAATATTTTCATTTCATTTCTATAAAATATTCTTTATTATTTCTGAAATGTCATTAATAATACCATTTTCAAAATTAATGACTGTATTAGATTCTATTGAAATTTCATAAAATTACTTGAAATAATTATATAAATATATTAAATCAATATAAAATTTGTATATAACTAAATAGAATTTCTATAATTATATTATTTATACAGAAAACTTAAAAATTTTTCTTTATATTATTATAATTTTCATTAAAAGGATTCCTAGAAATTCGATTTATTTGAAAATCATAAAATATTTATTATTTATAATATAAATTTCAATTGAATTTTATTTAAACAATTTAATTTGTTGCCCATATCGTATAAGAAATGGAATTTTCCTATATAGTCCTTAGCTCTAGTATATTTATGATGTGCAAAAGGAGCACAATATATGAACGTATAAGTAATTGGAAAAATTTCAAACTTGTATAATATAAAAGAAAATTCTCTGTCAAACTATTTTACTATATAAAGTGAGTTAAACTTATATAAAATTTCGTTTATTATATACGAATTGATATACAACTTCATATTATGATGACATTCTATTTCAATTTATGTTGAAGGACTTGGGTATTTTTTCAGTTCAATTGTGAAAATTAATATAAATAAGTCAGATGAACTAAAAAATAAATGGTTTCATTAGATTACCTATAAAATAATATTAGACTAGTTTCTAGAAAGTCTTGTTGGCTGTAATAAAATATAATAAAATATCATAAAATTAGGTCAGGTTTGTTTTGTCGAAATTTGAATTTCCTTGCCGGAACTAGCAAAATTTATGTATAGATACAAGTTTCGTTTGTGTTATCTCTTCACCGACATCACCGCAACAAACTCTAATTTTTCTTATTGTAATATCAATTAATAAAGTTATGCTGTTCATAAAAAATCAAAATTATTAGGATTTGGATACGAACACGCGAATAATTGACACTTTTTGTGTCACTGTCCCTGTTTTATGCAGCTGTGATTGAAATGTTTTGGTTTTTACTAAATGAACGAACTGTTTCTGGGTTGGAAACCCGGATCACTCAACTGTTGAGTCATGTAAAACATGAATTGTGTTACGATGATTACAATAGGACTAATTCTGTCATACATGCAAATCAAACGTATAGTTAAAAATTACTATTTAATTTAACTGAAAAATTATATAGAACCTCCTGAAACTCCATCGTACTTTTACTCAGCTGAACATTGTTAATAAATAAATGTTGTCCGCAATATTCGCACCTTCTGTCATTTTATGTTTGTTGGCATTATATACATTTTGTCCGCAATATTCGCTGATGATAACCATGCCATTTTTGTTGTTAAATTCGGTATATAACCAGTTTTTTTTTCTGGATCATTTTCACACTCACTATAATTGGAGCTTTGCCAAAACAAACAAAAGATTTTGAACTCAACTTCTATACATACAAATTCATATTTTTGTATTATTTACGTAATTTTTCAAATTTTTTTGTAAATTAATTTTGGCTTAATTCCAAAACAAAATTTTCTAGTTTACTATTAAGGATTACAATTTTTATTGGTAGCACAAACTTTTACCGGTTATATTTCATTTATATAATTAATTTCTGCAACAAAAATTCTCTATAGATGATATTTTTGTTTCATATGAATAGACACGCGTCATCTCAGTATGTGCAATGTAAATGTCCTGGGGATTATTAAAATTCAACAAACAACAAAAAAAGGACATTTATTGAGTTTATAGTCTTTTACTTATACGGAAATAATGAATTTATAAGCACATGTTCAG
Source organism: Rhamphomyia laevipes (assembly GCA_963920725.1). Taxonomy (NCBI): domain Eukaryota; kingdom Metazoa; phylum Arthropoda; class Insecta; order Diptera; family Empididae; genus Rhamphomyia; species Rhamphomyia laevipes. Next base: position 17,089,277 of record OY987255.1, on the reverse strand, counting down.
TTGAATATGTGAAATTTTTAAATTGCGAAAAATCTAATTATTTTTTCATTTTGGGGTAACTTTTTGTTGTCCGAATTATGTACTATAAAATTTGTTAGTTTTTCTAACTCTCTATGTAGGGCAGTTTCTATCAAATTAATGTTCATATTTGAATGCAACTGAAAAAGACTATTTTGTGCAATTTTCCCTCGTTTATATTACATTTTGCACTTGTTAGTTATATAATTTTTCATATATAGAAAATATCCTGTATATAAAAAGACTTAAAAATAAAATTCCCATCAGAATTTACTATTTGAATTATAAACACTAGTAGTACAACTGATTAAAAGAAAATACTCTGTGACACGTCCTAATAAAATATAAACCAGCATAAAAAATTTTTTTCATTAAATAAAATATTATGTACAATACAAAAAATGACGAATAAGAATTTTATTTTTCTTCAATGAAAATGCAAATATTTAAAGAAAACTTCAAATTTATATCCGCGTGTTTTATGGAATATACGGTACCATAATATTATATATTAAAATTTCATCATTGCTACCATATTTTCATATTCAAAATTGTTCATGTTAGTCAGTTTTATTCCACTTTGTACTATGAAAATGATGTTAAATGGTGGAAATTGTAAGTCTTTTTTGAAAATTTAAATGTAATTTCTAACATTTAATGTTTTGTCAGTACATTTTGTCAGTCTATTTATTTAAACCTCGAATATTTGTAGAGAATGAAACTTATCTTTTGAGTTGATTCTCATGACACGAGACTCTTGAAAAACAGATTTTTAAACTAATCAAGACTGTGCTTCAAAAAGTCAAAACGACATTTTAGTTGCGACTAAAAAATTTCAATTAGTTCAAAAAATCAGAATCTCATCAGTCTCGTTTCATGATAGTCGGCTGAAAAAGATACTGGAGTTCATAAATTTGACAGAGTTGGTAAAAATAATCGATAACCGGCGCTAGTATTATCCAACTGAGTGTTATTTTCAATGGAAATTTAAAGTTTAACAATTCTAGGACGGATACTGATAATTACAGAAAATTAAAAACCTAATAGTTTAATTGTTGCGTAATCCACTAGATGGCGTTGTACATTTTTGTTAAACTTATAACAAGTATTTTTTTTTTACCAGAATCGTAAACAGAACTAACAACACTACAAAAAGCTCATAAGTTTGAAACTATTTGTACGGTAATAACTCTGTTACGTGGACTCTACACTATGGTATTGGTTCTTTCCAATTTCGTTCAAAGAAATTCGAAAATATAAAAAAAAAAAAGCAAATAGACGAAAAGTCCTTTTGCTGCACAAATATTTCTTACTTTATTTAACTTTCTTCTATACAGGAGTACACCAGCAAAATTGCCTTGTTTTTTATTTTTATATTTTATATTCTGCATAATAGTCTACCAGGATTTTAAGGACTATTATGCCTTTGTATATGTAGGGAAACTGAAAATAAGAAAAAAAAAACTGAGCTTGTATGGAAAATTCTATTTAAATTCTTGAATCTGGAAAATGAATTGTTTTTGTACAACAGTTAGGGTCCTTCGGTATATTTGTACTCTCTTAGAAAAATAACAAAAGCACATTTTTATTCATTTTCACATTTATGTATACGGTATATAGAAAATTATTTATTGAGGGTACTGTAAATAGAAGAAAAATTTCTTATTTTCCGGAAAATTAATTTCTAATTTTTAAATATTATTTTTAACATCTGTTGCATCTGATTAAATAAAACGTTTCTCTATATTTTTGTTGGTGTTGTTGGTTGGTGTATGAATGTGTATAATTGAAGTGTTGTCGTTCTTATATATATAAATTTTGTCTGACATTTTAATTATTTTTCGTGTTCTTATTATAATCATGGTTTCGATAAATATTTAATTTTATAAATTATAGGCTCCACTGTTTCTGTGTCTGGTATGTTTAGAGGGTATTATAGTTTCCAAGTATAGAATAGAAAATATTTTGTTAATTAAAAAAATATGATAGAATTTTGTTTAGAATATAATTGTACATTTGACTACATAATAAATTTATGATACGAATATAAAAATATTTCAAATATGTTCAATAAATTTTTTATAAGATCTTTTTACTAAAAATTTCTTCAATATTCTAACTAAATTAAATTGCTACTAATTTGAATTTCCGACGAAAATTTCAAAATACTTTTCAACATCAAAGTTTGTCATTATGTTGAAAATGAAAATCCAAATGAAAATGGTGATTAAAATTTTTATTTCGTTAATTCTACTATTCGCTGTGTATAGATCTATATCTATACCATAGTACAGTCATTAAAGATTGAAGTCAATCAAGCAGATAAATGATATTTATTATTCCAGATTCTATTGATTATTCTTATGGCAAGACATAATTAGTTTTTATTCATCCCTCTTCACAGTCTTTACAGTCGTAAACTATTTTTAATTTGATATATAAAAAAAAAAATTAAACTCATTTTCATTTCTGCTTTCAACAAACCACTTATAAAAATGCACTTAGGACATTGGTGATAATCTAAAATAATTGATTGATTAAATGTTTACATCATTTGAGGTTACTGGCTTTTTTTTTATTTTTATTGTACTTTTGTTCGGTTGAGTTGTTTTGACGTAATTCAGGGTGGACTCTGTTAAAAACCACCTTTTAAAAAACATAACTACAAACATATGCTTCGATTCGTAAATTATTGCTAACGAAATTAATTGAAGAAATTGGTTTTTAGTTTGATTGGCAAGTCAATTTTATTAATGAAATTCATTGTGAATATAAAATAAAAATTGTTTATAGAGGGTTTTTTTTTAATTCAATTGATTTTTATATAATTAATTAAAATTATAAATTTTATGAATAAGTTTTTTAGTAAATGGAATAGAAATTTATCGTTTTATATAAAATAAAAATATTTACTATTTAGTTTGTCATAAAATTACGATTTTAACATTTGAATAGAGGAAATTATATTTAATTAAATTATAGTATACTTAATTTAAGGGCCTGAGGAGATTTTCATAATAAACATAATAATTAAAGATATTAAATTTAATTGAATTTCTGACAAATTACATCTATCGTTTTGTGATTTCTTTAATCTGATTTGATTTAAATTTAAATTATAATCTTCACCTAAGGGTCTTTTTCCTGATAGAAATATTTCAAGTTATTTTTACTTCTTAAGTTGATTTGTTGGGAAATTCTATCTGTGCCAGTGAAGTTTTTCTTTCAACAAATTCGTTAAAAAAATAATTCTATAGTTTTCTTTTTAAATTTAAATTGAAAATTAAATTAAAATTATAAGTTTTAGAATAAAAAATATTTGAGTTAGAAAAAATTTACTTTATTAGCAAGCTATTTTACATAATTCAACAAGTGCCTTTAGCAGAAGTTTAAAATAACGTCATAGAGTATAACAATTATTACTACTTAGCACCATTCTGCTGAATGTATTTGGAACTACTTTTTGAAATGTAATATAATTATTAAAATTTCAAGTTAATTGACAGAATACAATTTTCTGAAATCTCATTTTTCCGATTTCATAATTGACCGAATTTATTCAAGAAATGAATAATTGATCGAAAGTAAATTTACTGAATACAATTAACTGAAATACCGAAATTTTGCATTTAGTTTCCAGAATAATTAGATTTTTTTTTAAATTTTCTGGAAATTAATTCTTTATTAAGTAAATTTATATTCGTTTAATTCTGTATTCGGTCTTGTAAATTCGCTGAATTGTGTATTCAATTGTGTTCGGTCAATTAGCCGGATACCTGAAATTAATATTATTATGAAAATTATTTGAAGGGTGAACACTATTTAGTTTTGAATTCCTAATTTACAAGAATCATTTACTTGTTCCACCAATCTAGTTGTAGGTACTCTCCTTACTGCGCGCGCTTTTTATACATTCGACGAATATGACTAAAATAATATAATAATTTTTAATCAATTAAATTAATTCGTAATTCCTTTTTCGATTTACACCAGTTTTCTATAATACCTTCACAACAAAAATGTTTATTGTTTTTTCCTGTTGAATATTAAAACAAAATTACTTATGTATCCATATCCATCATACATTTATTCTGTCCAAATTGATAGGAAAGTATGACTAGTTGTTATTCCTAAATAATAGAAACATTTTTGATGTCAATCTTTTTATTGGAAAATAATTTAACTTAAAATAAAATATCCGACTACAAAATTAGAGTTTTATAGTCACAATTTTAAATATTCATCAACATATTTAATGCAGTACATACTAAGAATATCCTTATTACTGATGTAGCTATAGCTATACTGCAGAATCAGTGTTTCATTTTTATTTAATTTGTTCATTTAATCGAGACTATTATTATTAATCGAATATTTATTAGTATATATCTTTAATTTAAAATGTACGTACATCCAATAAACAAATTTATTTCATTATTATCAAAAACGAAACATTTAATATTTTATTTATAATAAAATTTCTTTAAATTTAAATTTTCTTATATTTTATACTATTTATTAATAAAAAACCCACCATTTTTTTGTAAAGATAATTTATTTAAAAATATTTAAATTTTAATTCCTAACAAACAGGGACTATTCATCCTGACACGCTTTATTAAATTAATCTACCATTTTACAGAAAAAAAAATACTCACACACATACAGAAAACAAAAAAGTGCAACAGTATAATGCAATTTTTCCAGTTATTCTTTTGTTTTTAAATCGTAAAAAAGGATAATATAATAATAAAAAAGAAAAAAAAGAAAATTATGTTTTGATAAAATAAACGTTGTTATTTATATATTAAATGAACAATTCCGCTAACACTACCGCTGCTCCTTACTATTATATAGGATACGAAAAGAAATGCAAAAATTATAAATAGCATTAAATTTATATATACATACATAAAAAACATAAAAAATATCCTTAAAAAGAAACACATCACAAGAGCGGCAACAGAAGATAATACTTTGTATTTATATAATGTTTGTATTTAAGGATATTTTTTGTTGTTGTTGTTGTGTGAAATCCTTTACAATTTATTCGTTTTATAAAATATATAAAACAACGTAGTAGAAAAGTGCAAAGCATCAACTCTTTTTAAAGGATGAAAAATTGTAAAAATCCAAAACACATTCATGTACACACCAAATAAGTTACAAAAATGATAAAAAAAAAGTAGTAAATATAATTTTATGATGCAAGTTTGTATTTATTATTGTTCCTTTTTTTTGTTTTTGTTTTTGTAAATTACTGAACAAAATAAAAAAAAAACGACATCAGATACACGAGTATGTCAGTTTATGTTTTACTACAATGTTACGTTTGATTCATAGAATAATAACAGTCCACAATACAAACAGAAAAAACTAGGTTAGTTCTTCTTTTTTGCCAGTTATTTATAATGTTGAACTTTAAAACTTTTCAGCTGGAAATCTCATATCCTTCGCGATTATTTTGTTGTTCATTTTAGTTTTGTTTTTCCTAGAAATTGTATATAGTAAAAGGAATAAACTATATAAAGAATATTATATGATAAAACTTAAAAATTGTAAGAATTCCTATCTTGAAATATGTTATATACAATTTGATAAAATATATATATTTTACAGGGTGTCTTCGTTTCAAGTATATATCTTTTATCAAAATTTTCATTGTTTTAAATTAAACTTTTTGCGGATATGATTGAAAGAAATCATTTATTTGGCAACATTTATATGAAAAATCAACTAATTAGAACAAAAATTAGAATATAAATTAATTAAAACTAAGCAAAGAAGAACAAAACATTAAAAATTAATGGAACTAGCTAAAATTTTCTTGTTTAACCGACTCGGCAAGTTACATATTCGCAAAAAAAATATAATTGATTGACTTAAAAAACGCGTTACAGTGTTGCCTATTTTCGAAAAATCAATAGAATTAAAGAAAAATATTAAAAAAGGATTTTGTAATTTAACTACGGCTAATTTTCGATGTTATTTTGGTGAATTTACAATATAATATTGAAAATTCTTCACTCAATATTTTATTTTAAGGAAGATTTAAGTAATTGACAGTAATTTATAATAAACAATTTTATTAAAAAGATTCTATATTTTAACTGTGACTTATACTGGAAATTGAAGAATTCATCTTTGATATGATTTTAAATTTTTTTCAAAAAGTTTTGAATATTTTTATATTTTATAAATTTAATTTTTTTATCTTCAATTGATCCGAAATATTCGATTTGACTAAATGTATTATAAATTTATATATTTCTAAACGTATAATATTTGTCACAAAAATTAAGTCAAAGGACATTTTTTATTTATTTGATATTTAATAATATTGTGAAATAAATCTTATCTTTTTTTTTCGAAGAAAATGAAAATTCTTAGAAGGACATTATTAAAAGGAATATATCGTAACAGAAATATAAGCTATCACAAATACAGAAAGATAGAGAAAAAAAAACTTCATAGGATAATATATAAAAAATAATATATTAAATTTCCTGACATATAATCTTTAAAAATATCAAATACACCCAACAGCTTTATAAAATATTGGTATCAAAAATAATGAAATAAGAATTAGTTTAGCTTTTTTTTAAAATTATTATCTTTCATATCCAATAAGTTAAAGATTTGCTTTTTTTTTGAAAATTTCTTACTTTTATTTATATAAATTTATTGTTTTTCAAAATATATTTATATCATATTATCAAAGAAGACAAGGATTTCATAAATATTATTCAAGGATATTTTCAAAATAATGGATACAATTTTATTAGCTGAGAATTTAGGTCAATAGTTCATTTTGTATACAAAACATGAAATTATGATTTAAGTAATTTTTGTCATCAATTCAGCATATTTTCTTATTATATATGATCAATTTTTATATAAAGACACCCTGTATGCATATATTTATAATTTTTTTTTTATATTTATGACGATAATCATTTGGTGTATATTGGACTAAAGAAAAATGATCTAAAATTTTATATCATTTTATCAGTTATTGCAGAAAAATGTATACGACAAAAAAAAATGTTTCCATTTTGTTTTGAAAAATATCTTATAGATATATTTTTTATATTTATAATATTTTTATATACGCTGAGCTGAGAGTAATAGCAAAAAGAATGATTTAAGTTTTAAATTATATAGTTTTGTTCAGAAATTTTGATCGTTCAATCAATTTATAATAAAAATAAATTTCTTTCTTTGATATCCAAGGAAATAGTATAACTTTTGTAAGTACTACACACTTTCAGATATCAAATAATTCACTTTAACTTTTAATAAAATAAATAAATAAAAAAAATTATTATGAAAATATTTTTTATGTTTCTATGTTATTTACCTAATAATCAGGTGATTATTGAGTTTCTTTTGATTATTATAAAAGAACTATTTTTTTAGATTTAAACTGTTTTCACTTTTTTTTTAGATAAGAAATTATTCAGGAGAATTATTTGTAGAGTTTTGTTTATAAAAAATGGTCCTTGTAATTTGTTTATTTAAATATTTTTTAAACACTTTAAGGCTTTTACAATAAGAATGAAATTATAGTAAAATTAAATAATTATTTTTATAGTACATATTATATTTTAATTATAATGTCATTTAAATGACTCCTTCTGCTTCGATTGCAAGAGTGAAGTATAAATAAAAACAAATTTCGATTAATTTTGGATTATATTTCACCTGAACTTTAGGAATACAGCGTTCAATGTTCGTTTTCAGTTCATGAATAGTTAATTATGGTTAATATCATTTAGATTGGAGTTTCTTGGAGACTAGTTTACAGGTCAACTTTTCAAAATTATCAATTCATTTAATTTCTGTTACAATAATTTAATTGCTTGATAAGCAAAATTGCATGTTGCGTCGTCTATCTAAAACCATATTTATTCCATATTAATTATTATTAAACGATAGTGTGCCCTTTTCTCGTAATAGCGTGTCTTACTTCCTTTTGAAAAAAAAATAAGGTCCAAAGATACAACTGTACCAAAACTCACAATAAATGATGATTTTTTTATGGATGCAGTGCCAATTAATATTAGAATAATTATTTCCAAAGTCATTATCAATTTCAAAATGTGTAGTTTCCAAAAAAGCAGATTATTTTATTGAAAAATCCTTAATCCTTCGGATTAGGTATAACTATTAAATACCTGAATGACAAAAGTTCTTTCAGTTTTTTAAAAAAGTTATACATACATTTAGATTATTTTTAGCCATTAGTGATTCTAGTTAACGAACACAGCCTCACAAGATTAATCGTTCTATAAATCTTCTATACGAGTTCAGAAATTTCTTAACGATTCGATTTTACACGTGATTGAAAAGTGTATCAGGATTCTACACCATTCGATTATGATATTTTGTTATTTGCCCTTTTCTTGATGAGTTGATAGTTCAATTCATCGTGTCTATTATTGCACGTAACTGGAATTTGCTAAGCGCGAGTCTTCAGCCCTTCGTGTTGAAAGATCTATCAATTAAAATTTCTACGACATTTTTAGTAAGAATATTTTTAGTTCTTTACTCATGCCTGATACAATAACATCTGGTAATACGCTCTATGTTTTTTTTCTTTTTTCATGGATTTTCATGTAGTTTTGCTTAAATCTAACAAAATATTATAACTAATTTTAATTAGTTACTTAATTTTTAATTTACCAAATCCAATATATTTTTATAAAATTAAATTTTTAAATATACTTTTAAATAAAGTATTGTAAAATATATTGAAATATAAGATGTTAAACAAATTTACGCGAAATCCTGAATTATATTCTAAAACTTTAAAAATTTACAACAAAATCTCCAGATATGCAAAATATATGTAAATACATTCGCATAATTATCATAAAAGTGATTTTCTTACTGATTTAATTAATAATAATAATTACAAAATTTATATAGTAAAAATGAAAATTATGTTCACCCTCATCTCAAAAATTTTACAAGGATAAGAACAACGACCTCTGTTAATACAACTGCTAACATTATTTTCATATAATATATTATTAAAAAGGTTGTTTTCAAATCTCGTTGTGTATATACCATAAAAAAGGATACTATTTTTTTTTTTTTATAATTTTTTTTTTAAATCAAATTATAAAAATATTTTTAAAATAAAATTATACAATCAACAAGCAAGCATTAAAATAGCTACAACAAAATTAAATAAATCTCAGAACCAGGAAGTGAAAATTATTTTGTTTAATTTAAAGGACGTCATTCACGTTATGAAGGTTCATTTTAAAATTTAAATACTTGTTGTTTTTGTTGTTGTTTTTTTTGTTTTTGGAAAAATCTTTAATAATTTGAATAAAATTGTATTAAAGGAGATAAAGTTTTCAGGACTTTTTTGAGAAACAAAAAGTCTTTTTATGTTAAAACTTTTTTTTCGCCTGCCCATTTCTGTTTTTGTTACATTGTGAAATTTTGTTAATGTTTATTCAACAAGGTAAATGTCCATTTAAATTGTTGGTAAACATTAAATAGCTTGAAGGATAGCAAACCACAGACAGTTGTAAGTGAAACCAAAAAATTGGTCCAAATGTTGTTCTATTCGTAAGTTTGTCCCAATTTGTTTGTGAACGGAAAATGGCAAATTTAATAATTGTAAATTTTCACTTATGAATTGATTATTGAACCTTTACTGCAAATGCATTGGACAGTAGAATAAAATATGACATTTACTCAAGTTCATCCTTTTGACAATATATGGTGCTATGTTTTTAAATATAATTTATTATTGTAAATGTTAATCAAAACTTGTATTCACCACCGCACAGGTGTTAAAATACAAAAATTAATCCTTGAAATCGAGAAGCACTTGAATTTGAAACTAGACTGTAGCTAAGTTTGGCTGTGCAATGTTGTTGTTTTTTTTTGTAATTAAGAAACTTTTTTTTTTCGTTTCTATGCTGTAAATAATTAAGGACTAATAAATAAAATTTTCAGTCAGACTTTGTAACTTTTTCAGTTTTCAATGATGAAAAAATTTTTATTTTAAACTTTTTGCATTTAAAAACTTTTACTAATATTATTTAATAGCAGTTTTTTTTATCTTCTTTATCTTATCTACTAAATTTCGTTAAAAAAAATGTTAAAAAAAGATAAATTGAATTTATATTAAGTTGTGGAGTTTGTTGTTGTTAGCGTAAATGAATTCAAAAGTTAAATTGAATATTCATATACAAAAAAAGTCCGAAATTATTCAATTTCTCCATAAATTTGATCAATAATTGATAGATTCATATTGAAAACCAAAATTTTCAATTATAAAAAACTAAATAATTGACTCATAAATTTGAATTTATTGACTAAAATATTTCATTCTTCAAAGATAACAAATTTATTATCAAACATTCTCAAGCCTTTTTAATGTTTTTCCGAAGTTTTCCTATATTGAAATATTAAAAGTATATTGACAAATTTGAAATTTATTAGCTAGAAAATATAATTTCAAAAATTTATCTATAAAATTTTTTCGAATTCGCCGCATAACTAAATTATAAAAACACTTAGTTAAATGATGATGATACATACAAGCAAAACGTAAACTTTTTAACTTATATATTATTGTACTTTGAAAAAAAAAAAAATTAGTTTTTCTGGCATTGCTCTGACCATCTAAAAGTTTTGATCTTATATATTAGTCTACCAGGAGCAGAATTTCAAAAAAATTCCACCATTCTGCATACATTTTTATTATTATTATGATGCAATCAAAAATATTATGCCTATCCAGTTCACCGTCGTCCAATATTTTTACTTCAATTTTCATTTCTTCCACACTGTACCCAGACTTATTTTTTATTTGTATACATTTTATGTGAATCGCATTATTTATTTAGCGAACTGGTCGCTGGAGTAGTGGTTCGTTTTGCAAAGAATCTTGATAATATTATGACAATATTGTCTGCAAAATTATTTTAAGATTTTTTTTTTTTTTGAGGCTCTGCAAAAAATTATGAAATGTATACACATAAAAATGGAAAAAAAAAAAAATTTATGCTGATAATAATTTTCCGAGTTTTTCTTTACGAATAAAACTTTTTTTTTTCCTGCTTGGCAGGATGAGTCCATATACGAGCAAAAAAAAATATTTGTTGTTGTTGGTAGTAAAATGAAAATTGATTTTTATTTAAGAAAAGTTTGTATAAATATAAAAAAAAGTGAATTAAGAGAGAAAATTTCATTAGGGCAGTTTTTTCCGCCAAACATTTTTCCTTTTGTTGATTTTATATATTATTCTTTTGAATTTGAAAAAAAAAAAAATATTATAATTGAATTTAAAATGAGATTAGAGTTTTTTTTTAGTCATCATTTTCCAACAGAAAATGGACTATTTTGATGGAATAATATTGGACGAGTTATTAGCTACGTTTGATTAAAATGTTTATCATTAGATTTATTGTAATTGTAAGGATAGAATGTTGGGTTTCTGGTATCTGTTTTGTTAAAAAGTTAATTTTTTATTTTAAGGTAGGGTAGAATGTGACAGTTCATTTGTTCCAGGCATTAGGTTTTTTTGTAATAATATTTAATTAAATTTAATTGACCAAACTTAAAAGAGTATTTACAACAATATCAAATCATTCATTCGATTGTGTGATTATATAAACAGTTTTTTGGATATGAAGTTAGGCTTCTTCATTCAAGACACTGATTTTATCAAAAATTTCCCTTTCAAAATCAATCATAAAGATATCCTCGTTTTAATAACCTTGTTTTTGAAAAGTAATTATTGTTAACATGTAGTCTTTTATTATTTTTGATTAATCTTCATATTTTGCAACTCATTTTTTCCTGATTGTTTATAATTCATTTTAATATAACCTTGTTCCTAGTTAACAAAATTTTTGTTCGAGGTTTTCATGCTTGAAGTGATAATTTCGTTTGGAATTTTTCAAATATTTAGAGAATGATTTTTAGAAGAAGAATCGAAATTTGCGTTTTGGATGTGGATTAATTGGAAAGTGAATCTAAAATAATAGAATCAGCTTAAATATTGAAATGTTGGTCTGATTAGATCCTTACAGTTACAATTGTAAAGTAAATATATAGTTAGGTGAAAGAGGTATTCTAGCCAGTTCTGTTAATATCTAAAGAAGTTACTTTATGATCATCATCTTAGGTTCAGTCATTATCTTTGTATTTAATATTTTTTATAATTGGTTATTCTGATTGATTTTTTTTAATAATTTTTGTTTTTTTCTAAACTTTTTCCTTATTTTTAATAAAATTTGAATCACATTTTCTTTGTATGCATCAAATTTCATTAAATACTTATAATTTCAACCTTTATACTCGTAAAAAGAATTATTAATATAAAATTTAAACTCTTTTTAATATCATTTTACTATTCTCTCTTAGCTGCCAAAATTTTACCTTTAGCGGTTATATTACCATAAATTAAAAGTTCATTCATATACACTATAACCAAAACCTATCGCTACTTATATAAAAATTTTAATATTTTTTACTATTATATAAACTTTTATATCAAAACTTATCAAAAAAATTGTTAAAAAAGTTGTTAAAACCGATATTTCAAAAAAAAAAAAAAAAAAACTTGTGATATTTTAATTTCGGAATGGCCTTACATAAAAAATAAAACTCGTCAGTAAAAAATACAATATAGTAAAAAAAAATATCAATTATTCAATGTGTTTGCAAACTTTTTTAATTTCGCTAAAATTGGAGCTGTTATAGTAACTTATTTAATGAATTATTTAAAAAAAATGAATATATTAATTGATTTTGAAGCGGCGTTTCGAAAATAAAAATGACATTTATATTGAGTTCATTTATTGCTATCAACAAATTTTTTAATGAAACTTCATTTTACGGATCGTAATTGTCAAAGATCCTTTTAACGCTTATATTTTCACTTAAATGAACAAAAGTCTGTCGAACGTTTTTTTTTTATTAAACACACATTGATTGAAATTTAATTCACAAAAATTGTTTATCAAAAGGAAAAATCCTTTTAATTAGCTTGTTATAATAGTTATTCCAACCAAAATGAAAAATTGACCGAATTGGGTTCACAAATTTGCGGATAAAATTTTGAATCCTTGAAACAAATTTTTATTCATATGGTTTTTTAAAATTTCATAGAAATAATAATAATAAAAAAAAAAACTTAAATGACCTACTCTGATCCTTACCAAAACAGCAATAACAACAACTAAAACATATTTTGCAAAAATTATTAGCATAAAATGCAAATAAAATCGATTTTATACACCAACACGTTGTATATCGAAATCGTGCTTAAAATTATCATAAAAAAAAAATGAAAATAATTTATATATTACTATTATAGTAAACTCTATACGTATGTATGTACAATACGCAATCCTTATATGTATATAATAACAAAATATCCTTGTAAATATTCAAAATAGATTGTGACAAAACTGATGTTATAATAGCTTTTGTATATACCAAAAACTTTGTTAAAATTCTTTTCGCCTTCAATAATGGAAAAGCTATCAAACCATCATGACTTGAAAATTTCGACAACCCCAAAAAAAATTAAACATATAAAGATTTTTTTTTTTTTTTTTTGTTTCACTGATATTTTTATTATATTTTGACATGCAAACAAGACAAGCAAATTAATATTTTATAAAAAAAAACGTATCTACGTACATGTCGCCGTGTATTTATTATGCTTTTTATATGAAATTTTAGTTCAACTTTTCATTTTCTTTTTTGCTTAATCATAAAGTAAATATTTAAAAAAAAAAAGATTAATATTATTTTAGTATAAAGGATAAACATATCCTTTATTCAATGCCAACGCAGGGGTAGTACAATATGCTGTCAATGGCTATTATAGATTTCAATAATTCAAATTTTAACAAATTCGTTTTTATACCATAAATTCTGATAACTCGTATATGATTTTAGTTAAATAACGTTATTATTAATATCCTTAACGTATTGAGTATACTACACATTATTATAAAATTGTAGCCTTTCTTTATGGTTCCACCAATTAGAAGGTTCCCCTTTATTGTAACAATATAAAATATAAAATTATTTATTGAAATTAGTTAAATTCATTTTGATTAGTTAATTTTATATTTATTATCCTTACATTTAAAATATTCCTTATACTGAAAATTTACATTTTGTATAATATGGAAAACCTGAATTCTATCTCTATCAAATTTACTGCAATTGTGATATTTTAAGTTGGTCTAATAATACATGATAATATTAAAATGTTGCCAAATTTCTACTTTAGTTCAAAGTAAAACACGCAGGAAATATAAACTCCATAAAAATTAAATGATGTCAGAAATAACGATTAAGAAAAATTGAATTATAACCTAAATTCTATATAATTATTACGAAATTAACCACCTCTTCAAAACTACCGTTGACCATTTCAATTAGATTATTTCCAAGGCCATTAACTTTTTTTATTTTTTTTACATATTGATAATTTTCTCATGGGAATTTGTCACATCCCTGAATGTTAACCCTTTTCATTTTCTATACAATAATAATGTTAATTACCAAATTACACATATAACTTACCATATTAATTTCCATATACATTTTACTTAGCAACATTTTTCTTTTTTTTGATATGATTGTAATCAAAGTAAAATTGTATTTAATTGTAACATGAAAATAATATTTTATTAATAAATTTTTATTTATGTTTTATTATTTGAAGCAAAATTTTTAGTTTGTTTTGGTAATGTTATGTTATTTACTTGAAAGAAACTTTATTATTTATTAAATTAACAAATTAATATAAAGATTAAAATGATTAATTTAATAGGGAATTGAAAATGAAAATGAAAATGTGTTTTAATTGTGAATTATGATATGAAATAATTAAAATTAAGGATGAGAAAGAATTTTTTCTATTTTGAATTAAATATATTTTTGTTATTAGATGCGGTATCCTGATATAAGTCCATTTTAATTTATTTGACTTTTTCGAATTAAATATGTTTTTATTAACGTTTTTTGCTTTATTAAGTCGGAAATGACTAGTTGAACAAAATATTTACATTACTCACAAGTATGTAATAGAAGTAGTCACTTATCTATACCATTTGCAGACTAAATTTGTCGTTTTTCGAAATATTTTAATCATTTTTCAAATTTTTTTAATCATTTTTCAAATTAAATGATCGTTTTTTAAAATATTTTAATCATTTTTCAAAAAATTTGAATCGTTTTCCAAATAGAATTAATCGGTGTTCAAATAGAAATACTTTGGAAACAGATTAAAAATTGTTGAAAACTGTTTGATTTTATTTGAAAAAGATTAATTTTATTTGAAAATGATTAAACAATTTTAAAAAATGATCAATTCAATTTATAAAATTACTAATTTAATCTAAAAAATGTTGAATTCAATCTGAAAATGGTATAATACTAATAATTTAATAACTTTAAAATCCATAGTGCACCATTAACTGATTTTAACTGTTAGCGAAAATCTAATATACTGACCAGAAATATGACAATTCTCTGACTAAACGATAAGTCTCTAAATAACTGGTACTGGTATCCACAAAATGAAATTGTGGAATTACTACTTTTTCCAGTTCTGTAAATTGATGTAAATTTTTTAATGATTCATTTTAATTCAAGTTTCTTCTGTGATAAGTCTAATTATATTGTTGACCTGATTGAACGTTTTATTAAATCGGCATATATTCACAAATTTTTACTTTGAATATTTTATAAATTTTCTACATATAATTACAATACGTACTAACTGAATTATTCACATAATTCCATTAATTTTACTGAAAATTAAATTAAATCCTTAATGCATTTTTATAATATAATTTCCATCTGGATTGAAACTATCTTGATTTGAAAAATTATAATAAACATTTCCCACGAAGTTTATGAAAATTTTCTATATATAAATTTATTTATAATATTTTCAAAACTTTTTTTAACAATCCTAAGGCTAAAATTATTTTTGCCAATTTCCATCTTTCCCCAGGCTCTTTATTTAAATTAATAAAAAAAAATCCCTTTTCAAATTTAATTACATATAATTATGAAAATACTCTCCGTTCTTAAAAGCAATTTTACTTTCGGTTGAAAAAAAAAATGTAGTAGTTTCCCTTTTAAAAGAACTACTTAAAAATCCTTTTTTTTTATTATGTTTCATTTTAATGTTATTATTATGTCAAATTAGGACAATTATAATAAGGATTTATTTTTTCTGCGTCTACAATTTTTTTTTACTAATTCACAAACCCAAAAAGATTATAAAAAAATTACCGAAAATTTAATTTTGAAGGGTGTATTATTATTCTCTTAAATGTTAAAAAAATGTCAACACTGCATGAGTTTATTGTGCATATGTGTATGGGCCCTTGTCCTTAAATAATTATATCCTTCAGTATAGCAAAAAAAAAGGTTAAAGGAATATACATATATAAATAAAAAAAGGTGATCGTCTGGTTGTCTGGAATTTACTTTCAAATGTATTTAATATTTTAAATGCAAAAAAAACCCAGATTTTTATAATAATGAAATTTTTACCATTCTCCTCATCTATATAAACATTATTATTTTCATTGCATGAGGTATCCTTGAAGTATCCTAGAGGTTATTAGGTACAAATATATTCTACCTTTGAAATGTGATTTTTGTAAATCTTTAACAGAATTTTAGGTATAACAATAACTATAAACGCAATCAACTATACACAATAAAAAAGGTGATAAGGAACAGAATGGAACAAAATAATCCTAATAAAAATTGTTGTTATTGGATAACATAAATAGGATCAATAATATACAAAGAACTATACAAATCCAAATGCATATATAAAATACCTAAAGAAAGAATTATCCTTTAGAGTTAATAGAAAAATTTAATTCAATTCAATTTTTTTTAAATTATTTATTAGCTAGTTAATTTTAACTTGAAAAAAAAAAAAATGATTGTAAGAGAAATACAATATTCGACGAATTATAAAATCGATCGATTTGTCATCCAATTTCAAGGATCTAAGAAAATTTCTTAACATTTTATTTTGATAAAATTTTATTGGTAATCCTTTCGACACGTAGAACGTATATGTACCACTAATTGTTTTATAAAGACCTAAAGGCTTGCCAGTGAGGCAATTACTTTATAACCAAAACTATGTTTTTAAATTTAATATTGGACTAAATTAATTCAACTAAAAACAATTCGACTAATTACTCAATTCTAATAAGACAATTCAACTAACTACAATTGGACTAAAACTTAATTCGAATAGAGCAATTTAACTAAATCAATTCAACGTTTGTAGCAGAACCTAATTGGGTAGGGGCAATTCAACGTTTGGTTAAATGAACCGGTAACGGACTAAATTTCGTACAGTTTTGTAAATAATTGGGACTAAAGAAATAAACATCTATCTCCACTATGAAATATTCGAAATTATAATAATATTAGCTTAGATGCGTGATCATTTTCCGAATATTACTAATTTAATTGAAAATAGCTCATTTTAATTCATCTCATATTTAATTATAATTAACCAATTTAAATGTTTATTTCAATTAGAATGAAAGAAAAATCAATTTTCCTGAACACAGAAAACTATATTCAAATATTTGTTCACATAAAACCAACTTATTTTAAGGATTCAAGTTTACAGTATGCACAAATAATGATTGACTATCATGTAATTTAAAAAATAGTATAGTAAATTCATTGATTTGAAATTCATTCGTCTATCTGATAAGCCAGAAGTGCTCACTCACTAGTTTTTTTTTTGTATTCTAAAATTTGAAAATTACTTCAACTGCATAGAACATAGAATACATATAAAATAGTTAATTCTATTTATCTCTTTTGTAGTATCTAGGATAATAGCATATAAAATCCTTGGAATTTAAATAACAAAAAAAAAAATAATATAAGAATGCAATTTCATGCCTGTCTATCTGAGTTCCTTTTATATACACGTGGGATTCAATATGCTGCAATTATGTTAGATACTATTTATATATAGTATCAGAAAAAACTTGTTATCTAATCAACATAAAGATTGATAGCTTGGAAAATTTATTAAGTCAAGGAGTTTATCATTGAGTTAATACAAAAAAAAATAAAGTTTTAATCTATTTAAACTTTGTGTTAAACTCTTTATAGAAAGTTTATACCGATGTAAATATAATAAAGTTTTTTTCTTATAGGTCATTAGCTATAAAAATTGTCATATTATATATTTAAAAGTAAATGTGAATTAAATGAAATTTAATATCATCTTTAAAACTTTTTACAAAAATTTAATGTACTATAAATTGTAATCGCAACTTGTTCCTTATTGCCATAGCCAATTTATTTTATTAGTACTATTTGATTGTAATGTAAATGGACGCATCCTAATGACTTGTTGAATCTTTTTCATTTGCTTTTGAATAACATTTTTTTTTTTGGTTATATATACATTTACTATTAAACTTTAAGTACTCTTGACCCCCTTAATCAGTGAGAAGTGAAAATGTTGGAAAATTATTGAAGAGATTTTCTTCTATATAGTATATTTACCAATGATAGCCTCAAGTTAAAAACAACAGAAATTCAATTGAGTAGAAATAATGTTCAGTATTATATAGAAGCTAGAAATTTTTATAGTTATTTGGTATTAAATATTATAGAAAAAGTATAATAATAAAAATGAAAAAAAAAAAGAAATTCGTAAAAAGGAAGATTAAATGAAAATAAATATATTGAAAATTGATTTTTTTTTATGACTTCTTTATTGTTTTTTATTGAAATGTTTTTATTTTTTTTGGAGAAAATGATTTTCATTTAATATTAAAGGCCATTTTTTTTATTTAACTTCACTTATATATCAAAAATAAATTATTATGAATAAAATTTTCAATACAAATTATTTTAGTATTATGCACAACATTAACAGTTTGCCAAGTCCTTCATACAAAATGAACATAAAAATATTTCATAAAAATATTTTCATATTTACTAAGAAAATTAATTCTGGAAATAAGATAGGATTTTAGGCTGTAAAATTATTATTGACGGTGAGCTGAAATATAACGAATATGTGGCTCATTATATAATGTAACTAATCTTATTCAAAATAGCTATGAAAATGATTCAAAGAGATTGATCTATTGCAAGCCATCTTACGATAATAATGTCATTTTTCATATTATTTTGCAACTTGTAACTTTACTTGTAATATAAAAGCTTAAGAAATTATTAAGTAATGATTGAATATTTGACACTTTTTAGTCATAAATTAGAATAGAAATCAAAGAGCTATTTATTTTCTCCTATAAGTTTGAGAGCATCAAAATTTTGTCGAAAGGTACGTCTTGCTATGGAGCACTCAAAAATACTACAGATACCAAATATTCTAACTTTACATGGAATAATAAATACCGAGCACATTGACATGTACAATTCCATCAAATATACTCTTATTTAATTAACAGGCAATCTGTCAATTAATTTTCACTGTATCTTTGTTATTTTGATGTAGCTCTGGCATTTACGAAACGTTTCAATTTTACATTTAATGACGATTCTTATACTGGATTCATGATGTGATTGCCGCAACGTAAAGCAAAGCAAAGCGAAGTTGCCAAGACGATATAAAAAAATTTCAATTCATAATGAATTATGTTTTAGTAGGCTTTAATCTTTAAATGACATTACTTTACATATGTTTTTATTTGAAAATATAATTTTCATAATAAATATTTGACAAATTTTACAATGAAAAATTTATTTTTAAATAATTTTGACATTTCAAAACATTAATATTCGTAAAAGTTAAAAGTTGGGAAACTTTTGCTCCGCTTTGCTTTGCGTCAATATCATTGAGAAAGGAAACACTATTTTCATATAGTTTAACTATAACTTCATTTAGAAATCATATGAAATGTTACTCTTACTTTACTACTCTACCTAATTTCCAAAAGACTGTAATTTAAGGCAAATTATTTACTAACATAATATTATGTCTATTTATTTAATCAAAATGTTAAACAATGTAATTTTATGTGGAATAAGTCTAACTATAATATAAATAATTTAACAGCAACTATAAAGTTTATAACTAATTTTAGGTAGATTTTATTAAATTTCTTTTTGTGCTGATTTTTAAGATACGAAAAGCAAGTCCATAACTAAGATAATAAATTCAATTTTCTTATATAAAAGAAGGAAAACTGTTTGTCTTCGTTAAATAGTCCACCTGTGACTTGGCTAAAAAAAAAAGAAAAAATTAAATAATTTTATTTATGCGGTTCAAGTTTTTTTCTATTCTGTTGTACTTCTGGTCTTTCTGTTTGTTTAAAAACTCAATTCATATATATAGGTGTCCTTGTAAATATAATATAAAATCCTTTTGACTAATAAATTTCATCTGTGGCCCACCACTATTAAATGTTTAAACCATTTCCACATAATCTTCCACCTTCATTTACTTATAAGTTAATTCTATATGATAGAAATATATATTTAGAAGCCTCTTGTCCAATATAGTCTTTTAGCTCATAATTTCTTTTGATATTTTTACCATTTTATGCGGCATTTTTATGTATACCAAATAATATATCCTTTAAAGATAAATATATGTATGTATATGTTTGTATATTATATTATGTTTATATGTTTTAAAAGGAAAACCATCTAGAAAACGGCCAACAGAGTGTACTTTGTGAGATAATTTTATTGTTATTACGATTTCAGGCTCAAGGATATTCTTGTATAAAGGATATATTAAAATAGTATATTTTACCCGCATATATAAAACCCAGATCGGATTATAAGATTTTCATTTATTTTTATTCATTTTCCCCCTTTTTTCCGTTTTAATATTATACATATTATAAATATATTTATATAGTTTTGCCTCAAACTTTAATATAATTTTTTTTTTTTGTCATGTAGTTTTTGGGGATAGTAGTAGTGGATCGGATGGTAAAGGACTAAAAAATTATTATAA
Organism: Rhamphomyia laevipes; assembly: GCA_963920725.1. Taxonomy (NCBI): domain Eukaryota; kingdom Metazoa; phylum Arthropoda; class Insecta; order Diptera; family Empididae; genus Rhamphomyia; species Rhamphomyia laevipes. The sequence continues at coordinate 17,068,258 of OY987255.1, read as the reverse complement.
ATTGTAGAATATATAGGAAAAATAATAAAATAAATATAATACGTGCATTTCCGTATGCGGTCAATTGGATTAATATCTATCTAAAGTTAGCACAAAATTTATAATTTATATTTTTTTGCAAAAAAAAAAGGATATTATAAGGATATAGTAAATAATGATTGTAAATTATTTTTAAAGTTTTCAAATTAAAACTAGTAGGGAGAATTTCTAAGTTCTAATTAAGAAAATTATAATGAAGATTAATATATCAAATTTCATTTTTTTTTTCGTGTGTGTTCATTATGAAGTAAAAAGGCTTTAGGTCAATTTATAATATATAATAATTATCGATCTCGTTCATATTTTGCCGCAGTCCATAAAATTGTAATTCTGAAATTTCATTTCATTTTACAATTTATAATATTAATTTATTTGGTGTAATTTTGGTGTAAATCAAAATTGATGAAAAGAGATTATCTAAAAAGTAAATTAAGACTCGAAAATTTGAAATAATTTAATGTAACAATTATGCTAACATCTGCAAGTGCTCGGTGCTGGCCAGGGCCAGACTCTGTTCGCTTGGTAGACCCTTTCTCGGTGACCTCAGCAATCTCGCTGTGAAGTAGCACGCGGAAACCGTCAAGTTTCTTAACGCTACAAAGTGGATCTAAAACTGCCCCATTGTTACGACATAAAATGCCTAGGTCACGCGAGTTAGTGGTATCAAAACGCCTTGGGGTCCGCCACTTGAACCAACCAACCTTATACTAACATAAAAAGAATAGTTTATTATAAACATAAGGTTATATAGCATAAAAATAACTAGTATAACAGTTACAGTAATTATTATAACAAACTTAGATCTTGTGAACTAAAACAAATTGTTACAAAAAAATGAATTACTATAGCTTAAATTTAATTTTAGGTAATATGAAAACTGTGTGCAAAATCTTGGACATTAGGAATATAATTTTATATTATTTGGAATCTTCACAAACTGATATATTAATCATTCGTAACTTATTACCAAGAATAAATAAGTTTTTATCTTTATAAAACTGTAACAAGATTTTCAAAGTTTCAAATTATGTAAATCTTTTGACAGATCCAAATTTGAGGTAATTCTACTACAGCAATTTAAATGCTCGAATATAATTTAAAAATTATCTATATAGTAACTAAACCTAATATTAAGATTATCACGATGACAGTAACCATAGTGTACATAGTCTATGAACTTTCTTGACTTTCCAGTGACTGTAAATTATTCTATATTTTGAAAATAATAACATTTTTTTTATGTTTGACATAAAGTTTATTACGAACAAAACCAATTCAAAGAAAATCTTTTACCACCTAACACAAGAAAATTGTACCATGACAACAGGGGAAAAAAAATGTTAAAAAAATTTATTTTAAAATACGCAAATCTAATGTTTTTATTTATTTTTACTGAAATTAAATTCTTAACATTTTTTTTTTTTTACAATTTTCTTGTTTTTCTTTTTTTTTGTTTTAACAAAAAATTTCTTTTTCAATTTTTCCTTGTTTATTATTCAAATTAATCATACTCGAAGGTTAAAGGAATTTCCATCTAAAATAAATAAATTGAGACAAATATCCAAATTAATTGGGTGTAAAGTTAAATTAACTGGATGGTAACAAACAAAAAGAGTTGAGTAAAAAAACATGTAAAATAAATTATCTTGATAAATCAAAAAAAAAAAATTGATATAAAACTTTTATTCCCCCACATAATTTAATTTTTTCAAAAAACATGACATTCCAAATTCCAATTTCATTTCATTTTTTTTTTTACTGGTTAAACATCATGAGACTAAAAATAAAAATTATCTAAAGCAAACAACCATTAACCATCAAAATCATGATGATGAACTTTCAACCTTAATTAAAATGATTCCGAGTACCCCAGATCCAATTGAATCTGTATCTCTTTTTTGTTGTTGTTGTTGGTTCGTTGTAAAATTTTGAATTATTTTCAATTTTCTTTTTTTTGACACAAAAATAAACTTTAACCGAAAAGTTGATGAGGAAAAATGTAAAATTATTTATGTAGTTGAAAATTCCTTTAGAAAAGAAAATTTAAATGAATCCAAAAATTTTTTTGGAATTTTTTTTTTTTTTTTTGGTTATTGCTAATGCTAAGATAAAATCGATAAAATGGCAGAAAATAAAAAAATTAAAAATTAAAATAAATTTTATATATGTATATGAAAAAAAAAAAAACTTTTGGTTTTACTAATTTCGGTAATACAAGAATCTAAAAGAATTTTCTTTAGTAATATGTCTTTGAACTCATAATACTTTGAATAATTTACGAAATTCTTGGTGTTTTTATTAAATTAGGTTTTGTAAATAATTTTTTAATGTAGATATATTCTATATAGCACTGGCTGTGGTTTACATTATCAAATTTATTATATTACTGTATTCATATACAGGCCCACAAGCCACTTTCCTATATGATTTTCTGATCACTTTTAAATTATATTATAAAGTGAAATGAAATTCATTTTATGTAAATTTATTAAAAAAAAAAATAGGTCTGCCAATACTACGTAAAGAATTTTGCTGTAGAAGGTTATTTGGATACTAAACGCCAAAATACATGAACCACTGGCTTTAGTTTATGTAATAATGTTCCTTCTAAGTTCTGAAAGAAGCTTTTAATTTTTTAATACTTATTACGTAATAAAAAAGTCAATTTAGTTTAAGTCATACGACAGCGATTTCAATTTAAATTACTACGAAGTTTAACTTGCGAAATTTGATTATCATTGGTCGTTTTTCTGTTGTGTAATTATTCAGAATGTATTACGAAGATTACTTTAAATCTAATAAAACAAAATATAATTAAAAAAAACGTATAGTAACAAAACAAAGGCTAATGCCATCTATTTGCACAGCTATAGAGTTCACATCTTTTTAAATTACGTTATTGGAATAATCAATAATTGATTAATATTTTAGTTATATTTCCATAATCTTACTGAAGAATGTATAGAAAATATGGCAATGATACTTGAGCATGATAGACAGAATCATCTGGTAAATGACTTTTAGCATTATTCTTATACTCTAGCTAATACGGCATTTAGACTGTAACATTTACTATATATACATATTAACTTTATATGGTTAAAAAGGGTCAATAGAATTCCCTTTGTGAGATAATTTAATTTTTATTAGTTACCGGAGGTTTACCTAATCTTTGACGATAAATTTTTAAATGTCAAAATTTGTTTATATATAAAAATTTCATTAACAAAATAACATTCATTTAAAATGTCTACAACAATTCTATATTGAAATACCAGCCAAATGTCAAAATCAGTGTTGCCGAAAATAATAAAATGTCATTACTTTGTAGCAACAATTTTAATTATCAACAAAACTAAAATTTTTTTTTCATATTTTCTTTAATTGCTCAATTTATAGCATCAATTTAATTTTAAATGGCAAATCTCTTTAAGATGAAATTAAGATATTTTATGAAGCACGATAAATCAATCTGTTATTTTAAAAATATTCGTTCATAAATTTTTATTTGGATAATTCTCAAGTCTTAAATCCACAAAATAATGTATGAACCAATAAATTCAAAATAATATTTAATGAATATGACACTTATAATGACCCTAAGTCTAACAAAATTTCCCAAGTCTTTTATACAAAATTTTATTTTTATGACTCATATTTTTTTTATTTTTTGTAGATCACCCACTTTGTTTATGCCACTATAATATTATAACGAAAAAATATAAAACTCAAAATTCACAAACTAAGATAAATCAATTTTCACAGACATTTTAAATGACATTATACGAAAATTTTATGTACTCATGTAGCGTCATCTAAATTACCATGAGATTCCATTTAAAAAAAAATATAAATGTATAGCCTCATATATACATAAATTGTCTTCTATATAACCCTCTCTAGTATGGTATTTTGATAGTATAAAAAAATGATGATAATCTGCTCCATCTTTCCATAATCGCTTTCCATATGTGAGTATGAGTACGTATTTCATGCACCGTCATAAAAACCACTTTAATTTATCATTTCGTATAGTTTTGTTTACATAAAATATATCTGCACCGAAAATAACAAAAATTATACTATAGAAAATTACTAAAACCTGCCGAATAAGAAAATATTTTTGGAAATGTGTTTACATGAAAAATGAAACTATAAATTTATTATCACTACTCATTGTCAAAAATCCACAAATATGATTAGTAGCATGATTTTTTTATTAGGTTTATTGAAAAAAAAAAAAATTTCACTTGTCATTCCTTATTATCATTATTTTTCATCTACTATATATAAATTCTATCAAAAAAAAAAATCTAAATTAGAATGACATTCAGCGACAAATCAATAAAGCTCAACACTAGCTAATCGTATTATCCATAGAAAAAAAAGGAAAATTTTAATTGTAGTCCCTTTTTCATTTATAGAAAATTTTATGAACTCATTGATAAATGATTTATAGTCAGATTAAATTAAAAAAATTAAAAAAAAAATCATACCATGAATAAATTTCGTAGATTTTGTTCGTCAACATAATAATTAAACTAATCAAAAATGATTTAAAATACCATATCAAAAGATTGAAAATATAAATTTGTGTAATAAAAGGGTTATTCGTAAATTTAATTTTTATTAGTGAGATTAACTGTGTCGTATAGAATGATATACAATTTTTTAAAATGGACTTTGATATAGACCACCCATTGATATTAATTGATGACTGATGATAAGTCGTGTATATTTTGAGGGATGGCGTAACTATCAAAATCTGAATTTGAATTTGAAATTTGAATCAAAGTAGCAAACAGAAAAAAAATGGTTTGTTACTAATTTTTGAATTAATAATTTTTATTGGTAAAATTAGAAATGTAATTTTAGATTTAGTTTTTGTAAAATTTTTAGGTTATTTTGATGAATTTCAATGACATTTACAAACTATTTCACAACTTTGTGTAAAATTTAAATATTTTGGTGGAAAACCAAAATTCAATTCTGATCAAATTACATTTATATAACACAAAGTCGAGTTTATAAAGCAAACTTTTATATTTAAAACACTCATAATCATACATTTTGTATTGTATAACTAATATTAAGTACTTGTACTTCTTAAAACGCATGGGGACCGAGACAAAAATAGGCTATTTTGAACAAGAACATGTATGCCAAAAACATCTTATATAAGTTCATGTGAAAAAACTATGACAGAAGTGTTTATAAGAATTTTCAAAAATCTTTGAGCATTTTTCAATACATTCAATACATTTTCTAAAATATTTTCTAAATTGTGGCACTATATTTGTTAATAGTTAATAATGTTGCCTATATTCGCAGAGCTAGCTTATAGCCTCAAGTTTAACTAAACTAGTTATGTAGCTAGCTTAATCCAGCTTAGTTTATCAATCAAAATGCAGGCTAAGCTTATTTATACCAAAAATTGTAAGTTATTGCTGAATCATAACTAAGCAAATAATGTTAAATGAAAATGAATAATAAAATTTAAAGTCTTGCTAAGGCTTAAAGAAGCCGGTCATTAATAGTAAATCTTAATTTTGCCTAGTCATTACAAAAACTTGGAACGAATAAACAAACCGATTAGTATGAACAATTTAACAATATTTTAAAGCAGTTTTTGGCCCACTCTCAAAAACGTAATAATTTTTTTGTTCAAAGTTTCATGACCGCATTTTTTTATGATCTGAAATTATCATGTCTACTAAACTTACCTAAAATTTTGTTGGTGTTTCTTAGGTAGCCTGTTATTTATATTGCTTATCTACTGCTTTTGAAGTACACATATCCTAAAAACTTTCTGGGATACATTTGGCTTTAATCAAAATAAATTTCCACCACTTTTCTCCTCCTAAATTATTATTTTATTTATATAGTGAATATTCTGTACAACTTAAATATGAATATTTAAATGAAATTTTTGGTCTCTTCTTTATTACTTTTAAAGGATTTTATTCCTTTTTTTCTTGTTTTTTTTTTTTTTTTGGAAAACAAAATCATTTTTATATTCATTTGAGTTTTTGAAAAGCCTCTTAATTTTTTTTTTTACATATATGTATATGGTAAACCTCAACTCATTTTTGGTAGTAAAAGTTTTTCTTACTTTTCTTTTTCGTTTTTTTGGCTTTGTAGTCCGACAAAAGTGCAATCAAAATTTTTTTTAGTATAATATAATGTTTCTACTTTTACATAAAACTATTGGTATCCTTGTATGTTAGTCCTTAATGCTAGCTTTTTTTTCTTTAGCGATATTCCAACCACATTTAAAATCCATTGACTCTGTACACTCTATAGTACACTACTGACATACATTTATCTGCATATAATGATCTGAAATTGTTATAACTTTTATTTTATTTTCTGTATATGTAAGAGGACTTTAGAAACTAATTCTATTTTGTTATAAATATGTTATAAAACCACTATTACGAGAAAAAGAAAAAAAAATTATGTAACCGAATATGAAACGGACATTTTGTTACTTTTTTATATAGAGTGAATTTTTCGAATAAATTTTTTTTTTTGTTTCGTTGTTTTTTGCTGAGTTTTAAATTTATGTGAGCCTTTTTTTTTTAAGTTTGACTGCAAAAATAAAACTCGAATTTGTAATACCACATGACTTTATAGAATATTTATACATAGAAAATAGTAGTTTAGGAAATGATAGACATTAACTGGAATATTATTATTATATATTGTTGATAATTTTATTGAAAGGGTGAGTCAAGAATTGAAGAAAATAATTTTTTGTGACAGAGCATCATAAAGTGAATTATATGTAGCATTTCCAGGACGAAATAAACCTTTTAATTTCTATAGTAATTCTATAGTAAAATTACTAATGAATAGTATTTATAATGAACTATTAAGTATTAGAGCAAATTGAAATATTTTAGAATACTCTGGAGTAAGGAATTAAATCAAATTCCTCAACTATTTCAGTACTAAGAATTTAATTTTTCTTATTATCTGAGAAAGTATAATTTCTCTATGTCAAGTAATTTATTTTATTCTTTAAATTTGAACGGTTGCTGCCAAAACCATCTCTTAAGTTTCAATATTCAGATAGCATTATTTTTTATCGATATGAATTCTTCAAAAAGTTACGCTGTTAATCACAAATAATGGATCAATTTTAATATCATCGCAATAAAATAGCTTTAAAAATAATAATTAAATTTTCAAATTTTCAAAATCTATAGGGTCTTCTTGTCTTTTAAACATTTATTTTATGTAAGAGCTAATATTTCCTTCAATTCAATTTAAAGATTAATGATTATGCTACCTTCAAAATACTGCGGGAAAAGATTTATTTTAAAATTGTCAAAATTTATTTTGAAATTGACAAGGTTTATTTAGTCGCGATAATGCTATATAATTATAATATTATTACTGAACGATTTGAAAATAAATGTTTACTAAAAATATTGAATATTTGACTTAAAAGGCATCGTATCAAAAAAATGGTAATTATTATAGTTATCATTGAAATAGTATTTCCAATAAATTAATATTAGCCGTATTAATGCTTACTCTTACAAGGTTCATCAACAGATTTACTTAATTCTCTTAAATGCAGAAATTAAATTTGTTTATCTATTAATTTTTGAAGAAATTTTGGAATTTAATTTGTCACTATAAATTTTCTTATAACTTCGTGTCTATAAATATAAATTTCTGCTCATTTCAGAAGTAAATTTATAGGAAACACCCTGTAAAGAATAAAAACTTTTTTAAAATTTCTAAAAATTGGTTTAATGCCATGTCAGTAAAAATTTTTATAATACAATTTGACGAATACTGTATAAGATTGTACATCCTAGAAAAACCATTTTCTATGAGAGTTATTCTTGTACAATATTTGCAAGAAATATAATAATTTATGTCTATATACATAAAGAGATTACGTCTTGTTAATGTAACAACATTTAACTTGTGAAAACTTCAAAGAATCTAGTTAAAAATAGATGGAAAATTTATTTTTTGTTTATTTAAAATATTTAAGTTTAGTTTATATTTAATTCGTTCAATTTTCTCATCCCTTTCAGATTTACATTTAAATTTATCAATAAATAAAAGGAAACATAAATAAATAAATTAATAACAATTCGAAAAATATCTTTACAAGGATATGAACAAGTGATTTTATTGATAGTGTCAATTAAAGCTCTACTTAAATTTAATTCGTATACAAAAACTTTGAAAATTCGTTAACAAAATTATTTGCAAAACTATACAACATTTTTATGGGATCTCTTTAATAAGTAATTTCGGTAGTTGGATGAAAAATGTTTTTGGCTCAATAGCAATTATTAAATTTTAGGCAAATTACCAAAAAACAAAAAAATGAAAACTCAATTCAACAAAATAAATAACTTAAAATCGCTTTTAATATAAAATTATGAATAAAATTATAAAAAAAATTCCAGTAAAAAAAAAACCCCCATTAAATTCCTTAGAGAAATAAAACTTCTTAGATTGGTAAAATTACAAGGGAATATGGTAAAGCGAATGAAATTTACCTTGCCAAAAACTTTTATAGCTGCGGTTAGAATATAAAATAATCTAAAAAACCAAAAAAAAAAAAAAAAAATTCCAAAATTATTTTCAATCGAAACATGAAACATAGAACATAGAATAATAAAAAAAAATAACTAAATAGAACAACAAAAGTAAAATAAATAATTTTCGAAAGAATTTTGCCAAAAAATAACTGACTTGGTTATTAATGTGAATTTGTGTTCGACGTTATTCCCGGAAAGCAAAAATATATAATAATAATCTAAAGCTTGCCCCATAATTTTAAAATGGTTCAATAATTTCAGATTCCACGTATAAAATTCTAAATAAAGAAAATAAAACGATTCTCTATAATTTTTGCTTTTCTATATAATGCGGTTAAATATATAATAATAATAAAAGGCTAACAGATGTTATTGAGGTTAACGTATACAGAGTGATTTAAAAGATTATTTCATTGAATAAATGAAATTAAATTATTGGTACAGTGAATTATTTCCGTTGAAGAATCCTGTATGAGTAATTACTAATGGCAATAACAGAAACAATTTGAGTTATAATTATTGTACAAAAATATTTGAACTAATTTTCTTGTTGTAATGATAAATTATAGAATTACTAAATTTGTACCCTTTTATTTGGATCACTTAATGTTATCAGATTTTATAGCTATACCCACAATAGCAATAAGATTTCTCTATAAAATTTAATTTTTGATTCCAATATTAATTTATTAAATGTATAGTCCTACAAATCATATCAATTGAAATTTATTGAACCTGAAATTTTATAAATTTTATATAATACAGTCGACCAATAAACCACCAATTACAATTATAAAATATTGTTGAAAAAAAGGTTTCCCAGTTTTAAGGACAAATCTATAAATTTGGAAGTTATATTTTATGATGACTATTTAACAAAATTTATCGAAAGTTATAGAAGGAAATCGAATTACTGAAATTGTTAATCAGGTTTTTATAAATTAATATCGGAAAATTATATAATAATGACAAGCAAATCTGATGTCTATTAATATTATGTGAGATTTTCATAATGTGAGATGTGAATATGTATTTAACTAAAGGCTTCCCTGTATAGTAAGTACACTATTTACAATTGCCCATTAATTCAGTGACTGCTGATAACATGAGAACATGACGTAGTAGTTTCCTATATTGCTAAGGCAAGTATGGAACCGTTTTTTTCCTTATCCTAAGTGCCTCATAATATTTTATACATTTCAACGAAACCTTTAAGAGATTTGTAATTAGCTTATTAGTTAAATGAAGTTCCTACAGGTCAACAAATTGTTTGAATAATTGAATATCTGATAAGTTAAGGTTCGATAACTTTCTGAAATTATTCTGGTTTGTTTGTTTCTGTTATAAATAGACTAAATTCAACACAATTACCAATATAATTGTAAATGTAAAAAAATTCGTCATTTCAATATTTATAAATCCATTAAAATTGATATATTTTTTATCTTTCTATCCGCTGTATTATTATTAGCTTCTATGAAATTAAATATAAACTAAAATGTAAAAGAAATTATTTATTTACTTGGCAACAAAACTATAAATATCGAATTTTATTTATGTTAGAATAGAAAGATACAATAATTTTTACATAAACTTGTATAAAAAAAACATATTCGAAAATAATCATGTCCTTTATCAATGTAATTTAATTAACCATTGACACCTTTATAAATAAAATATTAAAGTATATATATAAATTTTATAACAACTTCGATACATATTTTGTACGTACAACATCAGTGCAGAATTTCTAAATTTTAATAAACTTTTACATTTTTTATTTACCATATAGTTAAAAAGCACATATAAAAAGAACCACAAACAAATATCAAAAACTGAATATACTTTTAAAAACCATAATAATAATTTTGGACAAATAATTTCGAGACCAAAATAGCTGATGATTATAATAATAATAATAAATATAAACATCAACAATTTGTATAAATATTAAAATATTTTACGTTTTATACGAAACTCAACCCAATAAATCTTATAAAACAAACCTCCTAAAACCCTACAACAATTGCTCTAACTCTTTACAAATACCATATAGAAATACAAAATTTTAACCTTTATTTACAAAATGAATTTATGTTGTTAATGTTTTATCATGTTCTTTGCTCTCTAAAAGCTTCATTTACGTACCAAATAAAAAAAAAACTGTATAGGGATAGACTATAAAATGGTGATTCACAGATGGTCGACATTATTTTTTAAAGCCGCAGTTTTATATTCATATTCATATAATATATAAATATAATAATACATATGAACAGTTTTAAAGGACGAAATATAGTCGTGGTTAACAATTTCTGTGCGTTCTAAGCTATTTTGTGGCCTTAATTAAATATTTTCATAGTGTTGCCTCTCTAAGGCATTTATATATATAATAATTTTGCATAATTCTATATTTATGTTATACATAAATAGAAACATACAATTTCGAAAATGAACAAAATTTTATTTTCATCATTAAAAAAGTTACAAAAAAAATTTTTTATTTGTAAAATCAAAAATATTTTGTTTATAGGGAAATAACACTTAATTAAGGACGAGCGTTCTTTAAATTTAGTTATTTTTTTTTTTTTGGTTAATTATAGTTATAAAGTTTGTTAGTTTATTTTAGTGATGTTCTTATGAGCATAAAATTTCAATTCTAATACAAATAATTTTGCAATAAAGTTTAAGTATTTTCAGAAAAATGTAATTAGTGGTGGATTGTTATGTTGTTATTTGTGAACCGAATCGGTTAAGCACCGATTTGGATGAATTTATTATTAGTAATTACGAAATTATACATAACGAAATAGTTAAATGGCAACGATTTCATTATGTAAACGATTAAATCGTAACAAGATTATTTAATTAAATTTCGAATAATTCAATTTTTATCATGAAATTCCGCGAAAAACCAACAAATGCTCCCCTAAGGTTTCACAGAACAAGGAAAGACTTATGTGGTATCAAAACTCATACTTAAAAACTCAGAAATATGTGAATTTTATTACTGGTACTACATAAATTTTAAATTGAACCCAATTACTCATTCCATAAGAATGTAAATATAAAAATATTTTTCTTATCTAAAAAATAATTGACATATACAAATATTTTTATTCATGTCATTTATTAAATCAATAAATTAAATCATAATTTCTTAAAAACAATTTTAAAATAATTATTAATCTAATTTTGAGATAAGATCGTTTTTTTCGTATTAAATTACTTGAACCAGACTAAGAAACTTTAATTTAACTTTGACAATTATTTTTCATTTTAAAATTAAAATAACCACAATTTAAATTATTTTAAACATGAACAAAAAATTTTTTTTTATTTTATAGTTTTTCATTATTATTTTTATCATCACTAGAGAAAATTTTTTATTTCGTTATCTATAAAACTATATCGTAAAATAACATTGAAAAAGTTCAGGAAACGCTAAAGAATGCAATCACAGTAAAAAACGAAAAAAAAGTTTGCATGTTTCAACAAAAATATTGTAAATAAAAATATTTTTCTTACATAACATTTTGACTTTCATTATATTTATAGTCTTAACCATTTAACTTTTAATAAGTTACACAGAATAAAAAATAAATATACAAAGAAGAAAAAAAAAAAGTAAAAATCCTGAAACGTAAGAATAAAAAAAAAACGTATAGTATTCTATACAAAAATAGAATTCACAATATGAAAAAAAGCACACGCAATGTAATTTGTTATCAAGGATAAAAACTAAAGACAGTCAAGCAAAAAAGGAAAATTCTTATCTGTAAGAAAGAAGAGAAAAAAAAAGGTTGACTTAAATCTGGTCACTTTTTTTTGATGCTATTATACTGAGAAGCACTTTAAATGTTAAGGGGATAGTAAAAAAATCAACAATTTTACTAATGTTCTCAGTTGAAAATGTTCAATGTGTCAATCTCAACCTTTAACTTTTGTTTTTGGAATTCATTGAAGATCATTTAAATCTTTTACGGTATAATAATGTGAATACTTCTTTGTCTCCTTGAGTCGTGCTCTTCTAAATTTTACTCTATCTGTTTAGATTGATTTAGTTGCTAAGTCATTGTCTTCGGTATTTGGCATCTTTCCAATTGTTTCTTAGCTATCCAACAGATCGTTTTCATTCCGGTTTGTTTACAATTACTAGAAGGTTTTTTAATCTTAACATATCAATAAATAAATTTTAAGAACATTTCCTGTTTTCAGTATACAGGATATAAAAAGTGTTTATTGCTGCGTTTTAAGTTCGCATAAGTTCAAAAAATGTGTACATCTTTTTTTAAATAAAGCCAGATCACAACTCTCTAACAACCTCTTAAATAATTGCTAATTTATTCAAGAAAAATGTGGCTAAAAGTTTTCTTCATCTTTTCTGTTGTAACTTTTTTTATCATTTTATTAATTTAAAATACAAAAATTATTGGTAATAAACTTAACAACTTACTGTAAGTGAATTTTGGTAATTCAATTATAGTCGTTTATAAAAATATCTTTTGCACAAAAAATAATTATGCAATCGCGAAAGGGTTAAATAAACATTTAAATACTTTGGTATCGAATCTAATGCTACCATCAAAGCAAAACATTTGAAATCTTAAAAAAACATAATTATTGCCAACACTAATATTGAAATTTGTATAATGCCAAGTGTCATGCCCCTAAAATAGTCAACTTTTTTTGTGGTAATGTACTTCACTACACTCTTCTATGTTGAACTAAGAATTTCTATATCTAATAGTATTAATAAAATCCAAAAGAAACAAAAAGAACAGAATTTTTTTTTTCTTCATTTTTTTTACAAGAATGGTTGCTAAAATATTTATAAGTTTTGAAAAAGAGAATTAAATAAAGGAATGTATAAAGGATATTTATATTATTTCCTGCTATATAGAATAAAAAATTGTTTCATGGAAAAACTGAAGGAAATGCTAAATAAAATCGAGACCCGGGAATTCTTAAATAAATCTAAATAATATGTATAAATATAATCTAAAATGTACGCTCCCAAAAACATTGTAGCATTAATAACAAAAGAACAGCAACGAAGATACATTTTTATTTAAATAATTTAGTAACTTTCTTATTTTTTTTTTCTTAGCGCATCACTTTCTTTAATATTTTTCTCGCTGCTTTGATAAAAAATATTTCATGAAAATTGAATGTAAAACAAACGAAAGAAAATATATAGAAAATTAAAATCATTTAAGGATTTTTTCTTTTTTGCACTGTTTGAGCAAGTAGAATTTAATTTATTAACATTTATTTTGTAAACATAAAAACAAACAGTATTAAAATCAATAGTATTTACAGCACTGCAATATGTGACAAATGTCATATTGGTAATACAAATTTAATAATTTTTACTTATTGATAAAAATTTTCATTGCCATTGTATCTCAATATTTTTTATTTAATAGATTTTTTTAGTCCCATATTGTAATTTAAAATGATTATCCTATTTCAATTTACCATTAATTTAACGCTCTTAGTTTCAACTTTCAATTTTCTCCAATTTTCTTCATTTTTTTTTATTTTGTTAAGCTAAACAATAAAATTTAAGGATGTCTGTACGTACTCAAATTACATTTCTCCATTATCCTGTAATACAGACATGATTATTTATAAACAAACAAACAAACAACAACAAAATGAATTCTGTAATTCTCAATGGCATTGTATATATTTATAGTATTTTGTCTCTAACAAGTTTTCCTTCATCCTTTAGAGTAATTTTATTGCCATCTTACTGCAATTGCTTAGTAAAATGATTTTTTTTTTATATTTTGTATTTACTGATTGTAGAAATGTATAAAATTGAAGAAAAAGGTAAAATTGTAATCCTTACCATATCGTTAAAATTGATTATATCATTTAAATATTTAATTTTTTTCAATACATATACACAGAAAACGTATTTGGATTCGGTGCAAAGATAAATAAAACCAATTGCATAAAAACAAAAAAAAAATCATTTATTTAAGAATATTTTCATTATGCTGTGCTGTTTAATATAATTTGTTCCGTTCCAAAAGAATCTTAATTTTTCAATAAATATTTAACACGTTATAAAATTGCACTACAATCGTAAATTTTGTAATTTTGTGAAAGAGCACTTAGAAATATCCTAAAACGTAAATGATAGATAAATTGCGGTCTTCGTTATGTAAAATATTATTATTATTATATTTGGGTGGACTTGTGGACAGCATTAAAGATGAGAAATCAATCCATGATTGACAAATTTAATAATGAAAATTTATCAAAATATTCTTAATTTTTTAATAAATCATATCGTCGGGTGAGTTGTGAAATGATACAATATATTTATATAAATTATGTAAATAATAATTCAATTTTCTATTAATTTTTACAATTATTAAAGACTTATTATCACATTTATTCTACTAAAATTTGAGAATTTTTACTAAGGAAAATAATTCCCAAAATAATGATATGCACTTTTTGGACCCAGATTGTTGTTTTCCCATACACGTCAAATTTCCTTGCTCCATATACTTTAAATTTTAAATTTTTGGATTTTTTATTTGTCCCATATCGATATAATTTCAAAATTTGCATACACTTCTTGGTTTAATAAAGAACTAACTTGTTTTTCATAATGTTTAGATTCAAGTTCTTTGTAATTATTTAGATTCCGAAAAAGTACATGGATTATATAGAATAGGGGCTTTCAACCTTTTAAAATACTGTACCACATTAATCAAACTGAAAAAATTATGTTCCAACATAAAAATATTTAGTGATGATTAGAAAGTATAACACTATTTTTATTATTTTAAAAGCTCACTTTTATTGTTTTATAAATTTAATAAAAAAAGTTCATAATTATAAAATTCAACTTTTCTTGAAAATATTTTAGCAATGGAATTTGGGATCACTCACATCTGTCCTTTCCTGGAAAAGTTAATTAAAATTGTGGTGTAAAATTAATTATATATTTCTTTATTATTTTAATATTTACTTTAATGAGATGGTTGGGCTTGTTTCAGTGCAACTAACTACGATATATCAGGCCTTATCTTTGATAATTTTAAACGTAAGTCAGGCTCCAATTTGTGAAATTGAAATTATTTTTATTGAAAATTTGAAATGAAATTGAAATTATTTGTGAAATTGAAATTATTTTCAACAGGCAAAAAATGTACCGCCTAGAAAACCAAAATGTACCACAAGTGGTACATGTACCACAGGTTGAGAACCCCTGATATAGAACATTTCAGATAGAAATAATTTTAAACACAAAAATCCATATAGAAATGACCAATTACCCAAAAATTGACGTTTGAGACTCAATGTTATAAAAAAGCGTATTCAAGCGGAGGCAATTCTATTCCTAAGTAAAAAAAAAGAAAATGACGTACAACGCTTTTAAAAACTCGTCCGACGAAGTTTTATTTAACCTGACTATTTTCAACTAATGTCAAATTTATAAGAACAATTTATAAATTGATATTTCGTATTATAAAATTATAATTTAAAAATTTAAAATCACATTACATGAAAATATTTTATTAACGCTTGAACGAATACAATTTTTAATAATTAATGTTCTGTTCAATTTTAATCCTCTCTCTTATGATATATTTATGTAAATAATTCTACATTGAGGTCCTTTTTTTAAATAAATACATAATATAAAAAAAAAATAATAAAATACGAATAATTTTAAATCAATTCATTAAATATTGTAAATATTTAATTTATGTTTTTTTTTTTTTTTTGGTGAAAAAATATAAAAAATTTGATGAAAATTTTAATAATTAATTAACCAAAACAATTCTGGCATTTTCCAACACGTTAATTGAAAATATACAACAAAATAAAATCTATTAAAAAAAAAAGTGTTCAACTTAATTTTAATATTAAAAGTATATTTACTTATTTTACCAATCCATTTGGACGCAATGGTCCATTTTAATTTCATAAAGAGCTCTGTATAAATCATCGTAATATAATTTACTTAAATTTCCATAAAATTTATATTTTTATAAATATTTTTAATTTTTTACTATATATATAAAAAATATTTATACAAAATGTAAATAATTTTAAATTATAAAATTTTCTTGGAAACGTACAATTTTTTATGAAATTCACTTAAATTTCGGTAATTCTTTAATTCACTTTTCATGATAATTTTAATTATATATTTTTAAAAAAAAATAAAGTGAAAAATAAATAAATTAAATATGTCTGATGACCTTGGAAAAAGTTTTATGTAATTTAGAAACTAAATCAAATTGACAAATCATAAGACACTAGATTTTTAAAAGAAAATAAAGTTGGGAAATTAATGAAAACTTTCTCAATTACTTACTATAAAAATAATGAAGGTAATCTTACAAAGGAAAGACGTATAGTCCTTTACCTGGTCACCTAGAATTCCCAGCATACAAACAAATTATATGTTAATCAAAAACTCTATAGCCACATTGCGAAATTACTGTCAGTTTAATTTTTTATGATTTTTTTCTTCAGAAATTAAGGACATTTTATCTACCCAACTTTAATTTTTTAAAGATATATTTGAGTATTTCAGTTTGGTAAATATAAATCACCCTGTTTCATAACCTATAAATTCAAATTAATAATTATTTTTATTAATTTAATATTTATTTATGGAATTTCTGTATATTTATTATTATTACTTGTTTTGAGATTTCGAAAATCCTTTATTGTGTATAGATCGATATTAACCCTCTAATACATTTGACCACATCTAGACGGGCTTCGTAGTTTTCTTCGCCTATGTAATACTTTTACTTTTTTATTATGAAATATAATGTCTTAGTCTAAGTACTAAGGACTTAGTGTAGGCAGTTAAACAGAAAAATTTAAAAAGTGAAATTCATCAAAAAAATGTTCTTTCAATAAAATTATTTTAACCTTTTCTACTAATAGGAATAAATTGATATTGAAAAAAATATATTAAAATACTTCCGGGTGCCGTAGGTAGAGCATTATAAAATTATAGGGAAGTAGATTATTATTTTATTTTACTTATTTAGTGCAGATTTTGTTGCATTTGAATGTTTGTTAGTCAATTTGATGTCTTACAAACCAACACGCCTTGAGGCAGTGTTGTGCATTACAGGTTGTTAGTTTGTGATTATTTTTATTATTTTATTCAGAAAATATTAAAAATCTTCTTTGTCAGATAAAAAATTATAAAAATAAATATTTAAAGACTGATTGTGATGGAGTTCAGGTTGATTGATGTTGATTATGATATCGATGTTTCTTTTGAGAAACATCATAAAAGAGGAAATGACAACAATTTATGGAAGTTAATCGAATTTTTATAATTTCCACACTAGAAAATATTATTGTTTTTAATATAAATAGCACCACCTCAAGACGGATTCAACTTTTGGCCTTACCTTTTTTCCAAAATATTTTTTTTTTTAAATTAATTTTACCTACAAAAAACCCTATACAAAAATTTACTTTTACAACAACATAAAAATTCATTCACTAGAGGGTTAATTTTTAAATGGTTATCATTTGGTGCTGAACCCCTTAAAAATACCAAAAAATATATCATGTATTAAGCAATTTTGTTTTGTTAAACATTCCATAATAAAATCTACGAAAAATTATGTGATACCATGACCCCACGGACAATCGAAAACCATTTAATATTATTTACAGATTGTGATGTAAAAAACATAGCGAAATCAATAATAATTTAAAGTCAATAATAATTATATTGACCGAAAGAATATTACACAAAAGATGAAAATTTTCTCATCTCTAAGCAATAAAATTTATATTTGTTGATATTAATATAATTTTTTTGGCTCATATTACGTCTGGAGGGTGAGGCATAACCAAAATGCTGCTGTTTATTGTTAAGCCGAAAATATTTGCTTGAAGGAGAGAATGCGAAAAAATGATAATAAAAATATAAATTTTATTTTTGGGGGTAGATAAACGTTATAATAAGAATAAGTATGAAATTATTGGTTTATAATCTTTCATCTTTGTATTTATAACTAGTTGATTTTATTCTGTTTGGTTCATATAATTCTTTGAAAATTACTTTTGGTTTATTGATTTTGATTAGGAAAGTTGATGAGATAATTTTCTGTATTATAGATAAAATGAAGATATAACAATGAAAAAAAAGGAAAATGTTTTCAAGGTCATTTATGAAGTATCAAAAATGAAGTTAATTACATAATTTATGTTGGTTGGTATGAATAGTTGACGGATTTTGATTAATTGTTATTTTAATTATTAGTTTTATTATCATTTTGCTAGAATTTATTCTTAATTATTGTAAATTTTTAATTAATTTCATTGCAATTAATGAATGGCATTTATGAAATAGGATAATGCATGCCTGAATATAAAATCTGAATTACTTTGAAATTTTCAAAGTTTGAATATTACAATTATATTAAACTTTATATGGAAAGTTTTAATTTTATCAAAATTGTTAAATTTAATACAAAATTCAAATATAAAATAATTAAATTTTAAATTTAATGTTCTTTCAATAAAATTATTTTAAGTTTTCTTACTAATAAGAATAATATTTAACAGGGACCGGATAACAATACTAATCGTTATTTTATACAATAACGTTATAAAAAATTACACTTAACTTAAAACGACAATTTTCTATATACATACAGGTCAACAACAGTTTTTTAATTACACCAATGTTATAAGATGGAATTCATTTGACATTTGATTCTTATGATTCATTTGATATAGAAAAATTAATTATTCTCGAACCCTGATAATTAAGTAGTAATATTTACGTAGCATTTGCATATGTATTCGACTTAATTAGGACTTCATGCACTCAGACACGACTTTATTTCCATTGTAGCTCTCTCATCCTTTACGTTATAGATGCCGTGATGACTAAAAACCAAAGCATTTTCATTGCATGTGTATGTTACAGGGACAATGCATGATACGAATTACATTCGTTTCTGCATTTTATATAGTAGATATGATTACCTCGCATCGACGTATTTGAAAGCATGGATCTTCATTAAGTATCCTGTTAAGAACACGGTTGCCAGATTTTCTGAGCGTTTGCGCTTTTGTAAGAATTTATTTGGAGGAGTACTTCGATCCGGACTCCTCATAAGTTTTTCGTTGCTTACATATAAAATATTTATTCTTCTATACCATTTTTAAAAGATACTCGTTTTAAAATTCATCTCCGAAGTTCGTTTAATCGTTACAAAATGATATTTATTTAGGAATTGTTTATTTTAATAACGTTATATATGGAAATTTTAAATTTGAAACGTTATAATAACGTTATCTGGTATTGTTGTTATTGTTGCTATCCCTTTTTATATGCGCTTAAAATAAAATTGTTTTATATTCAAAATTTATAATTATTGCATATAATTGCATAAAATAAAATAGCGTTAAATAAAATTACAAAACTTATGTTTAACAATCCACCGCCCCCTGCCGCAATATAATATAAATATAATACATAATAAATATAATTATAATATTAAAATTGGCATATAAATTTCTTAAAGGAAATCTTTCCCTAAAGAAAATTGTATAATTTTAAATAAAGTTTTCCGTAAATGAAATTGTTAGCATATAAATTTAATATATTTATATATGTACATTTTTCTTTGGAATAATATTTTCCGTACTGGTATTTTATGTAGCATACGTTTCACCATTTTATTATGGTTAAAATAAGTTTTCAAAAATTTTCAAACTTTTTTTTTATGAAATTGAAAGATTTTTGTGCAAAAGAATATTAATATGCAAAATTTTACAGAAACATATGTGCTTCGTCAGATTGTGGAGCAAATAGAATGTTTTAATGCCACGTTAAAAAAAAAAATTTAGAATATTTTTGTGGATTGTCTTTTTTATAAAAAAATACATTCAATTTTTTTATTTAATATTATGTGACAAATATTGAAAATTAAGAGTTTGTCTATATTTCAAATATTTGAAAAAATTATAACTAAGAAGGATCAATAACGCTACACAAATTATTTAGTTTTAAATAAAATTGATGGACTCTATTATTGTCCCTGCTATTACCATTAATAAATTTATTGACTCATTACTATCATTACTATCGTCGTGGGTATGTAATCCTCCAAATTTGAAAAAGTTCTAAAATCTAATGGTTAAATAATACTTACACTTTAAATCGATAAGCATTTTCAAAACGCATATTTCAAAATATTTTCAATACAAGAGTTTTGGCAGCCTGACTGTAAAGAAAAATTTAGATTACTATATGGATAAAATCCAAATTATTTCTGAATAATTTATTAGCTTATAGTTATCCCGATGCAGATTATGTAACGCAGATGACGAGACTACTGAAGATATTCTATGTGAATGTGAATGTATTACCATCAATAGTATTTGGTCAATGGGATCGAGACTCCAGGATATCATATAAATATTCTAGGATTTATCAACAAACGAGCGTTTGTAAGGCAGCTATAATTCTCTAGGGCACTACAATAACTCTTTCCAGCCCTTGATAAAATCTAAATCTAAAACTTTCCGAAAGCTGTGTCATAAAACACACTTTCAAAATACATTCTCTTGATGAACTATTTGAATTGAAACACATTCAGTAATAATCCTTTTAAAAAAAATGAAATGATTTAAAATAAGTTTCTAACCAATGTTAGTGTTAATATGCTTTTAGTTCTTAATGGTTTGGTTCGTTTGCTTTTAGTTCTTAATGAATAACTTCTTTAATTTTAATGGTTTGGTACGTCATAAAAGGGAATTTAAAAATCTAGATTGATTAATTATAATGGAAAACAAATTAACGATAGTAATAGCAGGTTAACAATTCTTTATACATGACTTTTCAAAATTTCTGTTGGTCCGTTAGTTTCTATCCTAAGCAAAAATCAACAGACAAACAAAAAAAAAACTGAAATTAATTCGCATATTTGCAATAAAGAAATAAATTTATTACATAATATTATATCAAAAATTCTTATATATTATACATAAAAATACATAAAAATTTATGACTTGTTATGAATTTGCGATTAAACTATATGTTATTTTAATGCTTAGTTTAGTCAGCTTCAGATTATAATAAAAAAATATTTAATATTAAATAGAGATTATCTGAAATGTTAAAATATACCTAACAATAATTTGAAATTATTAAATAAATTTTTTTTTTGTTAAGTTTAATGTTTTGTATAATAAAATTTTTTAGATAACAAAATTTTGTCTTCTTATAAATTTTTTTTTAATACAAACTATTTTTCTACAACAAGTTTTGAGATGTCCGTTTTCCAAAAATAAAATTTTCTTTTTATTATAATATAAATAGGGTTGGGAATTCATTTATTTACTAGGTTTTGACAACAAAAAGTTGGTAATTTATGTCGTTATTTAATTTTATTCTTAATATATTTGTATCGGTGCGGGAGTAGTTTTAATGTTCTATGTTGTGATGTATTTAGAAATCGGGTTGAACTCTAAATGCTTCTATACGTTGAATCAGCATTAATAAAAATTGGCAATATGTAATTGTGACCAGGAAAAGTGGTAATAGTTAAGACCACTTTTGCTAGCAAGTATCAAAAGTCTTGTTACAATTAAAAGTTTCTTCACTATAAAGAAACTTTTATGATTCAGAATCCATAAAAAATTAGTATCATTGAGTCCGTATAAGCTTCCAAGTGGAGTAAACAATGAAAAATAAATTCTTATATATTGAAGTCTAAATCTCATTAATTAAAATGTGTTACTTGTTGCAGTTTTATGAATATTGGGTGCCGTGTTATAAGGCCATATGTCATAACGCCACTTGAGTGGTTTTATGACTCACTTGAGTGAGTCTTAAAGTCATATTTACAATTTTTACCAATATGGCTTTAAGACTCATCCGAATGGGTCATAACACCATATGGCTTTAAGACTCTTTCGAGTGAGTCTTAAAGCCATATTGGTAAAAATGGCGAATATGGCTTTAAGACTGACTCAAGTGTGTCATAAAGCCATTATGGCGTTATGGCATATGGCCTTATGACACGGTACGGAATATTGTGAGAATGAATTGAAAATAAGTTAATCATGGAGCCGTTTTGAAATGGTATAAAAGCTTAATTGAAATAAAGAAGAAATTTGAACTATACTGAGAATTTTTAATTTTTCCACTTTTTACAATTTGTAGTTGAAATATTTATTTGACGACATTTTTGCTATATGTTTCCCATCATTAGTAATAACAAAAATATCTTTTGAAATAATGTTTTGCAATTGAGTTGAGGTTTATTTTATTATCTTTTATTGTCATTTATTATTATTATTATTTTATATATACTATAAGAATTTTTCCTCTGACCAGAGAAGATAAAACTTTGTTGTTATCGCATATATTATGATGATGGTGAACAAGAATTTTGTATTTTCCTTTTTTAATATCATTTTATTTTATTTTTTTATGGAATTTTTATATATACATACATATCTGATTATTATCCTTTATGAATGTACTTTTTATTATAAAATATACCTTAACAATATTTTAAAACATTTTATTCAACTTGAAATAACTTGAGTTTAATATTTTAAAGTATACACGTTCAGATTAAACTAGCAAATTAATAGAAGTTTTCAACAAGTAAAATATACAATCTTTTGAAAACTTTTTTACATAACCGCATAAAACTAAAGTATGTACAAGAATATTATATATGTATATATGTAAAAATGTATATTTAGAATATTAAAATTTTTGTTAGGATAATATTTTTTAGTGTTGTGTAATATAGTAAAGTTTAGAAAATTTTCTTATCTAAGTTTCCAACTGAAGTGGCAGATTATATAAAATTTTGTATATGATTGCATTTTGGTATTAAAGAGGATTTTGTGTGACTACATTTTATTGCTAAATATTTGGATTATTTTTTGGTATAAATTAGAATTTATAATTTAACAAAATTAGTAATATTTTTTTGTTATATAAAGAGTGTAATATCTAAGTAGTCAGGCTGAGCTATTACAGACTGTAATTCGTAAATTAATTGTATAATTAATATGTCATTTAAGATATTTAACATGGAATTATTTAATAACTATAAAGAAGTATAAAAATGAGAAATTTCTCATATAAAAAAAAAACCATTTATGTGTTAGCCCTTGTACGCTAACTATATATGTATTCCGAATTATAATTAACGGCTAATGGCTGATTCAATAGTGAGGTCTTAAGCTCAAGCTTTGCTAAACCGATTGTGTTACTCTAACTTAATTTTACTTGGTATCTCAATTACAATTTACGTTAACTTTAGCTAACTCAAAATATGTGAATTACTGTGAATGATTACGCTAATTTATGCTCAGATTAGCTAAACAAAAATATGTGAACTATTGTGAATTATTACGTAAATTTACGCTAAGCTTAGCTAAACCAAAATATGTGAATTATTGTGAATGATTACGTAAATTTACGCTAAGCTTTGCTAAACCGAAATATGTGAATTATTGTGAATGATTACGTAAATTTACGCTAAGCTTAGCGAAACCAAAATATGTGAATTATTGTGAATGATTACGTAAATTTGCGCTAAGCTTTGCTAAACCAAAATATGTGAATTATTGTGAATGATTACGTAAATTTACGCAAAGCTTAGCTATACCAAAATATGTGAATTATTGTGAATGATTACGCTAACTTACGGTAAGCTTAGCTAAACTAAAATATGTGAATTAATTTGAATGATATAATGAATCAAAATGCGGAAAAGACTTTTAAAATATATATGAATTTATTTGTCTCCAAGTAATGAAAAAATAAAGTATTTTTTTAAGTTAAACTTCACTTTAAGGAAAGCATATCTTAAAGCTAGCACTGAGAAAATAAGTTAAACCTAAGTTTAATCTCTGTAAAAGGCTTAAGCTTTAACTATGAAATTTATTATCCTACTTAAAATAAATTTGGTTGTTAGTTTTCTTATGTTTGCTGGGTACACAAAAATCCCTGAAATTATTTATAAGGTTATGTTTTAACACACTCCGAATATTGGTATACCCTTATATTAGCACTTTTTTTAAAAAAAAAAATCTTTATCTAACAATTAAGATGTTAGAGCTTTGGAAAGGTTTATTGGGTGTGAGAGCTGTGGAAAGTACTATTTAGTTTAAGAGTTTTTAGTTCATTAAAACTTTTATTATACTAAATGTGAAGAATGAAAAATTTGATAATGTTTATTCAAATTTTTGAATTTTTCTTCATTTTCGCCACTTAAATTTTTGATATTTCTTTAGGACTTTTTAATAATTTCATTTTATGATCAATTTAAAAAATTTTATACATAAATGCATTAAAGTCGTAAGATGAAATGAATTATGAATTTCTTTCTGGGTTAAATCAAATTTTTCTAGATCAATTTTAGGGTTTTTATATATTTTTTTTAGTTAATAATCTTTAAGGAAAAATATCGTACAAATTTAACCTTCTATAAATAAAACTGTCCTTTGTATAATTCTTTCTATTTTCTTTTTTATTTCATTTATATTCGGATTATGGAAAATTTATCTTACAAAATGTATGGTTATCCTTTATAAAACCTAAAAATTAGATTATTTGGAAATAAATATAAAAAATATCTTCTAGGTTTCTTTTTGAGGTTTTGTATTATTATACTAACAACAAGAGAAAATCAGATAAAAAAAAATTACTTCTTCTCTATATACAATAAACTGTGGTTTTTCATATTTATCTTATTTTTGGTTGTATCTTGGAAGAATTATTTGTAGGAGTATTCTTTATTTATGTAAAGGTATTTGAAGAAGAAGGATAAACATAATAAATTATGTAGGGTAAAATTTTTGCTATATTTAAATTTTATTTGTATATTTGTTGTTGTTGATAAAATATACTAGAAGATTATCACAGAATTATTAGTATAAATAGATTTGCTTTGTCATTTAACACATAGCGTGCCACATAATGTTAACGTCATGCCACACTATTCATGACTTTACAGGCGGGTTCTATATCATTTTTAAATATAATTTTGGTTTTAAAGAGTCGTCCTACCTAATATAGGTTTTTCAAAGAACTTGTAAGAACATTTTAATTAATTTCGAATTCATGTAGGTCGATATTTTTTTTTTTGCGTGGCCTAATAAGTCTTAAAAATATTTCTATAATTTAATAAAAACATTTTTAAATCAAATTCGGATTTGTGTATGATATGAAATCCTATAATTATTAGGTGAAAGAGTCCACACAAATATATGTTACAAATTTAACAGGTGATTTCAATTAAATTAAATAAGTAAACTGTAGCAAGGTGTAAAAAAAGATTCATATTCTAAGGGCGAATTTCACTGTGCAAGCTTAAGCCTGTGTCAGAGCTTAATCTTCGATTTAACTTATTTTTTGGTTTCTCAGTGCAAGCTTAAAGATAAGCCTTCCTTAAAGTGAGGTTTATCTTAAGCCGCAGATAGGTAGAGCTTAACCTTCACTTTTGATACTTGAATATGAAAACATATGTTATTCGAAATTAGAAAATAAAGCTAGAAATAAAAAACAATTTTATTTCGTAAACAATTCGTAGATTTTAATATTGTAGAATTGATTTAAAAATTCAACAAAAATTATATAGTCTGGTCTCTTTTTTCTTGAAAAGTATTTAAAATAATTTGCAATAGAGTTTATGCAGCCATAATAAAAAAAAATTACTGGATAATATCAAGATTGTTTAAATATTTTGTAAGCTAAATATACGCTTTTTAATATAGTAAGATTTTAATATTGCAGAATCAACACACAAACTCACAAATTTGAATGATATTTGTCATATTAATATATATTTTTATGTTCCATTTCCATTATTTTCAATTATCATTCACAATAATTCACATTTTTTGGTTTAGCTAAGCTCAAGGAAAATATTGATTGGGAAACCCAGTGAGCTTAAGTTGCAGGCTTAAGATACACAATCAGTTTAGTTAAGCTGAAGCTTAAGCTTCCACTGTGAAATTCGCCCTAACAGATAGTTGATTAATTACAATATGTTCACCACAAATTATTTGTAGAGGTCTGAAATGAAATTCTATTCTTAGCTGTACTAAATCTCCAAATTTTATTGTAAATTGGTCATTAGTAACGCATCTTCATATTTCTACAATTATTAAAATCTGAGCAACATAATCATAAAAAAGTGTAAATATGTACTCTGACAATTCCATAACAACAACTTTCTCCTAATCAAATTTTAGTTAGGTTTGACGTTTGACACAACAAAAAATCTTAAAATTCTTTTTTTTTTTTTGCTGAGAGCTATACTATTTCGAAAAGTATAAGAAATTCATTTTAAAAAAGTAGAAATTCATTTTAAAAAATCAAAATTTTAAAAATGACATAGATTTATGTAAATTCCATACTCATTAAAAAATGAAAAATTAAACAAAATATTTTAACTTAAATCAATTTGAAAAGAAAATATTATAAAAAAATTCTTTATTATATCAAAATGAAAAACAATTTTTAATGGCTTCCTTTATTCATAATCATCACCATACCCCCACAACAACAACCAAAAATAAACAGACATGACAAAGCACATATACATACCAAAAGCATCCATATTGCCTGAGATAATAACTTTTGAAAGCTTACAGAATTACCTAGCTAAGTATCTAAATTTATATAAATATTATACATTTTTCAGTATTCAGTAGGGCACAGTACATTTGTCAATTTAAAGCATAATAAGTTCAAAAGAATAACAGGTTGACGAAATTGTTTCTTTCGACATCTCCATACATCAACGCAATTTCACCTCGTCGTGGTTTTATTATTGTTGTATTTTTTTTAATATTTTGCAGATACTTTAACGTTTGTGTTTTGTTTGCTGTTGTTGTATACAATATTTTTTCTTGACGCGCGTAAATCTCCTTGTGCTATGCTTATAAAGTCAAAGATAAATGTGGTTAACCTTAATCTGACATATATATTTTCCCAAACCAATTTCAATGTTACTATACAACCCCCACTAGTATAAATTTCCATCATATCATCTTATCGTCCTTGTACAAAAAAAAAATGGAAAAAAAATAATTAATGTCACACGATTTCATAATTAAATCTAATAGAGGGGGTCGTACAAAACTGGGTGTTATTATAATTTAAATATATAAAATGATTTTCGCGATTCTATGCGTTGTTCAACTTTATGAATTTTCCGACGAATTTTCTGTAACAACAACAACAAAAAAACCATTATTATTCACAAGCTATACAAAAACAACAAATGTGAGTACTTAAGGCAGGTAATTTAGTAGATATAGCTCTATATATAATTTTTTTTTTGCAAATTTAAGTACATGTAATTTTGTGTGGAAATGATAGACGGTTTTGCCATGGATGCCTATATTTTTATTTTATGTTTGTATTCTATAGAGAGAGGGTGAAAAATAAAAAAAAAAATTAAATTAGCTTGGAAAATTTTTGGTTGCGTATATCTACTCGTATTTTATGTAAAAGGAAAATTGCTGATGGATTTTTTTTTTGTTGTTTTTTTGGTAGAAATTGAATTAAAAAATCAATTGTTAAGAGTATTTTTGTGGTTGTTTTTATACAGGATTTTGTATAAATTTAATAGCCCAAAGTGTTATTTTTTTCAGCTTGTTTTGTTCTCTGTAATATTAATAATAAATTTTTTTGATTGATGTTTTGTAAGCTTTGATGTATAATGTAATTTTACAAATTATAAAAAGGATATTAATTTTCCTTTAGGATAGAAATGAACTTTTATAATATTTCTTACACTTTAACACTGCTTAAGATTAAAAATAATTTCTAAAGATTTTGTTTCTGTTTTCCTTAGCTATTATTAATATTAATACTTATCGACTTTCATATTCCACTATTTCGTTAAGAATTTAATTTATTGGTTATGACGTTTTTATCTTTTGAACTGATGCCGCAATGTGTAACTAAAAAAGTTATATTTTGATAAATGGGAATAGGACTGAGCTTTGGTTTCAGATTTTGACACTTACTGATTTACACTCAAGTGGGTATGTACATTTTCGAAAGGCCAATTAGTACGGTCCATGTAATTGACGATTTTGATAGCAATACTTTGATTGACATTTTAATTTGTGGTAACTCTTGAAATTGTTGTCCCCGTTTTAATTTACTACATATTCAACTTTTGTTTTTAGATCTCTTGTAGGTGGATTTTCTTACTGGTTCTCTCAAATAATGGAATTTTAAGTTTTGTTAATGACTTTAATGTCATGCTGTATTCGGATAGCATATTTTTTACCTAAAACGTTTGTTATTATATAATTAAAAGTTTCATATTATATAATAGCCTCTCTGTGGGCCAATTTACCAATATTTCTTTACATTCTTAAATGATTTCAAAAATATCTAATTTCAATACAAATAAAATTTAACTTTATTAAAATTTTTAACTTTTTTTTGTGTAACATAATCTTTGGTACTTAATCCTTTTATCATCTGTCATAATCCCAGACTATAAATGAATAAATTTTTATACCTGTAACTTAATATCATGTTAATTGGATTTTCCTCTTCTTTATTTTTATTTATTTTTTTGTTAAAAAGACTGAATAAGAAATCTGTCGATTATAATATTCAATCAACTATAACTAATTCAAGCTCATTAAATATATAATAATTCAGTTGATCGATTTTATATTGCCAATTTGCCTTTTATCTTTTCATTTTGTATACATAAAGGTTAATACACAAATTCAAAAAAGCATAAAAATTATTAATATCTTAAAATTTAAATTTTAGATACAAAAATACATAAAGTAAATCAGAGTCAATGCTTTTTGTGGCAAAATCAAATAAATTTTTTATATTATATTAATTTATTCAAGTCAAAAATTCATAATTTTTAGTGGTTGACTTTTAGTTTAGTTATAATTGGAATTATATTGGTAAATTATTATTATTTACATTTCTATGTCCTGATTATTTTATTGATTTTCTACTATACATTTTATAATTATTAATCAATTATTGTTGTGGTCATTTTCTACATTTTCATTTAGAATTTAATTTATTGGTTAATAAATATAAATGTTTTTCAAATATTCAAATATTGAATCTGGAATATATATTCAAAGTTGTATTGACCGCAAAAATTTGATATTCCCTGTATATTTATTGAAACTTCGGTATAAAACTGATTCATTTCTCTTACAGTTTTTTTTTTTAAATTTTCACTTAAAAATTATGTTAAATTAAAAAGGAAGCACTTTGAATATGAATTAATGTTGGTAGTATAAATATAATGTTGTGGTTTTTATTAAATGACATACTTTGATAGATCTATTTCAATTAATGGCATAAAGTTACAAACTATTTCTTACTAAAATTCATTCGAAATGTCGAATTATATACAAATTATTAGAAATAGTATAACTAAAATATTAAAATATTTTCAGGAAAATTTAATTAACTGAAATATTTGTTAAATTATTCTAAAATACAAAAAATATAAATAAAAAAATTTCGTAATTAAGACCCAATTGTAATGTGGGCGCAAACCTTTAGCGGTAGCTGTAAATTTGTTTCCCTCTCCAAGACAAATCCAGTACAAACGCAATGCTGGCGGTGGCTGAGAAAATTATATTTTATTATATTTATATATTTTTGGTGTGAAATCTTTATTATTTATTTAAAATGTCACTATGAAAAATGTCAGTAAAATTTAAAATTCGCCTCCTTTGTTAAAATTCTCTAGCGCTGGCGGTTAATATTCAACATTGTTCAATCTTGGCTGTAGTTTTTTTTTTCCCTTAGCGGTGACCGCTAGCATTGTGTTTGCTTTCATTGATTTTCATATGTTGAACAATTTTCAAAATTTGCGCTAAAGGTTTGCGCCCACATTACGATTGGGCCTTTATATTCATTAATTTACTAATATAAAATTTATTTATTAATTTTCTATATTTTCATATTCAATAAAAGGATTTCAGTAGCAGTGAATATGGTTATTATTCGTATTTTATAATATGGTTCGTCCTTATTTGAATTTGGTTCGTTCTTGTTTTTAATCAGATCAAAAGATAAATGAACTTTTTGTGAAGTTCAGAGAGTATATGAATGAAAATTAGAAATTTTTGGAAACAATTAATTTTATTTTGAGATTATGAAGAAAAAGCAAATAATTTTTAATTAATTAAATTTTTCACGTAAACAAAACTTTTTAGTTGATTAAAATTTAAGAGATATTCTTCGAATGCTTTAATATTATAATCATAAAACAATATAAAGCATGCAAAATAAAACTTTATAGATAAATCAAAATCATGTTCTTTTTTATGTTTTTGAGTAATTAGTGAGAAAGTTTTATTTCATTCAATTAACACTAACACCCGAGCACACTAAATACGAAAGGATTATTATTTAAGTTGTAGAGAAATTGAATAAATTAACGAAGTTATTATATTAGAAATTGAATAGTTCATAATTATGATGTAATTTTTATTTTATAATTTATCAGAATCAGAAATTTAGTTTTATACTGTAATTAATGTACACCCTGTATTCTTCACGTACTGAATAGCTTTCGCGGTTTATGCTTTTTATGTCAAGATACAAATTATCTAACAAAAATAATACCAGAAATAAATAAATGTAAATATTTTAATAGTAATACTTGTAGTTAATGGAAAATTAGATAGTTTCAGTACTCAATCAAGTTGTTTAAATCGGAATCAGATAAATTTTTATCAGTAATACGAATAATTATCTCAAATATTATAATTCAGTAATGACTATATTTGATAATTTCAGTCTTTACAATTCTAAAGATTGATATTAAATTTTAACATGGACACACTGAAGTACCAACTTTAACTTTTGCAGACAGCACGTACATAAGGAAGCTATCATGTGTGTCCCCAAAGTTAAATTATATTTCATTAGTTCTGTGGAAAAATATATTTGAATGGCAGATCCAAAAGCGGACACTAAAAAATGCATTGCGAAGAATTGTATATAGTAGTTTTTAATAACACGTTAACTTATTAAGTTAAGTTAAAGCTAAAAAAGTATAGAAAATTAAGAATATTAAAGAAAATGTTAAAATTGTTGCAACATTTTTAAGAATATGATAAAAAAATATTTAATGTACTTTACTTGATACTGATATGATAAAGAAAAACTCATTCAAAATGAATGATTATTATATAAACAAATGTAATTATTTTGCATAACCCATTAAAAAATACACTATTATTTTCGTTAGATTTATATGAGGTAAATTTATAATTTTTAATGCTTTATTTTGGACAAAAATAATGAAATAAAGATTTATAGCTCACCCAATAATGGACAAAAATTTCAGCGAAATAGTTTTTTGTTAACCATAAAATCCATCACTAGAATTCATAGTTATTCCATAACTCCTCATAATATTTTTACATATAGATAACAAAATTACGATTTTTTTTTTTTTTTTAGTAAATTCGAATAAGCCTGAGCCGTGGTAGCATTTAGCACACCCTTAAACTAACTAATTTTAGTTATCCTTTCTATTGTATCTATTAAATTACTTTGACTACAATAAAACTGTTGTGCCCCTTGAGATATATTCATTTATTACATTATGTACTTTACCTCTAGAGTAAATAGCATTACAAATAAAAAACTAATTTATGTTATTTAAATGTAAATGATAAAATAAAAATCAATAAAATTTTACTTTTACATAATTTCCACAAAAACAAAAAATATTTTATTGATTTATTTTAGGTAGAATAATTTGAAAAATGAAGCAATTAAGAAAATAATTAAAATATTATTTATATTTATTACTATAATTAAACATTTTTATATTTTAAATAAATTATTCATAGAATAATAAATTTTGAAACTAAAAAAAAACTAAAGTTGAAGAAAAAATCAATAAATTTTTCTATATAGAACACAAATCTAAATAAAACTACAACAATTTTATTTTACAAAACTAACATTTATACTAAAATATCCTTTTTTTTATTACTCTTTTTTCCAGACATTGCAAATCCTTCTTTAAAAAAACAACAACCACTAGAAAACAAGATTACAATAATTGGACCATTAGCCATTTCAAAAAAATCATAAAAAAGAAAAAATTTATTTCATATATTTCTGTCCAGCAGCAATACATAAAAAATGATGACTTGGCATAAACGTAACATTTCCATTCTATTGTTCCTTTTATGTTGGATAGTATGTATAACTGAATCACGATATCGTGATAAAGAACGTAAACGAGAGAAATCCTCAAGTCGAATTTATACATCAAATGGTGGTAGTATTGATAGTGTTAGCGGTGGTGGTGCATCTATTCAAGCAAGCATATTAGCAACACCAAATTTATGTTCACGTGAACGAGATCAAAAATTATTATGCTATTGTTTACCAGAAAGTATAACAAATAATTTACCAGTAACAAAAGCTGATTGTTGGATATTTCATAAGGATTTTCATTCAAATGACACAATATGGAATGCATTTTATCAACAAAAATCATTACGTGATTTAAAATTTACTGTACAACCAACTGGATCATTAGATTATATACCAACAAAATATTTAGAAATATTAAATAATTTAACAATATTAAATATTGAATATTCACAAATATTAATTGTAAAAGGATATGCATTTGCTAATTTACAACATTTAGAAGTAATTACATTAACAAATAATCAAATTGAAATTATTGATCAGAATGCATTCGCTAATCATATATTGTTAAAGGAATTAAATTTACAAGGTAATCAAATAACAGAAATTGATCGTTATGCATTTCGTAATTTACCATTATTAAGTGCATTATATTTAAATCAAAATAATATTACCAATTTACATGAAGAAACCTTTAAAGAATTGGGTAAATTAGAAGATTTAGATTTGGGACATAATCAGATATCAGTTTTAACTGGTGATATGTTTAAAGGATTGGGTAATTTAAATACATTGAAATTAACACATAATTCATTGAATTTTATTGGTGATACTGTATTTGCTGAATTATGGAGTTTACAAGAATTGGAACTAGATGATAATCAAATTGAGGTAAATTTTATATAAAATAATATATAAAAGAAATAATTATTAAATTGTAAATTTTATTAAGTAATTTTTGTACGTCTACGTATATTACGTATATACAAGATTTTAATTACTTACTAATACTAATTTTATGTATCATGATTTTTGATTTTATATAAATCATGAGATTATTCCCTGTGGAAGGGTCTGTCTACATAAAGGGTATGTCTTTTTTAAGAAGCAATTCATTAACATTAAGTATATCAGAGCTTGGAGTTAGAGCTACAATATATCCATTAGTTTAATTTCGAATCGATTCACACATAAACCAATCGATTGGTTAAGTAGGCTGAACACTTAGAAATCGAATAATTTTGTCAGCCAACAATTTTTATTTTAAACTTCAAATTTCATTTTGTTGACATTTGATTAAGTTTGGATTCATAAAAGTTTAATCATTCCAAACTCTTTCCAAATCGATTTCAATCGTACCTATAAGTATCCACGTCAAATTTAAACTTTATTCAGCCTTGTCACGTCCAAATTATATTGGCATTCAAAAAAAATTGTTTATAGTATTTTTAACTAAGCTTTTCGGTTTGCTTGGTTTAATTCCTATCGGAAGAAAGCAAATTTTTCATAAAATATTCTTTAATAAAATTATGTATAATGCTTTAAATATGAAACATATTTTATAATTACATATCTGTTGCATATTCTATTTACTTCTCATTAAAAATATATTTTTAATTACACTCCAATAATTTGTTCGTAAAATAGTCCTCGAATTATATAGTACCATAGTTTAGTATTTTTCCAACAAAAATTTCCATGTCAGTAAAATATGATTTTGTAAAGTGATTGTTATAAAATTTGTTGACCTCATTTCAGTATACACATTCATATATTAAATAATTTTCTTTTGACCAATTTCCCAAAAAAAAAAAAAAAAATATATATATAAATTATTAAGTTTTCTTTAAAAAAAAAGGAAAACCAAACAAAATAAATAAAACAGAAAAATGATATCTCTTCGCATGAACAAAAAAAGCTTTTAAAAAATAAATAAATTAATAGACATTTAATTAACGACTGACTATCTTTATATTCATCTACAGTCTGACTGAAACATTAATTATAAACCCAAAAAAATTATATGTATTATGCTATTATATGCTTAGGCCTAAAAAATAAGACAAAAAGAAAATCCGTCAAAAAAATATTATACAAATAAAAACGTTAAGTGTTTCTGGTCTTAAAAGAAAAGTGATGAATTCATTATGAAATCATCAGAAACCACAAAGACAGTATCATCACCCGCCACCTCTAATTATCATCATTGACTTCATTTCTTTGCACTTTCTGTTGTTGTTGT
Organism: Rhamphomyia laevipes; assembly: GCA_963920725.1. NCBI lineage: Eukaryota > Metazoa > Arthropoda > Insecta > Diptera > Empididae > Rhamphomyia > Rhamphomyia laevipes. Next base: position 17,033,208 of record OY987255.1, on the reverse strand, counting down.
TATTGTTTTTTTGACGATGCCACTTGAAGTTTTTCGTCTTTATTATTATTTTTTTTATTCTCTTAGCCAATTTCATTTTTAATTTATTTTTTATGTTATTTTATGTTTTTGAATTCATTTTTCATTCTTTCGTCTTATTTTTTTTTCGTATTGTTCTCTTTTTTTCAGTAGAATCATTTCTAGGACTTTATTTTAATTCAATGGGAATATTTTTTTTCTTTTCTTTCAGTTTTCCTTGGAAAAATATCCTTAAATAAATAAAAATTTATATTTGTATACACATCATCGTGGATTTGTTATGTATTTATGTTCCAGTATTTTTGTGAAATCTTCTTTTAATTTTAGCTTTGTTATTTTTATGTCTTCTTGATTACCACACTAAATTCCTTACCGTATTTAAATAGCATCGGGTCTTTTAATAATGTTCAAGAATATCTGATACAAAAATAAATATAATTTCATATTTTTATGGTTATTTTCACGTGGGTGGTATTTTCTTGGTGTAAACGGAGGATGTAAAAATAAAAAAATGTCAAGGGAACTTTGCATTATCACTTTATGAATATACATTTTACGAAAATTTATTTGGATTAACCTTTGAAATATTGTGATGGAATTTCATGGCTGAAAAAATGGGAATTTACTTATTCGTTACAATACCGAAGGTTAAGTTTTGAAAAATTCGGAAGTAAATATTAGCTTTCCACAAATATTTTAAAGCAATTTACTTCCGACTAGAATAAAATTTGTAATTTTCATAATTTTTATAATTTATGTTCGATACTTTCAATGGGTTCATATAAAAGATTCCAAATAATATAAAATATTTTCATGATGTATTAAGAAGTATGAAATGCTATATTGAAAGCCATTCCTAATTTGAATTACCATTAGGTTTCCATATGGACAATTTACATGTTGAGGAAAATTGAACTTTTTTAGGTCTTGTTGTGAATAATTCAATTTTTGTTAACATTATACTAAACTGAGTTAAAAAAAAATTTCTAACAATATTTAAAATATCTATACACATTTTGAAAAATTATGTACAAATAAATCTTTATTTAAAATTAGGTTTATTTATCCTTTATGTTACTAATTTACATACACAAAAAGGATATTTGTGTATAACAAATTAGTAAAATTAGATATATAGGTACTCAATTCATAGATTCATTTGGGATTACTTTAAAGTAGACAATGATTGATGAGTTGTAGATATTCTATCTACTATGCAATATTGTATAATTAGATTATGTTCTTCTACTGTTAACCAAAATTTTACTCATCCTACACAACATAATATTTAATTAAAAATCGATTTGTAAATATTTATATGAAAACCAATAATAAATTTTTAGTATTTTATGATTTTTTTTTATAATTTTATTTATATAGCTTTGATTTAAGAGATTTAAGAGCTACAAATAGAATTCTGATTCATATTTTTATTTTTTTACCTAACACAAAAGTAAATAATTCATTAAGAAATATTTGATTCCACAGGTTATTTAATATTAACAAATTACAAAAATTCTAAAATAGAATATTTTTATTAAGAATTTTCTTAAATATTAGTTATAATTTAATACAGTTTTTATTTGATTAGACATTAGAGAATCATTTTTGTTGATATACTTTAATAAAAAATTGTTGATAAATTTAAATAAAAATGAAAATCCAAACAGGAAGGAAAATTATTATTTATTATATTTTATTTTAAATAAAATTATGATTAGGAAATTTCTCTTTGATATTTATAATCAAATTTTTATTTATCAAAAATATATAAGCATAAAAAATATTTTTAAATATTATGATCAAGACAATTTTTAAAATTTACATTTTCTTAAAGGATTTTATATATCAAAACAAATTTATAATTAAAACTTTTGTAATTAAAAGAAAAATAAAATTAAATCTTGTAGTATTAAAATGTTGAATTTGAAGTAAATCTTGGAAGACAGGATCAGCGCATCTAATTCTAAACAGAAAATTTAGCAGAAAGTTGAATTTCATTCTACTTTTCATTACATTTTCACATTAGGGTTCACAATCTAATGTTGCTTTAACATTTTATATATGACAAATTGTTAAATTAATAGCAAAATTGTAAAGTAATAATTATATTAATATTGCAATACGCTACAGCGGATAATTTTTATATTTCTACCGTATAAAATTCTAAAACTGATCTTGCAACTAGAACTTGACAAACTGGCATCATACTTCATCTAAGCATAACAGCAAACATTTACACTATTTAATGTAGTTGCCATGATCTATTTAATAATTAATAATTCAGTAAAAATTTTACATTTTTAGATTTTATAAACGAGAAAAGTAAGGTTTGCTGTAGTCCACTTGTTTCAGTTAAATTATTAATTGTTTCCTCCGAACCCAGATACAGTTATTAACAGAAATACATATAAAACATTTCAAATTTTCTTTGCAAACTGTGTTTCTCAATATGTTCTATATACATTTCAATGTGAAAAAGTTTATTTTAAAAAACTAATAAAATTAATAAAAACGTAATTAATAAAAACATCAACCTAATCCAAATTTTGCATAACCCTCTCAAATCAAATTCTAAACTGTTTGCACTATGATATAATAGCAAGTTTTTTTACTTGTGACCCCTTGTGACATGATTATTTGATTGTACTTAGAAGAAAAACATTTTCTAACGATCGTTGTAAAGTCGATAATAGAGAAAAACTAACGATTGTGGTGTAATAGGATGACCTAGATAAGTCTCCTCTTCAGACCATCGTAAGGTTCAGTCGTTAGTTTATTCGTGGCTATTTAGTTCGTTAATTAGACGGTAATTTATAGTTACATACTGCAGTTTTTACATAATACTCAGTACATTTCAAGTATTTTTTGTTTGTCTCGAGCACGACTCTGCATGCAATGCTACCAATAAGGATTTAAAAATGAATGCAATTAAAATGTGGAATTAGAGAACGCAAATATACAGTCTCAGTTCTCAATAATAGGCTATACACGTCGTTTATGGGAAATACAACATTTAGTTCAAAGAAATCGAGTTAAACAATATTTTAACTTAATGTTTAATGGTAAATAGTGACCATTTTCAGTACCACTTAATATTACTTTTTTTTAACAAAGAAACTAACCATAAAAATGGTTTCGGAAGTCCCATATTTCCTTAGTCATTTCAAATATCTACAAAATGCTATTTAAAATATCTCCAGTATTCGATAATATCATATTTTTAATGTTATCAATAATTTTCTTATAAACTTAATTCACTTCCATAATTATTATTTTTTTGTATTTATTTATATCTTAATATAAAATCTTATGAGCCTATATTTGCCAAAAAAATATGTCTACTCAACTAAAATATTAGCTCCCATTACAATTTAGTAGCTCACAAATTTCTAGTTTAATTTTTTTTTCTTATTTTTTATGAAATACAAAACTCAAATAGAAAAATTTAATATTTTCTATTCCAAAAAAAAAAAAAAAAAATTAAATCCAAAAGGAAATTTTTAATGATATTACCATCACCAAAAAAAATATACTCCAAAACTTTCTGCTTTAATATGCCATCTTATTTTTCATATTTTCAACGTTTCAAACATTAAATAAGAATCCATTAAAAAATAAAAAAAATATTTTTATAATTTCGATTTTTTATTTGGAAGGAAAAGCAAAAAAGAAAATTTAAAATAAAAAGTATAATAATTATTTTTATATTTTCTGTCTTTATATCCTTTGGAAAATCCCAGGGAGAATGAAAATTATAATGTAGAGTAGAGTGTGCTGTGAAAAACTGTTAAATAAATAGTTGATTTTTATTAATTTTTCTTTATTTTTATTTTAATTCTATTACAGAGAATATCGGATCGAGCTCTAGATGGTTTAAATAATTTAAAAACTTTAAATTTACGTAACAATCGCCTTAAGAAATTAGATAATGGTTTGTTACGTGGAACACCAGCATTATTATCTATAAATCTACAAGATAATCTTCTAGAAACTTTAACATATTACAATTTTCAACCAATTATGGATAACTTGGTAAATGGTACTAGTGAATTGTCAGTATCAGGTAAGTTAATTATATTTATAATATCAACAACAATTTTTTTTTTATATATATATTTTGACAACTAGATACGTAGAAATAAATTTAAATATAACATGTTTGGTACTTAACAAACTTATTGTGAGGGGTATGTCATTATGCTGAAATCGTTAAGATAATTTCAAAATAATCACAAAATTTGGTTTTTTAAAAATAAAGTAATCGAATAAATTAAATTTGTTTTGGATACATTTGTAATCATTTTGGTAGAAGTACAAAAATGTTTTATGGTTTTGGTTGATTGGTTTGTAAGGTGGAGGATCCGAAAAACATCACGCACTGAAGCCACAATTTTAGCCCGTTGTACCTTGTACACCCCAATCGATGGCTGAAATTGTTCCCTACAACGCATAAATCCATGCTACCTCCTTAATGAACCAGATCTTTACTTTTGTACTCATCTTTAAGTCCGTTTTATATCACTTGCTCTACAGGTCTAGCAAGCTAGAAACATGAAAATATTTAGAAGCAAAAAATACATAGTTAAATTCCCACAGAATTTATTGCATTATAAGCTACAGACGTCGAATCTTTGGTACTTCATGAATATAAGCTTTATTATTTCAATAAAAGTATTTCAAAGAAGTATCCAGAATCGTATCTAAAATATTAATTAATATTCTAGCATTAATTAATCAGTAAATTTAAGTCTCGCTTTACATTGGTTCGTAAAAAGAACTGCGTAAATCGAAAGCGTACAAATCAAACCCGTACAATATGAATTTACATCTAAAGGCTGGGCTATATAGTTTCTATCAGTTCAGTTTCCATTCGATTAGACTGGTTAAGTAGACTGAACACATAATTATCGATTGCAACCGATAAAATCACATATTATTATTTTTTGAAACTGTCGATTTAATTTCTTTTGACATTTCCTTCAGTTTCGATTCGAAAAATTCCAATCGTTCCAAACTTTTACGATTTGATTCGTTCCGATTCGACATATGTGTCCGATTCGACATATGTGTCCCATACAAAATACATGAAGACGTCAAATTTGAACTTTACTGTACGATTCGTAACAGAACCGAGCGAAACTATGTAGCCCACACTTAATTTGGAATTGGTTTTAAACTGAAACCGTACAAATTGAGGGTTAGGTGTAATGTTATTATTATTACTGATTTTAAATAATTATTTTTTATTTTTAAAATATGTATTACCAGAAGCTTCTTCAATTACAAAATTTAATAAATTACATTCTTTTCTACAGCAGGTACTGTTGAACCCCTTATTTATTTTTCTAATATGAATAAACGTGGAAGGATTATTATCTTATCTGGTATACCTATATTTATATACATCTTGTTATTGTTTCTATGTTATGCTTCATAAAACTTTAGTACCACACATCTCTATATATTAACTCTTAATTTAGTTAAATTTGTGTATAACTTAGATATAAAATATTACGAAAATATAACAAGAGAAAAATACCTGACATTTTATATGATATTTCCTGGTACACAGCACAGCTACTATTGATATGTATGCCAACATAATATGTCATTGGCGAAAAACATTATTCTTTAGTGGTTCTTTTTTTATGTATATAATATTTATGTTTTAGACAGTTTGTTTCTATATCTAGATCTAGACAAAATAGTGATGTTAAAATATCAGTAAAAATGTCATTGCAAAAAAGTGTCTTCTTTCGAAAATAATTTTGTAAATATACAAATATTTTTTGTGATTGTCATAATTCTAAATGTTACTGATTTATCTGAAAGTTATAAAAGCATATAAATGTGTTGATTTGTAAAGTATTTTAAATTAACTGGCTATGTAATTAAAATTTTAATTGGACTCCTCCGGGGAGCTAAAATATTTATTCGTTTTGTGTTTGTTGTCAAAGTTGGCTAAAAAATATTATTACAAAATAAATTATTTTAAAGTTATAATATTTTATTCAAAAAGTAATTTTTGGAAAGTGTAATACCGCGATTACAATTGACGCTTTCTAGACGCATTTTAGACGTAGCATTTATCAAAATAAAGTTGAAATTTATGGAATTGTATGAAAGTAGTTACAATGCACGCAGTCTAAACGTAGCCTCGGTAAAAAATGGCCAACTTTTAATTTTTTCGCTTTCATCGCGTTTTGCAGTGTCAAAATATAGAAAAATTTAAAAATTTTAAAAAAAAATTTCAATTCAATTCAAAATTTCAAAAGGTATTTTATTAATTTAAATTCAATTTACAAAATTAAATTTAGATAAATAATATTTTCATGTCAAAAAAATTGTAAACAAACAGTTGTTATTTAAACATCTACGTTTTCTATTGTGTCTACTCTCTTTGTAGACCGCGTTCGAACGCGTTGAGAGAGCGTAATGAAAGCGACATGTAACTCAAGCATAAAGTGTCTTAATTTTAATATTAATAATTATTTTTGCATAAATAACACTGACATTTTAAACAAAAAATTATTTTGATTTTAATATATTCGAAATTTTCTACATGCAATGTAATTATATATAAATAGATTCCATGAAACCTTCTTTAAATTTTAATTAAATTTAAAACTTTTTATAAATTTAAAAATATGTTTCTCATTTTTACTATTTGTCATTGACATTTGCCCAGGTTTAAGTAAAGTATAGTTTTAATATCGTCATCAATTTTTTTTTCCTTGTATAATTTTATGCAATATAATATCCTTGAAATTTGATATCCAATAATAACGAGGCATGTGTTCATTAAATATTATCCAGCTTATTATATTATAGCTGTGCACTTAATACTATATAATAAATGGAATGAAGGAATACCTATTCAAGGTATAACCAATTTAATTTGAGTATATTTCTATATATATAATTAAAATAGAAACTTAAATTTGTAATATAGACAGACATAATTATGTAAATTACATTTAGCGGAAGATAAAATTTTGACTGCATTATATTTCTTTGAAGATTAGATTGTAATAATGAAAGTAATTTTGCCAATCGTTAAAATCCATAATTGCCTCTAAAAACAGAGTTAATCTTGTTAGTTTTACAATACGATTCGGATTCATGAAATTTTCTTTCATATTTCTAACAAACACGTATGAGCTATATGTGAACGTAGTGAAATAACTTTTTGATTTTAAATTAATACGAGGTCGCAGTTTTCAAATTCAATTCTTAAGTAAGAAAAATAAAAAAATAACACCAACCTAACAAAAACAAAATTTTGGATAATTTTGTTTGATACTCTTGGGATTTTTATGGTTTCAAAGCAATCACCCACATCACATGTTCATCCTGTTCATTTTAGAACAAAAAAAAAAAAAAATTATTGAATGAACGAAAAATATGTTCCAGGATAATTTTACCAGAAGGAAGGAAGTTAAATGAAAAAAGCACTACTAGCAAAAAAAAAAAAAAAAAAATAAAGATAAAAACAAGAACATAATTTTTTTTTTTTCGAAACTGACAAATGGACGACGAAAAAGACTTTGATGAGTGAAGTTTTTTCCTCAATATCATTTCCGTATATCTGCAAATTGTATTATATTATTATTTTTTCTGTTTTTTTTTTTGTTATATATTCTGTATTGGGCTGTTAGAATTGTGGAAGAGTTTTTGTTTATACTTTACAGGATATTCTATTATTATTTTTATTATATAAAAAAATATCCTTGTATAATTCAACAAAATATTATAATAAAAAGGTCACACAAAGTTGAATTAGTGGTATAGTAATTTCAATCATTGGGGCTCTTCGAATATCATCATTTTTATACTTTATGCTTACCAAATAGTAATTTTCAACTTTGATATGAACAGTGTCGAGAAGGTAGAACCAATTTCCAGTAACACAGTATTAGATGAAATGTTAAATAATATTTAAAACAATTTCTGACACTATCTAGAAACTGAAATATCGTCATTTAGGTTATTTTCTATTGAGAAATTTTAAATAGGATGGCCAGACCGGCAAACAAGTAGTCGAAAAATCATAAAAATAACATTTTTCTGATTGAATATACAAAAATATCCTTAAAATTGGGGAAAACATGTTTTTTACAATATAAATAATTTTTTGTTACCACATCAATTTAAATGTTTATGTCATGACATTTTTCATTTTCATTTTCATTTTTTTAATATATTTCTTGTGTTTTGTGTTACTGTCCGTTGAGGTTTAAGGTTAATTTACAAGAATAAACAAATGAAAGGAAATCATTTCCTGAAAAATTTCTGTTATGATAACAATAGTGACAGTAACTAACACCATAAAAAAAAAATGTGTTGATGCCAAGAATTAAAATTGAACTAGAAAATTTGCATATCATTTTAAAAAACTAGAAAAAATAAAAATATTCTAAAGAAAAATGATTTAGATTTGAAATATTCATCAATTTTATACATGAAAAATCGTCCTTTTACCATCATCTAACAAATAATAAAATGTATTGGTATAATTTGGTATATTACCAAAATAAATCGTGACCTGAGGTCATTTTTTTTTATTGTTGATTCAAATAAAATTAATTTTGGTAATGAGGTAATCAAAATATAAAAATTTTATTATGCTGACTGATAATTAATCGGTAAATAAAGTTCATAAAATTTTATAGTTTTGGAATGAGAAACATAATTAAAGTTAATCGATTGTTTTGAAGGACATCAAATAGTTTTGTCGTTTTATAACATATTTAATTTAGTTTGTTTCAACAATAAAGACTTTTTCGTTAGAAGAATCAAAAGTAAAAACTATAATTATAAAAAAATCGAATTTTCAAAACATTTTTAATACATCAATTAAATTGTAAAAAACTTTTACTTTATGGCTTTCTAAGATAAACAAGAAAAATATGTTATTTACAAAGAAAAACAAATTCTATAAAATATTTAATGTTAAAATTTTGAAATCAATTTTATCGAGCCCTATAAATAATTGGTAACAAATTTATCAATAAATTGGAAAGTTCTTAAAGTTGAAAATGATTTGAACAAAATTTATTTATTAAAACTTTTCTTGTTTGTTTTAATTCACTTCATTAATACACAGAAAATGATGATATATAATCACAGAAGGCAAACTAATAAAATTACCTTTTTAATAAATAATTTAGTATAAAAAGAAGATTCAAAAAACAAGGAAAATTATTTACTTTCTTAGATGTGACCTTTTTTCTGTCTGTCTGCCTATTTAATATTCTATTTAACTGAATAAATTTACAATATCGAAATAAATTCGAAAATTGTGATGGCACTTATAATTATCAGTCAATCAAATTATGCTATTTACAAAAACTAATTAAAATCAATGGATCCACTTGAATGTTGGATAGTTCTTTTCAACGCTCATACATTAAAATTCGGTGAAGGTGACTCTGTTTTTCCAGCTTTAACGAATAAAGAGTTGGTTCTAAAAAAGAGACATTTGAATGAAACTATTCCATTATTTTAAGGCTACGTGATTTTTGTTATTAGTTCTGTAATGAAGTGATAGTAACTCAATTAAAACATTTTAAATCCTTTAACTTTTACATATCATGTTTTACAAAAAAGATTTTATCAATTAAAGTTTTATTAGAAGTAGAAAATATTAGAAATAAATTTAATTAATTAGACATGAAAACCCTGAAAAACTACGATAGTATTTCAATTAATTCGAATTTAATTAATAAAATGGTAAATTAGTTTTATTAAATTTATTTTATGTAATTTTATTATGATATTTTTATATATAGTTTTCAAAAAGTTAACATTAATTTATAAAGTTTAACAATTGAATTGTAACAAAATTTTCTGTTTAAACGTCTATAACGTATCCGGAAGAGATACTATTTAAGTAATTCACGTTATGATATTTTAAAAAAAAATTCGAAATATGATTACTAAGAATTGTTGAACTTTAAAATGTAATTTTTCTAAAAAGTTTTAATCTTCATGTTTATATCCTAATCGTGCGAAAAGTCACGAAATTCTTTTTCAAAGATTTCTTTTTAAATTTTCTAAAATTTTAATAATAATAAATATAAATTATATTTAAGCTTTAAACATTTTGATAATTATTTTTAATTTACAATTATACAATTTTTAGTTTCCTAATACATAATAAAAAGTTTTTGTCATCTATTGAAAATTTGTACACTCATATAAACTCTTACCAGAAAAAACAAATTTAATAGTCATGGCAAGTACACCCAGTCATAAAACTATAAATTTAATTGCTGTTCAGTTATTTTCTACCTAAATTAAGATCCTTTTAAACTTTAAACTCCAGACACAAAATCAATAAAAAAATATTTTTAATTATATACTGAAATCATTGGAAATAATTTCCTTCCATTTCATATTTTTCATATATTAATTAATATGTGACTTTCGGAAACTGTTCTTCGGTATTTTGTACAAATTAATATTTTGTTGTTGTCTATATATATATGTACATAAATATGTAAATTGTTTTGTTTGTGACTGCTACAGGCAATGCACCACATATTATATGAAATTCGCAATATCGAGACTTAAGGGAGTTTTATATTCAAATTAAAAACTTTTAATTAGAACCCAGAATTTATGCAATATTTCTGTAATCAAAAGGAGCATAAACAAAATATAATACACATACACATACATACATATTATGATACGACTATACAGAGAGGCATTTTTACGATAGAATATTGCGCTGCTAAAAATATTCTTTTTTTTTAATAATAACATGCATCCTTAAGGGACATAGGAAAATTATACGAAAATATCGTATTTTTTTTTTTCTATTTTTTTGGTTTTGATTATTATAAGGATTATTTTTCATGATGATTATTTAGAAAATTACTTTTTGTTATTTCGCAGTTAGTATTTTGTCTGATAATATTCAAAGAGTTTCTCAATTTACTATTATTATTTTTTTTTTTAAATTAACCTCGACGAATTGTGAAATAGTACAAAATTACGCAACATATTTGTAATTAAAAAATTGTCTGTCAATAAAAAAAAAACTATTTTATATTAAAATCTTGTCGTGATATGTAACTAACAGCAAACGCTATTGTCTTTATTCAGGAGCTTCAAACTATTTAAAGTGAAATATTGTCGACTCTTGATTCATTACTGCAACTCGTAAGTGATTTCGTTGAATATTTTTTGTCAATCTGCAGCTTATCTAACAAGTTTAACCTTAATGGATAGTGATAAGCCATAGATAAAGCGGAACTCCAAAAATTTGACTTATAAACTTGCTTATACTAAAAGCGTGGTGATTTAAAGTTGTTCAAATTAAAACTCAACATGAAAAATACATTTTTCAATGAACAAATTGGAAAATATGAAGAAAAAAACTTAATAATATTAAAATTCCTATAGAAATATTTAAAATATTTCAATCTTATCAATTTAATTTCCATTTGATAAATTGTAATATATAAATTTGAATAGTTACATAATTAATAAAGTTACTTTTATCATGTTTACATTTTCCAATTATCTTACATATTTTTTTTCAAATGTCGACAATAAAATTATTTCTCTAAATAAATTATTTAATTACACTTCAAACTTAATAATAAAACTATAAAAAATAAATTATTTTCTGACAAGAAATCAAATTAATACTTTCATAAGCTGGCAGACAACATAAGTAAATTAAATCTGATAATCAATTAAAATTAATTTCAATGTACACTTCAATATTCTGTCCAGTTTATTATCCTTTTACATATAACTATTAATAATTTTTCCACTTTTTACATACAATTTAAATACACTTCTTATTACCATGGCATTTATTCCAATAAAATTATTTTATTTTATATATATAAATTTTTATATTCCAGATAATAAACTAATTTGTGATTGTCGTCTTCAATGGATTTTCGATTTGAGAAATCGTACAAAGAATACTAATCTAAAAAATTCATTGGAATCAATTGAGTGTATTTTATATGATGGCAAGCAACATCAAAATCATCACAAATCATCGTCATCATCATCATCAATACAAAATCGTAAACAAAATCATGCTGGGCATTCTAATATAAATGGTGATATTGATGGTACAACAGGAAATGAATTTATGATGAATGCCATAAGGGAACGAACAAATGAACAAAATTTTGGTAACCATTTGCATCATCATCAGCAACAACAACAACATGGTCATAGCCATCATCGACAATATTCCCAAAACAATGATTTTAATGGTAATAAAGCAATAACAGATTTTGACACAGATTTATTTTATGATGACCAAGCTATTTATAAAGTGCATGATGAATTTACAGGAGGTAATAATAATGCAGCTGATATTGACATTAACAGCAGCAGCAGTAGTAGTAGTAGTAGTATTAGTAATATTAAAACACGAGGGATATTAAAAAATAAAAATTTTGGTCATCCAAGTACAGTTGTATTGTTACAATTAAAACCAGAAAGTCTACCATGTCCTGATGAATTAAATGATCCAACTGAGTTACCATTGTCACGTGAATCAATTGGTATGAATGTAAGGACATCAAATTCATTACATATGACACCACAGGTGTTCAATGTGATTTTGTTTAGTCTAAGTACAATTCTATTTGGAATTTATATTGGGAACCGACATCGGATGTCATCATAGATATAAATGGAAAAAAATTGAATTTTATGTGAGGAGAATTTAGAATTATTTTGTTTAGATGTGTGTATTAGTTTGATGAAAGGTAAACACAAAGGATTTATTTAATTTTTTTTGTTTCATATTTTTAATTGCGAGCTTAACTATTATTTTAGAAATGTTGAAAATTTGTGGAATTTTGTTGATTTGGAGTGATTAAAATATCAATCAGAAAATTTTATATAATTCGATTTTGATTTAAGTTATTAGTCAATTGGATTTACATCATTATCACTGCATATTCAATACGTAGAGCGTTACTATATAATTTGCTGTTTACATTCCTGGTCTATTGAAGAAATTGGTCGATACGACCATTATTATTTACTTCTACTTTGAATATATTGTAAAGGAAATGGTGAGGTAAATTCTTAACATAGTCAGAATTTCTAGACTGTGTCACGTTAACTTTAAACCGAAATTTTGCGAAGTGATGTTTATTTTACGTAAGCACTCTATGGGTTAATTTTCATTATTAAGGTCAAGCTCCATTAGTCTTTTAAAAGTCGTGATGACTTTTTTTTAGCAAAAATGAAAAGAGATAGCATGTAAAATTATACAGTACAGACAGAGATGAAATTTCCCACTAGTGTAAGAAATTTCGGAAACATTTTGACATTTTAATTTATTTTTAATTTAATTTTAATTTATTTTCTCAGCATTCAAAAAAATAAAATTTCAAAAAAAAAAAACGTCAACTATGATTTGAGAAAATTTTAATAAAAGAGACAAATTTCAAGTTTTAGTAAAAAAAAGTTGTTCAAAATCAACTTTTTTTCGGATACAACATCGTTTTTGTTGGATTCAACGACTTTTTTGTTGGATTCATCGACTTTTTTTCGGAGACAATATCTTTTTTGTTGGATTTGTCGACTTTTTTTCGGAAAAAGTCGTTGTTCCATCTCTACCGCACTCATGCTTTTTTGTATCTTACATAACTTCTTCTTGAAAAAAATGGTGACGACTTTTAAAAAAGACTAATGGAGCTTGACCTTAATTAATAAATACAAAATTGATAAATACAAGAACTGTCCAACATAGAAAAATGTTATTATATCATTTTAGCAATTCAATTTTTATAATTAATCACTCCAAATATCTTATAGATAATGATTTAATCATTAATTTTGTGCGAATTATAATAATTAATATTTTAATTATATACATATATATAAAAATTATTGTAAATTGCATGTAAATTTTTCTACCACAAATTAAAAACTATAATATAAAAACAAATTATGAAATTATAAAAAAATTTAAATTTTAAGATTAAATCCTAAAAGAATTGAACTAAAAAAAAAAAAATCTGTAAAAGAAAAATTGCACAAATAATTATTATTAATAATTATTTTAATCATAAAATTAATTTATTAAATAATCGCAAAATTTTATGAGTTTTTTATTTGCTTCGAATTTATATTTATTAAAAAATTTAATTAAAATTAAAATATTTAAAAATTATAATAACAAATCAACAAAAAAAAAATGTGGACACAAAATTTTTTATAAATATTCAGTCGAATAAGTTTTAGTAATAGAATAAAACAAACTTAGTAAATTAAAATAAAAAAATATATAAAAAAAATATTTAATATTAATAAAATTAAAAACTTTAAATGTAAATATTAACAGAAAAATATTAAATAAATTTTAAGATATTTTCATTTTACTTTCTTAGATTTTAAAAGTTAAAATTATATAATTCAACAAAAATAATAACTTAATGCTCGAGATTTTCCTTTTCGTTGTTTTCTACAGTATTTAAGTCCATTTTGTCTACTTAGCTGCGGACAATATTATGAAGACTGTAGGACCTTATTGAAATTCTAATTTTTTAACATACTAATAATTATTTGTGGTTCTAACTAAAAAATCATGTTTATAACAAATTCTTTTCACAAAAAAGTGCCCATTTATATCCAGTTCATACACCTGGAACTATTTATTATGGAGATCTGACGAATTTGGAATTTCGGAAATATTTTTGTCAGGAATTTGTGGAAAAAAACTAGTGTAACTGTCAAAAATCTTTTCCAGCAGCTCCCAATTCTCAGATGGGTAGAAAAGAAATAAACTGATGTTAAAATGAAAATCTTATTGACTGCACTTAAAAATTAACAGAAAAATACAGTGAGTCTTATTATTTTGAATTTTTGTGGTACACTAACATTTGCAATTTTGATGCTTCATAAATTGAGGGTTTAAGCCTATTTCTTAGTTATATAATAATTTATTTGGTGTAATAGTAAATGAAAAATATATTAAAAGGATTTCAATTAAATTGTTAAAAAAAAGTTCGACCACCACCACTTCAAACTTTAACATTAATAGATTAAAAACTATTTATCAAAAACATCCCTCAACTTCAAATTTTTTACACCTTTAATATTATGGTGTTGATTGTGTATTAAAGAAAGTTTTATTTGTGTAAAGAATTTGTTATAACAGAAAAACAATTCAGTTTCGTTAGAAAATATTTGGTAAAAAAAACTACTTGTATGTAATTTGTATGGTCTATATTTTATGAGGTGCATAAGCATAATGGAAACTAATTGAAAGGTAACAACCTCCTTTAACGATTTTTCGTTAGAAGAAACAGAGGAAGTTGCATAATAGCTCAGCAGTTTAAATTTTAACATTATGAGTTCTTTTCGATAAATCCAATTAATATTAAATTATATGATGATTTTATATGATTATATAAGTTACTATTCCTCTGATAATTGTGTTTTAAATGGTTGTAAACATATATTTTTCTTCAATATATTAAATTAAAAATGTATAACTCTTTATATTAATTAAGTTGTATTGAAATTGCTCTGTGATTGCTCTAAAAAAAATCTATTTATCTACATTTAAATTAAAAACTTTCAGCTTAAATATTCTCAGTTTTCATCTTAAAATAACTTTTTACAAAATAAATTAATTTAGAAATTTAACAAATATATAAAAAATTTATATTTAAAATAAATCCTGTACCTTTAACAGAATTAATATAATTAACCGGAAATAATATTTAGACTAAGAACTGGCAACAGTTTTGTACTTATATCATTGAAACGATGTTAAATTGAACTTTTGGACGTTACTTAAAGTTAAGAATTTAACACATTGGGTGCCAAGGTAAAAATAGCCTGTTTTTAACTTGATCATGTCAAGCATAACCGACTGACAAAAACTTTATATGTAAATGTATTTGTCAGCCATATGTGTCTGACAGAAGGGTTTATAGAAATTGCTGTGTCAGACACATTTTATAAAAGCTTAAGCATTTTTCAATACATTTTGTCAGACAGAGTTACCTACGTATGTTTCTGTAAAAAAATGATGGTATTCTAAGGCAAACTAGTCGATTTACAGCGACTTTAATATTGGGTTACTCATAAACAGGAAATATTGAAACGGTACCAATCGATATTCGCGAAATTTTTAGAGCGGTCTCCAATGTAAAAGTATTATCAGACATATGGTGTCTTACATGGCACCCAATGTGTTAATTAACCCTTAGACTTGCAAATGTAGCATTGATGTAAATTAAATTTAGAAAATGGGGTTGTTTTTTATCATTCGAACTGAAACTGAAAATACCAAATTACATTAATAAAATGCTAGATTTTTAATCTATGGTGAAATATGGAATATTAAATTTCCCTATATTTATTACAGGATATCACAACATTTGCCAATGTATACCAAACGATGTAGAGTATTTCCAAATCTTTCATTCCTTATTCAGTAACAGTCAAGTCCGAAAGTTTATAATTGTTCCATTGAAATAAGTATAATATTTGCCAGTTCTTCTCTCTATATCCTTATAAAATTATTATATACTTCAAATTTAGAAAAAAATATTTTTAATTTAGAATTTCTCTCTTCGAAATAAAAATAAAAAAATTAAAAAAAATTAATGTAGAAAATTTAATTTTAAAAATTTAATCGCACATTTTAATTTACTTAAACTTTATGTTTTTTTATTTTTTCTAGAATTACAAACTCTTTTCTAGTGTGTAGATTAAGACTGATTATTAAAAATATAAATATTATTATCGTAAAATTTAAAACATATATAAATTTAAATTAATAAAAAATAAAAATGAAAAAAAAAACACAAAAGCTATAACTAAAAATTAATAAAAATATGAAAATACTCAATAAAATCTACCGAAATTTAAATAAATAATACTACAAAAAATATATATATTTTTAAACATAAATAAAAAATAAATAAAATAAAATCGAAAAAAAAAATAAATAAATAAAAAATTTAAAAATTAAAAACAAAAAAAAAACAGCATAAAAAATTTATTAATTTAGAAAATGAAAATTTATTTTAGTTGACAATCAAGAAATGTTTAAATGATTAGTAAAAATATTAACAAATAAAAATTAAATTGTGGTTATAAAAAATGAAACAAAAAATTAAATAAAACAAAAATTAAATAAAATAATAAATTAAAATAAAAAAAAAACAGCAAATCGTTAAAAAAAAATTATAGAATTATAAACATAAAAAAAAAATTGCATAAAATTATGTAAATTGTATTTATGTAAAATTATATATTTAAAAAAAGGATGAAATTGTAATAAATCCACCTAAAATAAATAATAAAAACAAAAAATTTAATTTTTTTTTTTTATATATTTTAAATTTTTTAAATTTTAATTTTTGTAATTATTTGATTTCAAAATTTAAATATATATGCTCTCATTTAAGTACATATATAAATATATTTAATAATTAAGATTATAAATGTAAAAATAAAAAAAAAAAAAGGAAAAAATTAAAAAAAAAAAAAAATTATATAAAATTATTTTTTAACTAGAAATTAAAATTTCAAGTAATTCATAATTTTAGTGAATTTGTAATTAAGCCTTTTTATTGTTATTAATTAATAATTTTTCCTTTTTTTTCTAAAAACTTAATTTAATTTTTAAAGTGCTTTTTTATAACTTAAAAGAGAAATCACTTAAAATTTATTATATATTTTTTAAATGAAATTTTTGCTCTTCTATGTTCTAAAAAATTATAATTATACGATTACTAAAATGGCATAATTAAGTTATAACTTTACTTTAAAACTTTTTTAATAAAACAAAAACAACCAAAGTATTTGCTAAATTCTAAAAAAAAATTTGTGTTTTTATTATGTTTATTATTGAATAAGATCGAATTGCGATATACGAGAGTAATCCACCGAAAACAATACATCAAATACAGGAATGACAGTAATCAAAATTTACCGAATGCAAAATAAATAAAATGAAAAATTAATTATTGTAAATTAAATTAAATGAGGGAAGGTACGATTTAACTAAATTAATCGAATACGCAAAAATTGACTTAATATACAATTTCCAGAAAATGAATTACACAATTAGATCCTATTTATTTATTATTCTGTACTTATTTACTTAATCGTCAATCTCAATTGATTTCCGTTTTGCGTGGCTAAACTCCAGCTTCCTGACAGGGTAAGCATTCCGCCTCAACGCCATCCTTACATCGAAGAATAGGTGTGCCGTCCAGGTAGCAGTCAAAGACCAATAACGCTGGATTACTTTGTTCCATTCTGACGACGTACCAATCGCTGGTTTTTGATGTTCCTCCATATCCACGTCAAGAGCTTATACAACTCTAGCTTGTATCTGTGTCTCCACACTCCACTAAAAAATACTGAACCGAAGATATTACGTATAATCTTCCCTTCGAAGGAGCCTAGAAGATTCTCAATGTAATTGGATGTACGAGAACTGGTATTATGATAGTTCTATAGGTGTTATGCCTACCTAACCCAAAGAAACACCGGTTAGCAAGCACTATTATATGTTTGATTTCAAGGCAAATGTTGTTTCCTTTACCTTCAAACGTTCCACTACATCAAGGTTGTGCTGATCGAAAGTAAAATTTTTTGCCGACGTGATATTTCGTTTAACTATCATTTATGTGCAAACCTACCCGTTGGCGCTTTTCTCAACTATTTGCTTTATTATTCAAATGATATAAAATGTAACAATGTAAGTAACTCACAAATGGAACTTAACTCAATTTTAGAAACAAAATCGAACAACTAATTTTCCAGGAAGGTGTAAAAGTATTTCATATTCAATTCTTAATTACTTTGATTTGCTCTATAAATGTAGTATTTGAAAATTCCGTTTGAATTAAGTAAAATCGAAATTTTGTCCAGATTTACAAACGTAAATTTATCTCTCAATCAGCTGAGACTTAAGTCCACATATTTAATGCTAATGTCATATAAGCTATAAAATTAATTACGATATAAAATAATTTTTTTATTAAGATAGTGATCGAAATATTTTTGATTAATTCTTGTTTGATTCAAAATTGGTGTAAATATCTTAATGCAATTATTTCTACTGTATATCTATAGTATTAACACTTCCTTTAATTGATCATCGCGATGATTCTACAATATTTTGGTAAGTTATTAGATATTTACATTTTTGACTTAATATTTTAATCAATTCAAAAAGGAATTAACTCAAAATTGATTAAATACATTTAAAATTTATATTGTTAATAACAAAACTTAATAAAATTAATGCAAAGCCTTAAAAATAATGCAAAGACTACTCATATAGAATAGTAAATTTCCTACTAGTCTCAGTTTAACATTAATACTAAACTTTGTAAATTTTACTAAACTTCATCTTAGATTAAATTGTAAATTGTAATCTCCTTAACTTTATTATTTAAATACAAAAATCTTGTTGAATGTAAATGGCATCTCTAAATTATAATTATTTTCGGAATGTAATGAAATTCAATGTAATACTAACCACAAATAAACAAATTAAACTTTTGAATAACAAAATTTTTAGTTCTGTGGTCGTGAAAACAATTTCTTAATATCATTTTTTATTTTATATTATTATTATTTTTTCCTGTGATTTTATTCTGTAATCACTAAAATAAGTTTTAAAAACTATAAATAGAATTAACCACAGAATCCTTTTTAATTACTATCAGAAAATTAAAAAAAAAAACTTTTTACATTAAAATTATATACAGATTTTCAACATTTTCACAACAAAATATTATCCAAAAAAAAAAAAAATGGAAATGGAAAATTTAAATTATTATTTCATTTGTATTTATAATTAAAATTTCAGTTTTAAATTATTTTTTTGTTTCAAAATTTTATTTAGAAACCATATTTTTCCATTATAAAAAGTTTTTTTTTTATTTTTTTTCCGGAAACCTCAGATAATTACTTTAACTTTATGTATTAAGATAGAAAGAATTTAGATATCTCAAAATCTAATGACAAAACATAATAAAAATTGTATTTATTTTAATGGCTGTAATAGCTAAAGTAATAAAATTGTTTTTGGTTAAAATTATTTTTCAGTTTTGTTTATATAAAATTTGTTCACGATTAACCATAAAGTAATTATTTTTAATAGTTTGTAATTTAACATTCAAAATAATTACTGTAAAATTTCAAATATGTGACATTACCTTCATTTTTATAACACGCAAATGTGAAGATAACAATTCTTCTTCTACATCTGACACTATAGCCCCGACTTGCCTCATGGCCTCTTCATCTTAATAAGTTTCTTTGTAGTGTTGAAACTTTAATTAAAACAAGATAAATGAATTTTCGGAGTGCGGAATTTATTATCAGTAAAATTTAAAAAGTTTAGGTTTCGATCAGCTAATAATATAGTAATAGCACCTACTAGTAAAGGTAAATATAGTAAAACTTCTGTAAGTATAGAACAAATTATACAAATAAGTAATTGCAATTGATCGTTATTAATGTTCTATTCAAATAAGCAGCTCCTTAAATTGAAAAGTTTCATGCTTAATGTAATGTAAGAAGTTATAGCATTTTTCCCAGGATTAATTTTTTTTTTACTGGTACTCATTTAAAACTGAGTCAACTTAAAATGATTCGATGGCTGAGTCTACAGTTGAACCGAGGCCATATTGCACACTATCATAATAATTAGATCAGGATAACTTTGTATACAAACTTAATGTATTAGAAAGGACCAGAAGTAAGTATGAATATAAGCGAAACTTATTTTGGATTTATATTAAATGATATTTCCCTAAGGTTGTTAAGGTGAAATCATAAAAATAAAAATGTAGTTAGTTACCACAAAAATAAATGAACATTAAAGAGAATTACTTTTGTTCAAGGATATCCAAAGCAGGTCATACTGAAATCATTCGAAATCTATTTAAGTTTTATGGAAAGCTAAGTTCTGAAGCTGCCAGACCCTAAATACCATGTTTATTGAGTCTGCCTACTCATCTTCATGACGAATATAACCAAAGTAATTGTGTTGCCAGCTCTTGTTCAAGGATATCAAAAAATATGTAATCAAAACTTATCAAATTAGTGTATAGTTTTTAGTAAAACATTTAAGAATTAATTGATCAGGATCATAATAAAATTTATTTAAATTTTCGTTGGAAATAATGAAAAACCCTGTAAAAACAAATGTGAAATACTAAATACCAAAATAATTTAGTGTACCCAAAATGACAATTTTCTGATACTTATCAATCTTATTACGTGATTTCACTGGGAATATTATCCAATAATGAAATTTGCTAAAAATCTATTATAATATTATATAAAAATGTATTATAATTTTATAAAAAGTTTTTTATGTCCATTTACGTAAGTATATGTAAAAGGAATAGTTATAGAGCTAGCAACGTATTTAATTTTCGTATAATCAAAATATTGAAAACCCAAAATGTCAGAAGTAACAAGTATTTTAAATCATGGGTAAAATGTCTTAACATATCGATATCCCCGGTTCATACTATTCTAAGTCAAAATTACCACTTTTCAGAAGAGGATAAATATTGTTTTATTAAAGCCCATTAAAAATTTGCATTTAATAGAAAGATAATTTATTTCTGCATCGTTTCAAATCAAAGTATTACATATTAATTAACTAATTAATTAGTTATTATTAAAAAACTAAGTTAATATAAATAAATTTAATTATATTAGTATTGTAACTCAATCCAACATATTTCATACTGGAAGCATTGTGTTCTAACTGGTAATTTTCATCAAATTGAGTTACAATATAAATTATGAATACTTGAAAATTGGATTTTAAAGAGTTTACTTTATTGCAACTCAATTTACGATAATAATGTTGTATTATTTTGCATGTTCTAACTTTATTTCTAATAGAATGATAAACTTTCGAAGTTATTGGCCTTTCAGCCATGAGTTTGAACATAAATAAAATGGCTATATATATTTTCTCCTACAAGCCTCAGAGCTTCATAATTTTGCTGAACGGTGCGCCTTAGTAACACGAGATTCCAAGTATACTAACTTAACTTGGAATAGTGTTGACCGGGGACATCGATGTGATACGGTGAGTAATATGCGAATCCTGTTGATATACTTTTCTTCTGCTTCAAGTTACTTAGAAATCTATTTTAAGTGATCTGGCAGAGAACTAATGTCGATAATTTGTATTCAACGGCACAGATTTGTCACATCTTCAATTCCATGTTTAGTGATTTGCGGAAAATTTGAATACCCATTTTCAAGAAAATGTTATGCTAGCTCTTAAACTATCTAATATTTTTGTATCTAACATTTTTGTTCATTGTTTTTTGCTGTTAACATAATGTTGATAATGAAACTATATCATTTATATGATTATCCAGTATAATATTGAATAACAAATATTAAAAATAATGTTACTACACGTCTTAGCAATCTTCATCTACTCTTTAACAAGTCAATTAAATTATTTCTTAAAGGATAATATTTTTAATTCAATGAAATTGAAGTGTACAACAAAATTCATACTTGTAACATCCACAGGTAAAAGATATTTTCAATTTAATTAATTTAATCGATAAAATATGTATTGTTTTTTCTGACAATTTCCACAAATCGATATTAAAATGCGAAAATATTAATATAAATGAAAATAAAAAATTGTTAAAAAAATATATTTTTAATATAAAAAATAAAATAATTATACGAAAAATATGAAAATGAATTCTTTATTTGATACTATAATATTAAAATTAATTGTAAAAATACCAACGTGCATTAA
The DNA here is from genome assembly GCA_963920725.1 of Rhamphomyia laevipes. Classification (NCBI taxonomy): domain Eukaryota; kingdom Metazoa; phylum Arthropoda; class Insecta; order Diptera; family Empididae; genus Rhamphomyia; species Rhamphomyia laevipes. The sequence goes on along the minus strand of OY987255.1, from coordinate 17,010,404 downwards.
TTATTATAGAATTTTCACTTTTAATTATAATTTTAATTAAGATTTTATGATTATTTTTCTGGTCATTTGAACATTCAACAAGGAAATGCCCTCCATTAAAAATACAATTAAATGTAAATCAAAAAAAAATTATCATTTTTTGTTTTTTATTTTTTTTAAAAAAAAAGGAAATATAATATTTAAATTTTCTTTTATTTTCAAATGAATACGTAGTTAAAAAATTTAATTTAATTTTTTTTTTGTTTTTGTACTTATTTAATATGAAAATTATGATGAAAATCTACAATTTTTCTTTTGATATATGATAAAATTTATGTTTTATTTTGGAGCAATTTAATTACTATAATGGGGGTAATGAATTAAAAAAATTGGGTCATGTTGGGTGTTTTACAAAAAAAAAAAAAATGAGTTATAATGAAATATGCTTTAGTAAAATTGTACAGGTATTTATTTAGTTTTGAAATGTTGCTTTTATTCATGATCATGGGAATATTTATGAACTTGGAAATTTAATTTTTAAGTAAAATTGTTTACAGAATCAAATTTAGTAAGTGATTACAAATTTAATTACAAAATTTTAATTATATGAACAATTTACTACACCTTTTCCAATTGTAATTCAGAAAGCATCAATTATAATTCAGATTAGTCAATTTCAATTCAAAAAGGGTCAATTGTAATTCAAATTTATCAGTTTTAATTCAGAAAGCGTGAATTGTAATTGAGAATATTTAGTTCAAAACGTTGCAGGTACTGGCATGATGGAACAATGATTGGTCTACTTGGAGTATTATAGATGATGCTGAAAACACTATTACTGGGGGGTGATTGTGGTGGTGCTGTGCAATACTGTAAAGTACATCAAACTAAAGCTTTAACAATGAATGACATGCCTGTCGGTTGTTAACTGCAATAAAACGTCTGCTGAAAGTCTGAATGCTTTAATTAAATACCATTAATGCTTTCTGAATTACAATTGACGCTTTCTGAATTAAAATTGATAATTTCTGAATTTCACTTGGAAAAGGTGTAGTTCATCTTGATCATTAAAATAAAGTAATTTTGGTTTTCATATATTAATTGCGGTATAAAAATGCTGTTAAAAATGCTAGTCACAAGATTAGGTTTTTAAGTTAAAGGTTTCCATTGTGATCGCGGTTAAAAAATTACGAAGCAATTCTAAATAGTTAATACAATTTACTTAATTACAGAACAAAATTAAATTTTATATAGAAATGTCAATGGCTGTCAGATCAATATTTCTCGAAAATTTGAATATGAAGATTTTTGAAAATAATTAATTTTAGTTATCTTTTGGCAACGAACCACATCAGCAGATTTTTGACATTTATCATAATCTTATAGTAAACGAAGCTAAATTTGATATTGCAATTTTTGTATAATCTTTAAATGTTTAATCAAACTGTAGTCGTCCAAATAGTCTTATAAATATTTTAACCAACTATCAATTTTGAGATTTTTAAATTACATAATTTATTAAATTTAATTACAAATCAATTAAATTATCTAATGCCCAAATTGAAAGACGCAACAGTATTTTCGCTATTTGAAATCTAATGAATTTCATGATTTTTTTTTAAATTTCTTTAAAAAGAAAACTCAAACGCTCGAACTTATCTATGAGCTTGTCTTGAAAGTTGTCTTGCAATTGCTAAGAAAACCATAACCAAAAATATTAACATAAAAGTCTCTCTAAGTCTGCCCAATTATTTATGAATAATTGAAATACAAGTCTTAAAAGCTTAGGCTATCTCATAAAGGTCATTTTCGAGCATGAATAACTGGAATTAAACTTTTTATTATAATTTAGGTTGCATATTTTGAATAACCAACAAAATACCATTAAAAAAAATACCATATTAAAAATTTATACAGAATTTTTAATTAAATTAAATTTTTTATTGCGAGATTTTATATTTTTTTACTTTTATTTTGTAATGCACAGGTTTTAAAATTCAGTTCAAAGTTTAAAATATTTGTCTGGTGTTGTGAAAATTTTATTTGGTATTAATATCGAAATAAAATAACGAGTGGTTTTATGGTTCATTTAAAAAAAAACGTATTAAAAAACCAAAAAAAAAAAACGAATGATTTGTTTTTAATAATAAAAAATTTTATTAGTTGATTTTTAAAGATAATTTTGTAAAACATAAAATCTTTGTCAGTCTAGTCTGGTGGGCTTATCTGTCGAAAAAAAATTTAAAATTCTTTTTTTAAATGGTAGAATTAATTGACATGTAGGATTCTATGATTTTTAACTAAAATCTACAATTGGTTAGTAAATTCATAGTTACTGCTAATTAAAAACTATGTTAAATTCGTTGTAAGGACATTAATTTCTAGTCCAACATAGTTGAATTTTATTTAGAGAGCATTTCGGCATTTTCATAACTTTTAAAAATTCTGCACAAAACTTTATGAACGTTTAATTATTACCAATGATCAAATCTCTTTAAAATTAATTTGTTTAATTTAATTTCTTTTTTCTATACATACCAATAATGTGATTGCCAAAATTGTGACCACTTTTGGTTGGATATCATTTTCCATAAAAATAAATTTTCATTAATATTTTAAAATTAAAAAATAAATAAAATAATTTTATAATGTTTCAAAAATTTGGAATTAGTTAATTTCGATGTCGTGCACCATAAATACGACTATAATTTTCGATTAGCTCAAGTGGAATGAATTTCATTTTAACTATGATGGCGAACTAATAATTTCGGTAGTAAGCAGATTTTATTAAAATTAATTTGTTATTTAACAATGCGGTAATTCTTGATTTTATGTGGTAAAGTGAATTAAAATATTTAGAAATTTGATATTTTTAGTTTATTCAAAATTAAAGGAATTTCAAATTTGTATATTTTGTTTGTCATACCATTATAATTTTTGTGTTGAATTTAAAATAATAAATTTGAATTGTTTTATATTATATGATTGCCTAAAAAACCACGGAAATCAATTTGAAATAATTGATATAAAACTATATTGAAAAAAAAAAAAATTCAAATACAAATTATTTTTATTTTTCAACACAATTTAATTAAATATTTTCATTTATTTTTATAGTTTTTTAATGTTCATTCGTTGTTTTAATTTTGGTTTTGTTGTATATTTTGGTGCAATGTTTTTTTACGAGATTTTGATTTGTCTTTGCATTTCGGACATCAGAATTAAAATGTTGTATTTCAAATACGATTACAAATTTCCAATAATTTTGATGACATTGGGAGGAGTAGTTCAAATAACGATTTTGGTAGCCATTTTTTAGATATTCAATTTTGCATACATTTTGTGTAGACATTTTCTATTTTTTTCTCAAATTAAATATATCGGCAATTCTATGAAAATTACAAATGAAGCAAAATCTACCAAAATTGGTAAAAAGCTAGTAGTTTTAGCAAATTTCATTTCGTGTCAATTATGGATTTTGAATTTTAAATTATATGAATATTTGTAAAAATTAATCTTCTTTTAAATCATTTTTAGAAATTTAATTTGTTTTGAGTTTGAAAACATTATTAACTTAAAAATTCTGAATAATATTTTGTTAATAAGTCCGAAAGTCCTGATTTTACTTTTTACTTATAATATTAAAGGAAATTTTATCTACTTTACAAAAAAATTCATCTGATAAACGATCATTTTGAAGTATAGACTCAATTTTCTCTAACGTGCAGCTTGAAACTTAATTTTCTTTATATTTTTTTAATATTTAAAATATCAAAATTAATATTTATACGTCCCGAGAAATATACTAAAATCTTCAATTTGATACTTACGATATGTTCCAGAGCCCAATATAAAATCTAAATCGTAATTTTTTCACCATAGTTTTGATTAACGATATTAGAAATCAAAATTATGTTCCTGATTATATTAATCACTGAATAGATTGTAGATGACATGAAAATTTATTACTTTGTAAAACTAGTCGTTCGTTATGGACTTTGCACATGATACACACGCGAACTGCGAATTCCGAATATTCGCAATTCGTGATATTTCTTTCACATGAAACACGAACTGCGAAGTGTGAATATTCCATACAAAAACAAATTTGAGGTTAAAAACAAGCGAATTTTTTATTCGCAACAATGTGGATTGCGAGTGGATCGCGAATAATGAATGACAACAGTTCGCGACTAGATAGGTATTTCAATTCGCAGAAAAAAAAATAGTTTATTTTCATAAATTTCATAAAAAAAAATTTTATTTTTTATGTGTATTAATTAATTTTAAGCGCATTTTATTTAAGAAATTTATTTTAAAAAAATTAATTAAACATGGAATAATTGATTTGTTTGCAATTCGCAGTTCGCAGTTCGCGTATCATGTGCAAAGTCCTTTAGTATCATAAAAATAAATTAAGTAAATTTGGGAAATCTATAAGAACTTTAAAATTATCTGAAGTTATTACTATAGTTAAAATATATGAAATTGATAAATTTTGTCAAATCTTAAGTATTACTACAAAAATTTCATAAATTTCTATATACATATTTAAATATTTAACTAAAATATGCTCAAAACATTATAAATTTCATTAAATATATTTTTTTTTGTATTTTCTTTTATACCTTAAAAGCCTTAAAGGTTACACGATAGCAGCATCAATTTCGATAGTCAATTTCACCTTTTCTATACATTATATTTTTATAAACAAATTCTACATACACAAACCCAGTCAGATTTAGTGCTTAGTCCTTCTACCAATTTTCCATATGAAATAAATAAACCATCAAACTTTGTATTATATTGTAAGGATAAGGACTAAAAAAAAAAAAATATTCTATATGCAATAAAAATCCTTTATATGAAAATTCATTTTTTTTTTTTAACTTTTATTGAACCGCGTTCATAAAATTTAAAAAAATAAAATATAAATAAATAAATAAATAAAATTTCTTTGTTAGACTGAAGTAGAATATTAAGCAAAGCCATCAGAACACAATATTATAGTCAAAGTATTAAAATATTTATTTACCCTGATGTTATTATAACAAAGTCTTATATATAAATTTTTTTTAGAGAGAGATGGTATTTTTATAGCCTTTAAGAATTTGTGATTAAAATTCAAGAAGGTGAACCTGGTTAAAGGAACTATAAAAAAAGGAAAATTTGTACGCGATATAATGATATACATACGAGTATAATATAAAAAAAAAATTATATTATTTATTTAAATCAATTTTCTTCTACACATAAAGGAACAATCTATATACAAAATATTAAAGTGAAAAGCATTTTTATTTAAAAACAATTTTTCAATTTATGGAAAATTTATAATTACATTTAAAAAAAAAAAAAAATTACATAAAATATAATAGAATTTCTGAACCGTAATGGATCGATAATTGAAGAAAGTCAGTGTGAAAATGTTAAAAGACATTATTCAAAACTTGTAAAATTAAATTATATTAGAAATTTGATGAAAATTTTAAGAATATTGTTTAACTTTAAAAAAGATTCTATTAAATGAATTTAATTGGTTTGAAAAAAATATGAAAAGTTTTTACATATAAGTATATATTGACGAAAATATAATAATATAATTTATTAATTATAATATAATTTAATTTTAATTAACAATTACAGTGAAAACTCATTATAAGGAACTTGAAGAAAGTTGAACTCTAAAACATGTAAAAAAACAAAAAGAAATGCGATTTCAATTCAACAAAAAAGAGATATTATACGATAATTAGACGATGGTGTTAAAGTAAAGTAAGAACTTTATATAGTTTAACCAAAATACAATAATAAGTAAAATAAAGAATAACAAAGAAAATAGAACATAATTTGTTTCGAAGACCTTATGCAATATTTATTTTCACTTTTCCGCTGTATCCTCAATTTTTAAAATTATTATTTGGAGTTTTGGAAAAAGTTCATAAAATGCTTAAATCTTCAATTATAGATTGTAGAACAGCTGCATAGAATAATTGTGCAATACGTTAAGAAAAACATTTCAACGTCAAATTTTTGAAATATATATCAAAATTAATTGTAATAACGGAATTTCAATAATTTTTTTATATCACTATCAAAAAATAAAAGTAATTTTCTTTGGTACCGCAAAATAAATTTAATTTCTTTTTTGGTATACCAAATTCAATATAGGAAATTTTATTTCATATAGAAAAACGTTTTCACTTATAACGAATTTTCACTGTATTGAAATATTTTAAAATAATAAAATTTTTAATAAACTAAAAAGTATTTTCCAACATTAGTAAACTTATTATGAAGAAAATGTAAACTTTTTTGTATATAACCGTCCATATATAAATTGTTTTTTTTACTAGGGACCGGATAATAGTACGATTCGTTATGAGAAATTGGTATAAATCTTTCTTTATTCAACCTTATCATTAAAATGTCTTCGAGTAATTGTGATGATCAATTTTCTAGAATGCTACTCAAAATGGAATGAGGAGGTGGAAATGGCTCGTAAAGTGACATACAATATTAATATATGTATGACGATTTTTAGTGCAGCCAAGTTTGCTCTTCATAATTCCTAAAATTTTAATGCAAAAGTTGACATTTTTCGTAAAATTTTCTAACAGTGTCCAGGTTCCACGTATAAATAAAAAATCAGTGTAAATAAAATTGTATTTCGGTCATATTATTAAAAATGTAAGTATACAATTTTAGTTAAGTAAGTGCTTTTTAAAAAAATATAGTTCAAAAGTATATAATAAATCAAAATAGAAATAATTTAAAATAAATTAATCTTACAGTGATTTGTTTAAAATCAATGTAAAATATCTTGTTCATTTCGAAACATTGAACATATTGAAAATTCCGAATTAATTCATTTTCGTATCAATTCGTATAAATTGATCTACCAAAACATTTAACACCAATATTTATAAAAAGAATTTGATAAAATCGAAATAATAATGACATAAATGAAATTTTGAAGGCACCAATAGAATTGCTGAGAGAGAACTATATATTGACGAAAATGGGATTTATAGTAGATACAATTTAGAGTAGTACACAAAAATGTGTTATTCAATTGTGAAGCCAGTAATTGAATGTTATGTAAATAAAATTCATCCAAATGAAAACAAAAATATTGTAACAGCGCTCAAATTGACATATTTGACTAAAGAAGTATTATGAAAATTCCACAATAATCTATATAGCAAGCATGCAAAATAAATTTAGCGTTTTTAAACCAAACTAATCAATGATTAGAACGTTATTCGAATTACATAGTGATAATGCATTACGACAAAATGCATTACCTAAAATTACTTAAAAAAAAAATAAAGAAACAAACTTTATTCAACTGAAAACCAATTTCCATTTCATTATTATCGATCAAAAATTACAATACCAAATAGTTAAATTACTTTGAAGTCACCTTGTAGTTTTATACATAAATTGAAAAATTACTTTTTGATGTGTTAATTAAGTTTTTGTAAAATATGAAAATAGCTTCAATGCATTGAAAATAAGATAATGTAACTTTTCTGACAGTTGTTTTAATACATCATAATAGAAAAGTTTTCAAAACTTCAATTTTTTTTTTATATCTTTTGCGGGAAATTTTTTGTCAAATTGCATATACAAAGTTTTTCCAAAAAGCAATTTGAAAATACTTTTTTTTATAGAATATTTAAAATGTCTTTATATGTCATACAGTAAAGATAAAATTTATGGGGATAACTATAATATTGAAAATTTGGAAATCTAAAAATTAATATTAAAATTGAATTTAACATTCGAATTTATATATTTCCAAAGAATAATGGCTGAATGATCTACGCTGTTATTGAAATACTTAAACTATTTTGAAAATTTACCACTGATAATTTACAATGAGCTCAATAAAATGTTTTATAACCTACGAAAATAGTTTGAAATGTCAAAAATAATATCTTTTTGGATTATCTAAAAAGAAAAAAATTGAAAATTATATCAATCTAATTTAAATATTATTATATATTTATCAAGGACTTCAAAAATTATTATATTATGTCAAAAAAATATCATTAAATTTTTCATTTCTTCATTTCTCCTTTTTAAATAAAATAAAAATAATAAATTTATTGTAAGAACAGAGGAAAATTAAAATAAAAAAAAGTCCTTTAAAATTTAAAGAAAATTTATTTGCAAAAGGAATGATTCTTTTGGATATGTCGGAAAACTGAAATTAGTTTATGCTTTTTATTATTTTTGTGCTCTGGTTCTTTACATTATTATTACGATTACGAATTTATATTGTTCCCGTGAAACGAATTACAACCAGATCAGTTGTGACGCATGTCAGTTTTTTTTTGTATTTGTTGGTGGATATATATATAATTTCTAAAGGATATACATATCCGAGTTTAGTAATTGAGTGACATGTACCCAAGAGACCAAGGATATCAAATAATGGAATATAATATTTATTTTTATTTTTTTATTTTTCGTTTCTTAAAAATTTATAAACTAAATTAAAATTTTAATATTGCATTGTATAGTTTGCAATACGTTTTTTTTTGTTGGTTAATCTTAAGAGTTAGAAATTGGCTGGGCCAATTTGTAAAAGCGAAATTTTTTATATGGATTTAAATATTACGTCATAAAGAGCAATGTTTATTCGATTTTTATAATAACAAAAATTATTTTTAACACACGCAAGACATATAAAAAGAATTTATAACACACGCAAGACATATAAAAAGAATGTTAATAAGGGAGTTGGAATCAACGCAAGTTACGCAGGAGCAACAATTACAAATTGCGTAAACGACGTAGCTAGTTTTCAAATAATATGATATATGCTAAATATTATAATTTATAGGTCAGACTGGATTTAACGTATAATATTCTGAATTCTGTCACAATTTCAATTAATTTTTCTTCAAACGAAGAGTTTTGATTGTCAAATTTAGTGGTCAATGTTCTCAACGTGCGTTGGAAATAGAAATTATCGAATTTCTGCGTTCCGTTGAGTTTAACTGCTCCAATACGTTTTATATTAGTTGAATTTCTGCGTAACTTATGTTGATACTAACTAGGCTATAAGAAACATAAAAGATATAAAATAGGAATGGAATGTAAGATGCGTATGACAGTTACGAATTCCGTAAGATTGTTTAAAATTAAATTAACTTCAACTTTTTGTTAACTTGTAGAGGAAAATTTTGGAAATTCAATTTTTGTTTTCAAATTGATGTGTTTTTGTTAGAATTAAATAAAGTATCCATTTTAAATGAACTTTTATTCACAAAATCAACATCTCACATCTGTCATTTTACAGATAAATTTGTTCCGATTCCAACGTCTGTTATAAAACACTGCAAACATTTCTTAACATTTTTACCATCATGAACTTTCTTTAACATTCGCATGTCATAAGACATAAGTAGTTGAGAATGTGTTAAATTAAATTAGGCTTTATGCGTCTTTCCATTATTAATATTTAATTGTAGAGTAATTAAAATATTAATAAATAATAAGTAATCCTGGCTGGGATGAAAAAACTTATTTTTTAGTTTTTTGGTAGTTTGATCTAATTAAATAAATAATTAATTAAAAATGGTGGATAGCAAATAAATGACTTTATATAATTTAAAATCTCGGTACATCAAATTATAATAAATTTATAGTAAAATTCGTAAATATCTAAAAAATTAACTCCTGTTTGTAACTGTTTTCACAAACTGAATCAATAAATGAAATATTAAATTCCGAGAATTCGATTCAGACATTTTAGATTATTAGTTTAGATATTAATACTTCGGTAAATGAATAGGCTGTTAAAATAGATTTTTGTTAATTATATTTTTTATTAAAGTTAAATCATTGTAAATAATTTATTATTGCAAAAATTTATCCGACAATGGCTTCAGTTATTCTACAATTTCAATTATTTCTGTACTACTTCAAATCCAAAATTTAGATAAGTTCGAAAATTTGTTCAGTCCAGAAGATTCCTCTGGAAAAGTGAACGAAAATATTATAAAATTTATAAAATTTAACGAAATTTTTCCAAAGTCTACAATAACTGAACCTTAATGAGTAATTTTCAGATATACTTATTATGGATAATATGATAAAAAAAAGTTACTAGGCTAGGGGTAACTAAAAAAACTTATTTCTTTAATGCAAAATTTCAAGGGTTATATAATTTCAAGAACGTATACAAAATTTCAGATATCGTAAGACAATCAAAAATTGTTTTTACATGATATTATTTTAGCATGGACTGTTGCAAGAGTGAGAGTCTATTACCAAATTTAATTCAAATCGTTTATTATGACAGATATTGCTACAAGCGGATCTGAATTTTGTGTTATTTATGGAATCTTCACCTTTGATTTATTACAATACATTTTAAGGTTATTACAGAACTAATCGATGCGGAGGGTACAACGGAGCCTCGAGGTCTGGGTGCATGGAACTAGTTTCGATACTCAAATCAACCAACCAAGTAAATTTAAAGTTGATACCTATGTAGATATTTTATTGGCCACTATCTGAGGAATATTATTCAAGGTTACCACATACCTCAGTACTCATTATCTTTCATCAATCTCCAAGAAGTAGGGAATATAAATAATAGTAATATTTATTAAATAAAATAAAAAATTTATTAAAAAAAAATGTTCAGTTAGTTTAAGGAATAATATGAAAAAGTTAAATATGTTAAATATGTAATTATAACAATGACAAATATGTAGAAATAAAATTAATAAAAAATGTATAATTTTTGTTACAAAAAAAAAAAAAAAAAAACAATACAAAAAGACAATAATTCCAAGCAATTTAATTGATTTATTATTCGGTTTTAATGTTATGTACAATTTAGTAAAGGAAAGTCATAACTGTTATGCCTAATGTGAGTTTTAATTACCATTAATTTACTTTTTTATTTCATTTTCATTTCCAACATTAATTATTACAACATTTTTAGTTACCCTTTTATTTGGGGGATGCGTGCATAAATGTTATTATTTTTATTTTTTATTTTCTATAGCATTCAAAATGAATAAGGATAAAAATAATTCAGAAAATGCTAATTAAAAGGAAACGGCCAATTACGTGATTCCTAATGAATTTATATATTCGAAGTTATATACATTTTTTTTTTTATATCTTTTGTAGATTTCTATGTTGGTAAAAATAACTATAAAACAACAAATTATATTAAGGTATTTTAATTGAAATATAGAACAAAAAATTATGACTAAGTTTTTAGCACGTGTTGAAATTATTACTTGACCTTAAATTTTATGACAATCATAATTTTGTAATTGTAAATTTCTACAAACGAAAATAATTTTATTAAAAGTTAGATTTATAAAAAATCTAAATTTAAATTGTATTATTTTGTCAGTATAACATAACAATAATAATCACTTGAAAATTGTTAATATAAAAATCACTTGCAGTACATGAACATTCTTTACTTTGGAACTGACCATTTCAGATATGAAAACGAGGAATTGGATTAGCCTTACTTTAAGGATTTTTAAAATGAAATCTACCTCATGGAAAACATGGAAGTAACTTGGTCTTTAAACCTGTTGGGCTATGAAATGTTGATAAAAATATTATAATAGTTGTATACCTTCCAGGAAGAACATACTAAACGACAAAATTGTAAATAATAATTTTTATGATATATTGTTATAATTGGTTTTAAACAACTTATTTGGTGTACTTTGTACACTTCTATATTAATTACAAATAAAGTCATAGGCAAAATAAATATGTGATATGTGAAATATTTACGTATAATATAAATTCTATTCTCTGAGAACCACTAATGAATTAAGGGCCTTCATGATGAAAAGTAATTGTAGCATGTCATTTAGTTTATCCGAAATTGCTTAGAACGTAACAAAATCTAAAGTTTGAACAAATTTTATAATGAAATAAAATAATTTCTGATTAAACGATAATTTGTATTGTACTAAGCGACAAACTCTTATCAGCCAATATGTCTTAAGAGACAAAAATTTATTTTTATTTAAAATAAAATTTTATGGTACATTTTTAACTTACTTAGTATTAAAAATTCCTTCTTAAATCAATTCATTACTACATAAAATACTTAATATTTTTCGTTTCTCTTAGAATTTTGAAAATGTCGCTTAGAACATTCTTCCGAGACATCTTAAATATATTTTATAAGAATTCGGTTTTTAATCTGATATATTCGGAGAACTAATATTTGTGGTAATAATTCAACAACAATTCAATATTTGTCAAAATAACTGAAATATTATTATTTTCGTTTGAAGGATCTACAAAGGGTGAAACAAATTATATCGAGTTAGAATACAAGAATTTATATTAAAATATTGTATACAAAAAAAAAATCTTTAATTTGACAAAATTCCATTTAATCATAATAATTAATTGATGTATGCGGCTTTTATTCAAATATAACTTAATATCTAAATTCCATTTAAACAAAATACAATCCATTGTCATAATTACTCGGGTTAACAAAATAAAAATTTTCATCTTTCCATTTTCCTATCTATAAATGCTTTTCTGTCTACCTAATAATAATATTTCCCAACCTTTAGTAGTTATACTAAAATATTAAAATCCCAACCTCCACTAAATATTAAAGGTTGGTATATAACAATTGTACGAATAATATAATCCATATATAAACATACCGAATGAGTCCAAATAATTTTAATATACAAAAAAAAAAAAAATTAAAGTGCCGCTAATGCTATTAGTCCTAATTAATGTAATTCTATTGTTCTTAGCTGGAATATCATTTTTTATTCTATATTTGCATTCAACCTAATCAACGCATGTTATGTAAATTATATTTATATATATGTATATAAATGTACATATGTATATTATGAATAAAACATGATTTTGTGTATCTGATAACTTTTATATGTAATTACTTGTAGCCGAATTTGTATCCACTAGTAGTGAATATTTCGTAGATTATTATGCAATTATCTATCACGAATTAAAATTGTTATTATTGTTGTGTTCAATAATTATAATTATTTTTTTGGGTTTTAACATTAACAGAGTTTTACGATGAACTGGAAAAAAAAATTACATGTTTTCCATTTTTTACATGTTAAAAATAATGGCGCCATCAATCATAATGTACTTGCTTAAATCTTTATTATAGAAGACTGAAAAACAGAATTTGGAACAATTATTTTAATAGAGATAACTCGCCAGTAACAGCCTGGAATATCCTGTAAAACACTCCGATTATTCGCTGGGCAATATCGTATATAATTAGCAAACTACTTCGCTGGTATAATGGTAAACACATTTATATGAAAATGAGTTTATATTTATGCTTAACGCTATGATGAGATGAGCTGGCGATTACTTAAAAAGTTTATTGCTTTATTAACTGCAATAATACTTCGGTTCCAAGAGTATTTCTTAACAACCGTATTAAAAATATGTATTATTCTACAGTGAGGAAGCATGAACGCTGTCATAAAATTTTAACTGTATCAATTTATCATTAATTTCTACTTTGTACTATTAGTGATTAATCAAATTGCTCTGTTAGTCCTAGTATCTGGTGTTGCTATCATCCGATCTTATGCATTTGCTATTTTAAGTACGCTTTATTCAAGAGAAGGTTTTAAGTACGCTTTATATCAACACAGTCAAGTCACTCGTATCACTTAATTGATTATAGCCAATAGATTTATAGTACGAATGAAGCGAAAAGCATTGATCCAAATTACAATAACATCGTATCGCAATTCAAAGTTCAATAAATTAATTATTCGAAAATTTTACAGCAATGCATTTACTTTGATAACGTATTGCTAACAGCATATCTCAATAAATTTACTTTCAAATCTTAACCGGATTTACGTTTACCGTAGACAAAACGTATATATTAAGTTATCGTATAACTCTTGCTAGTACTGTATATTGGATGGAGTTTATAATGAAATATTTTGAATATTTTACATTAAATTTATAAATTATAATTTTTTGAATTATTATTTAAGTATTTAGTAAATATTAATATCTTATTTGTAAATCTGTATTTCTAAATTCATTAAAATGCTTTTAAACAATAATTACCTAAATAGAATATTTTAAGAATGCATTCGACAGAATCAATAAATAGAATTTCTAATTTTAATTCATATAATAAATTATTTAATAAAAGTAAATTCAACAATTAACAAAAATATTTTTAAAAAAAATTAAATATTTAGTATATTTTATTATATATTATGTTATTTAATATTTACTATAATTATTGTTATTTAATTCATTTTTAAATAAATACAAAAAAAAATGTTATTTTCGTTATGGGAATAAACACACTTGCATTATTTTAATTTACATATTATTCAAATTAGGTTCAATTATTGTACTGGATTCTAATTGGATTAATAAAATATATATAAATAATATCAGTATTAAAATATATTTCTTTATTGCAAAATAATTCCATAGAAACATCAGAAAATGTTAAACATATCATTAAAAATGTTATTCCATAAAATAAATTACTGAATTTCATAAATTTTAATTTGATTACTGGAATTTTAAAAATTTCATGATTAACATAAAAATTATTGATTAACAGAAATTTAAATTAAATTATATGCAAACAGATTATATAGAAAATGAACTGCCAAGTGTTTATTAATTTCAAAAAGCAATATAATATTTAAATTACTTATGTTCGATTTCACAGTGAGAGCTTAAAGTTCAAGATTAACTAAACAAATTGTGTGGCTTAAGTTTGTAACTTAAGATTACTTGTTATTATAATCAAAATTTACTTTAACACGTTCACGCCGGTGCTGCTTTTTGTATTTCTGTTCATCCGGCGGGGTTGAAAATATTTCTGTATATTATAAGGCCACCAGTAGTACACGCCACCAGATGAAAAATTCACATGTGAGCCACCGGTAGTACACGCCGGTTTGAACGTGAACCAAAATTTGTGAATTATTGTGAATTATAAATTGAAAATAATGTTTATGTGAATGAAAATGAATTAACTGATTATAAAATTGTAATTTGTATGACCTAACCGTCAAATAGTGTAATGATGGTGAATTATTTAAATAGGCTTGTTATGATACCATGAAAAGGTAGATTGCTATTAATTATTTTATAGAAGGATGCCATACTATTTAAAACTAGTCAATTCACGTCAATCAAAGCAATTATCCGCAAAATCATTATCAGATCTTACACTAAAAATATAAAAAAAAAAATCAATAATTATTTACAAATTGGTTAAGTGTTTATCATTAAAAATTAATCTTTTACATAAATGTGATATTAAATTTGTAAATTCAGTGGAAATTATTATTATATAATTGATTAGTATACATAATTATATACGTACGGTAGCATATGACATATTCGCTCTATGTAAACTTTTACAAAATTATAAAAATTCAGCCAAGTAATTTTACAACAATTAGAAAACCTGAATGACATTATACAAATCAGTTTTTATTTCAAATTAAATATGAAAATTTAATTTATAAATCAAATTGTGTCCCCCAAAAAAGTTATAATGAATAATAAAAGTTACCCTTTTCCACGGTATAATGCATAATTATGTTTAAAATTGATCTCTTCTCTTACTTACTAAAAATTTAAGTATAAATTAAACATATTTAATATAAGAGCACTTTATGAAAGTATCAAATTTTAAGTGCAACATAAATGGATATTATATAATTAATTTTAATGTACCGTATATAGTAAAATAATCTTATAAGTTACATCGATGATTTTTATAAAATTAGCATATAAAAATTTGTGTAATGCAAAAACAAGGAAAAAACGAGGTCATTGCTATATAAAAGTGCAATTAAAGCATATAAAATGTTTAAGGTAATATTCAATTTTTAATGGAACTGTGTAAATTATATTAATAATATTTTCAAAATTCATAAACTATTAGCACTTTAAAATAACTTCTATTAACTCTTTAAATCTATAAGTCAAAAAATATATGCAACATATAAAATAAGAATAAAATCTATGTGATAACAATATTTTAATTTTAAAGACTATAAAGAAATTTTATTTATACTTTATAATTCAGATAGTGATAAACGCTGAATACAGGGTGATTTTAATTTCATGGATTCAGGAAAGAAGATTAATATCATTTTTGTAAATATTTTATTTGATGTTGGTATACCAATTTACAGAATTAGGCTATGGTTCAAAGATGTATTATTAACATTTCTAAAAGTTACGTTATTCGGTAACGTTATAATTATGTTCCATAATTTTGTAAATTTCATAAAGATTTATATTTTTTTTAGGAAATCGTCATTTTGTTGTGTATAAATACACTGCATTATCTTAAACTAAGTTGACCATGCGTCTATACAGACCTTTACGAGCATGCGTATGTATAATCAGGCCTTTAAATATTAAAGTCTAAACGGGCCTAAACTTAGTCTCCAAAATGAAGGTTGTATTGGTGAATTGCATAAAAACTAATGCATTTTACCTGATGTAACCCATATAATTTCAATGTAACGGTATTGAAATTATATGACATAGGGCCGGTTTTGCTGAATTGCAGAAATAAAATCCCATTAAAGCGGTGCAAATTTATCGATTGTTGGTCATTCAATTCACTTGCTTTGACTAGTTGACTTCCCCCTACCCAAGGTAAGGAGTAAATTGTTTTACTCTAGCTATTAAATGTTTAATAATAAGTCCAGTAAAAAAATCCTCAGAGTCAATTTTAAATTATGGTACGTTAGTTATTACATGGATCATGATGCTTTCCAATCGTTAAAAACAATTTTCATAGCATACTTTTCGAATTTGAAATCAACCTGTAATTGTAAATGTAGATATAACAGGTAAATATACATTTACATAATTTAAATTTTTTTATTTTATTTTTACATTACATAATACTCGCTTCATTTTTCACATAAAACTGAATTTTCTTTGTGGCGCTTTATTTTGACATTTACCAAAAAAAATATTTTATGCACATATTATAAATATATTTTAGGAAACGATTTTTTTTGGCTTTATCGTTTAACATTTTCATATATTTTGCATTGTATTATGATATGCAGCGTAAGAACTATAGTAAAAACCATGGGCGTATCTAAAGGGGGCCATCTCTGTCTAGGTAAAGAAATTAAATAATTTTTGCACAATATTATTCAGCAATTAATTTGACAACGCTATCGTTAAAGATACATTTAATATTATTTACTATTCACGATTTTTGTATATTATTCAGTTTTAAATACTTTAATGATTAATAAGCTTATTGATAATAATATAATCAGCTCAAATAGCTTTAAAAGTCTACTGAATATAATAAATTATTCTGACGACTGATTCAATTATTTTAAACTTCAATATAATTGATTAAAATTAAAAGTAATTTGTAAAGTAAATAAATGAGGTCTAGAAAAAAAAAATTTTATAACTACAATTTTGTTAAATCTATTTGACATTACTAGTCAGTGAGTGAGTGTTCCATCTACAGAAAGTAGTTTTTTAAAACCCCTTTAACAGGCCCTGTTAAATATTAACGAGGAAATTGAAATCGATATCTTAGAAATGATTAATTCTTATGGTAAATATTTAAAATTTCGGTTGCCATTTATGTTTCTACGTATAAATTTTATATTTTTAATTATAATTTCTATTAACAAATTGATAATGTTGATAAATGATGAATGCTAATCATCTTCAGGTCAGCAATACACTATATTCTTTTTGAAAAATAATTTAAGACCGAGTTTTTTAAAAATAACATTATAAACTTTTATGTAATTAATTCTCTCTATATTTAATTAGTTGCAATAAAATTACTTGCAAATTCTTTACAAAACCTAATTGATATAATTTACAGGCCCCTAAAATCAAAGAAAATAATGGAAACTATAATAATAATGTAAGCAAATTATTATTTCTTGAAAATTTATATAAAATCAAATTTAGTAGTTAACAGCTACCAAAGTCTGACAGCTAAATCAACCAGAAAACTGAACACAGCAAAACTGGTAAAACTTTCTAGGAGACAAATGACAAAAATGTTGAAATAAGAAATAGAACTAAATTCTCCGATGATGTACAAAGATCAAAACAAAAATGGAACCTGGCAGGACGCGTAGCATACTAAACTTCAACAAAAGAACAAAAAAGACTTAATGAATTAAGGGTGAATCAAGCTAATAATAAGAAGAAGAAATCAATTAACATAACCTGAAAAATTATTTCAATTTATTAAATGAATAATAAATATTATCTTAAAAAAAATATAATTTAATTTAACAACATAAAAACAACAGGAATTATTAATTTCCACTACGCTTCATTAATAAGCTGGTAATTTACAATATTTTACAATTATTTATGTAAATAATAATGTAAACACAACGGTTTTTAAAATAACGTTATTTAATATGAGGAACTTATCAGTAACAAACTGTTAGTTTTAATTAGAATCCTTTTTTTATTTTAATTTTGTATTTTATTTATTTATTTTTTATATAAATTTTAAAAACCATGAATTAACAAGCGACAGCGTAGTGAAAAGATAATCATAAAGGTAAATCTAAAGCTAATGTTAAAGTTATATGACTAGTACTAATTTCTATAAGGAAATAAACCTATAAAATTATTAAAAACAATAATGAAACAAAAATAAAAGTATTTCCATTATTATGTCCTGTAGGACCTAAAAGAGTTTTAAATTTTTTATGTAGTGTTAATAATTATTTCAAATGATTTGATAACGATAGTAGCATTCCTTTTAGTGAAATAGTAACATGGAAGTCTACAGCTAGTGGTAACCTGTTAATTTGTTTATTTTTTAACGCTGGTACTACAAAATCTAGTTTTTCTTAACCTTTTTTCTTTTTATTAAATTTCTAAAATTTATGCCTCAAATTAACAGGTTATAGACAAGCGAAGTAGTAGCGTATTTTACAGAACAGCAAAGCTTAATCTGTTAATTTTTATGTTTTGTGATGCTTGAACTACAATTTCAGTTTGTCCTTAGTGAATATTTTTATTTATAGACAGATGTCATAGTTTTAGAACTACTTTACCCTGGGTAGGTGGTGGTCTATTAGTTTGAAGGTTTAATGTTTTGTTTTTAAATAATTATATTTTTATTATGAAATTCAATTATTTTTAAATATAAATTATCTTCTTAATTTTTAAATATTCTTTTTATTTTTAAATCTCATTTATTTTTGTAATATCGTAATTAATTTTTTTTTTTTATTTTCCATATTATATAAAGTTCTGAAACCAAAACTACCAAAATTATTAAAAAATATTATCTTTCCTCGGGACAATATCTCTCTTTACATTTTACATATCTAAACAGATTAATTTAAACCAAAATAAACAAAAATTATCTTTTTCTCAAAATGAATCCTTCAAATTAATTCAAAAGCAATTAAAACTTTTGTTGATATTGAGTCATTAAGTAAATGTTTTTTTTTCTTCGGTAAGGTTATAATATTCTAGTAGATTTACGAAGAACAACACAATAAAAAAATTAATTTGAAAATTAATGTCCTCGAAAGGATAAAAAAAAATTTTTTTATAATACCTTTACATAAAATATGAAATTATAAAATATTATCATTAACAGTAAAGTAAATAAAATGTTAAAAAGTTTAATTTTTATTTAAATTCAGCAATTCAACAAAAATTTTATTTTGAAGAAAAATTAACCCACACAATAAAAATTATAAAAAAAAAAAAAAAAAAATAGTAAAAGTTTTTCAATTATGAAAAAAGATACAAATTTTCGTTCAGGTACAAACCAAACAAAATAAGAAAAATTCGTAAACTTTTCAGATATTATAAATTTTTTTTGTCTTGCCCCAAAAATGAAAACATAAAAACTTGTTAATAAAATGTAACTTAGAAGTGCAAGGATAACTATTTACAACAACAACAATGTCGATATCATTTTCATCTTTAAAGGGATGAAATCTATAGAAAATGATCAACAAAGTTTTTGACTATACTTTAAGTATTGTAAAAAGTCTATTGTTCTATGTTAAAAGTTGTTGGATACTTGCTTTAAAGAGTTACAAAATGCACTAAACTGGCAAAAATATTATTGGTTATTTTCCGAAACTGTGCAGCACAGAAATTATTTATAATCACGAGATTTGAATAGAGGATTATAAAATATTTTATTTTAGATTTGAACTTGTTCATTACGATTACGAGGAATTATACAACAAATATGAAATATTGCGATGGAAAGATATAAATTTTGTAAAACGTAAATTACTTTGAAATCCATTTTTGTTTACGTTTCCGAAGTTGAATATTCCATAATTCCAAAATAAAGTTCATGCACCCATCAATATCTAATACACCTCAGTAAAAACACTGTCACTTCTTCATTATCGTCACTTTTTGATAATCAATCGAATGAATAAATACAAGTGTTCTGTAGTTTATTAACCTTTTGGATGTTCTAATTTATTCCCTTGTATAAATTTCGGCATACTCCTCCTCATCATTGTGGTAATCTTTCTTTGATTTAAACATATTAATGACATATGCCAGCCAGATCGATAATACTGACATTTTATACGAAAAATGTACAACAAATCACAGTATAAATTTGTAAATGAAAAAATTTGTTAAATTGATTATTTCGATTTCAAAATTAGTTAAATCAAAGCTTGTAAATCTTTCAGATATTATTGAAAACTTTCGAGTATGGTACAATTTAAATGTTGCGAAGCAGAAAGTGTGCTAATTATACCCACTAAGATAATTAATTTCCTTGTATCTAATAGTTCGTGATAGTTTTTATTCATACGATGTCTTTATCTGTTAGTAACAAACTTGATTGGAAATTTAGTATTGTGAATTGTGACAGTTTGTCATATAAAATATTTAGTATAAAAAGTTTTGTTTTTATAAATGAAACTTTTATGAAATAAAATTGGATATTAGATATTATTATATCTTGGTTTTGTGGTACTATTTTTTGAAATTCTCTTGAATTTTATTTGGTAATTTTGGTAAATATTATGTCAATTCCAATTAAAGTTCCCATAAAATAATTGTGTTGAAAGAGGTAAAACTTTGCTAGGAACAGTTTATAAAGCCTATTAATATCAAAATTGTAATATTAGTTTTACTAGAATGGAATTATTTATATATTTTTTAATAGTAAACATGAAATTATCAACTTCAACAAAAAAAAAATTAATTATAAAAATAATAAAAAAAAAATTATTACATCCTAAAATTCATTAAATTTTCCTGGCATATTAAAAATATAAAAATAAATAACTACAAAAAAAAAATCAGTTTAATAATTAAATTTATACTTTATTGGACATGTATACAACACACACACACATTCAGACTGGCCTCAAGGCTTCATTTTTTAAAAAAATAAATAACCTAAAAAATATAATAAAATCTCAGCCGCTTTTGCACAACAATCGTAAAAGTAGATTTTAAATAAAAAAAAAATGGAATTTGTACTACTCTTATTATGTGTATTTTTTTAACGAAGTGAATCCTTCCAATATCCTTACGGCAATAATAATATTTCTCATTGTATTTTGGACAATAAAACACTGTTTATATGGTTGTATATATAAATATTGAACATAAATGAACCCATCATTCATTAAATTTTTGGTATTTTAGCCTACGGTCTTTCAGATTATATCCTCGTTTAATAAAACATTTTTCTCTGTTCAAATTTTTTTTTTTTAATAAATTTTGTTTTACAAAATATTTTCATGATTAACTCTGTGCCTATAATTTTAAACTATATTTTTGTGAATTAACGCCATTGCGTTTTTTAATGAATGGACACTGAGAGAAAATAAATTTTTGATATTATATAAAAATATTATTTTTATTATTTTTGTTTTTTAAATAATTTTTATTATTAACTTTTTGTGAAATATTAATTGACATCAATAAGCTTTTCGGTTGCTAATTTGTCAATTCATTCAATTAACTCTGAAATAATGATAAAATAAGTTCTAAATTTAGTATGTGTATATCTAATAATATTGGACTAACCCGGAACAAGAAGTAGGTGCTCGTCAAACTATAGACTCTGTTGCTGTTAATCAAGAAGAAAATGGAATCTGCTCTCTCTTCTTTATTACTGATGCTTATATTATTTAGAATTGAAATTTTTAATAATTAATATTAAAAATAGCTTTATTGCTATTAGGCTATTAGTTAGTACTCTAGTTTAATATAGTTTTACAGAAATTTTAGACTAGACGTAATTAGATACATTTAAAAAAAAAATATTTAAAATTTGGTATTGATTGGAAGAATTTCGATATTAAAACTTAGTCAGTAATTTAATAGTTAAAATTGAACTAGTAGAAAAGATATTACCAAATCAACGAAATTTGTATTTTTTTTCTATAGCTCTCTGGTGAAATAACATTAGTAATGTGTCAGCTGATATTCTACCAATAGTGAGCCAATATAATTTCACCAGAAAAGATTTGACTTAGTCATAGTTCTAATATCTTTGCTACTTTATAGTAATTAGTTATAAATAAATCTGATTCTATTAGAAAATGAACTATAATTATTTAAATTGGTTGTTTTGTAAGGAGGGAGTATCCGAAAATCTCTCGCACTGGAACCACATATATGCCCGTTGTACACCTCAACTTGATGGCTCCATCATACAGCATAATGCATAATCTAACAGCTTCATTGCTATACTATTAATATGTAATAAATTGATTTTGAATTTAAAATTGTTACCAGAACATTAACTTAATTCTAGGTTAGGTCGAACATTTTACTATCTGTCCGACATTATGTCATAAAAATATTGATTGAGCTAATGTTGTATAACTTTTTCTTCTTTACTTTGAGTCATGAATAAATTCCAGTAGCCAAAAGGTGACTCATAATTTGAAATATATTTCCTTTTGAAGCCTAAAACGTCATATAATTAATGATGTCACCAATAATTGTTTAGAATATCGTTATCTAAACGAATTATTTAAATTATTTTCCAAATATATCAGTTTGATAATAAAAAAATTATATCATAAATTCCCATATTTTCTTTTATAACTATTACCTCCAATAATATTGAAATTTGAAATTTTGAAATAAACCATTAAAAATATATTTCGCGCACGTCAGCTAATATTTTACAATAAAGAAAACGAATGAAATTCAAAGGGTAAAATCCAGTAAAACATTATTTTATTCCATTGGTACCTGACCATATTTATAGACAGTAGAGAAACGGCAAAAAAAAATATGATTTATCATTAGTCCCATATGTTGGCATGTAGTTTTTAATGTATTATTCCGTTTTTATTTTCATTTTAAACAACAATTTTTATATTCAAAAAATAATATACAAATACAAAAAACCATAAAAATTATACCTTCTTTGTTTGTGCGGTATTTCATTAAAGTTCAGCATAGAAAGGACAATACATAATTTGTACAAAAAAAAAAAAAAAATTATGTACAAAGAACATTAAAGCTCATTGTTAGTTTTTTTTTAATGTTTTTTTATGTTTACCCTCAAGTGGTTTTATGATTTTGTATATATTCTATTTCCTTTGAATAGTTTCAACATGTGAGTATATAATGTAATCCTTTCGACATCTGCAAATGAAATTACAAAGCCAAGAATTAGTTTTAATTAAATGTTCACCTTTTTTTTGTATTTAAAGGATTTATTTATATGTATATATATGTAATATTCGCGTTGGTATGTTCATTGTTTGTGAATGCATTTTGCATTATTTCCAAAGATAAAATGTATTTTTCCTATATACAAAATAAATATGTTTTTTTTTGCAATTGCATTTGAAGTTTAATGTCTGCAAATTCATTGTACATAAAATTATGTTTACTTAAAAGCAATAACAACCAAAAACATACAGAAAAGATTAAAATCTATGGAAATAAACATTTATAAAATAAAAGAAAGACGAGTAAATAATCTTTGATCAAAAGTTAAAGAGGAAAAGCAAATGTTTATTAATTTGATAATAACGTTAATAATAATAAAGCAAACAATTTGGTAGTTTAAAAAACTATACATAAAAAACGAATCCTTCCTTGTTAAACGTTTTGTAATTTGGTCTTACGAAGTGGAAATATTAATGATAATTAGTTAATTTTTGTTGAACATCGAAGGGGGATGCAATCCTGAAAGTTTGACCTAATAAAAAAATGTTCTCGCGTTTAATTGAAGTAGGCACATAACTTGCCTTGGGAAATTATTTATGAACCCAGCAGGCATGAAACAATAAATTAGTAATTTTTATTCGTATACCTACTTTGACAATAATTTACATTTGTCATAGTTTCATAAAAATGGCAATATTTTTATAAATAAGAAAATGAATTTACTTTTTATTTTTTTTTAAATATTTATTATCAATTTCATTTTAATGTAAATTCCAGGCACCATTGCAATCCATTTGGGATAATGCTAGTATCCATTGCATGTCAATTGTAATCACCACAGGAAAAAAAATACTTCAGTAAAGAGGATAGTTATAAATAGTCGTGAATGAAATTCATTAGGGAACTAGTAAATTTAACATTTTAAAAGCTATTTTTTTATTGTTCCAGTTTTAGTTTTGCTAATATAATAAAGTTTTTATTTTTAGGTGATTTCATGGCGAATTTATTTAGTTTCTGGAAGTCCTTTTTTTTAATTATAAGTTTCCTTGTTAGTAGGCGCAAAAACTCGTTGAATGAATTCATTTGGCATGTTCTATTGTAATAACAACGAGTTTTATATGAATTCAATATAACTTCTGTGTAATGAAAAAAAAAATCAATTTCAACAAGAGGCTTTTAATAGTAATACATTTTTGGTGGTCTCAATACAGGTAAGATCTAAAGTTCTGATTCAAAACTGAAAACAATATTAATGTTTTAGTCTGCAGTCAAATATGTATGTGTCCTAAAATTCACTACTTTACTGTGTTGTGTATAAACAATTTCGTCACCTGATGGTAACAATTTTCAAATTAAATCAATAATGCAATAATACAAAATGTAATAAAAATTAATAATGCACTAAGTGCTATATATAAGATACTTGCAACAATTATACAAGGGAGACTTCAAAACAAAATCGAAGGAAATCTACGAGATGAACAGGCTGGCTTCCGCCCACATAGAAGCTGCGTAGATCAAACCAACACTCTGCGCATAATAGTCGAACAATCTATAGAATGGCGTACACCTCTATACCTGCTGTTCATTGATTTCCAGAAGGCCTTTGACACCATCAAGAGAGTTGCAATATGGAGAGCATTAAGTAAGAAAGGAGTACCCCAGAAAATAATTAACATTATTAGAGCAATGTACGAAGATGCGGATCTCGCGGTACTGCATAATGGAAACATCAGTGACTCTTTCACTACAAACACAGGAGTAAAGCAAGGATGCCCACTCTCACCTCAACTGTTCACAATTGTCCTGGATGAAATTATGAGAGAAGTCTGCATGCAGAGACGTGGAATAACTTGGAGTCTCACACGACAACTCGAGGACTTAGACTATGCGGACGATATTTGTCTACTCTCACACAAGCTCAGCGACATCCAAGCTAAATTAGAACACCTCGCAAGATTAGCACGATGCGCCGGATTAGAGATAAATATCCAGAAGACTAAGGCCATGAGAATCAATACCTGCAACAGAGGAGACATTACCATCGAAAGAAACCCCGTCGAATATGTAGATAGCTTCTGCTATCTAGGTAGTGTAATAACAACAGACGGCGGCGCAGAAGCAGATGTTGATAACAGACTTCGAAAAGCAAAGTCAGCATTCGGACAACTACAACCTATATGGAGGAGTTCCCAGATTTCCAGAAACACGAAGCTCAGAATATTCAACTCATGTGTTAAATCAATACTAACATATGGTAGCGAAACCTGGTTGATTTCGAACAACATCATTCAAAAATTACAGGTATTCATCAACAAATGTCTCCGTATCATATGTCGAATATTCTGGCCAAACATCATCAGCAACGTGGATCTGTTAGAAATGACAAGAGAGGAACCAATTGTGAGACAGATAAAGAAGCGCAAATGGAAATGGATTGGACATACCATCAGGAAAAAAGCCGACAGTATAACCAGGATGGCGTTAGAATGGAATCTTCAAGGCAAAAGATCCAGAGGCCGTCCCAAGAACACCTGGAGACGATCGGTACTCCTGGAACTAGGAAAATGCAATCTCACTTGGAATTGTGTAAAGACAGCTGCAACCAACCGAGTGAGATGGAGATGCCAAGTGGAAGCCCTATGCTCCCAGGAGGAGTGATAAAGGAAAAAAAAAAAAAAAAAAAAAAAAAAAAAAAAAAAAGTGCTATATCATCGAGAAGTCATTAAACGAACTTTATAGTTGGGAGTCTGGTTTTGTTGAGTTAACAAGAAAAACAAAGTTAAGTTAAAAGGAACGAAATTGTATATAAACAGAAAGTAATTGTCAGTTGCAGCCAGTCGGTCAGTGATAGCTAGTCAGTTAGATCCTTCTGACAACTGTTTTATGCAACCCATCCCTTTTTGTGGTATCTCACTTAGTTCCGCTAAAGCAGCTTTAAATTACTTGCTAAACAAAGAAAGAGATAAGCTGTGGCATGCAACCCCAAATTACAGACAAGCCAAGAAATTCATACCCTGTATTTCTAATAAAAAGGTACTTGAACTACTTAAACTATTAGATAACCAAGTGCGCCTACTAACCAATATTCTCTCGAGACACTCAACTATCTCAACAATCACCTCAACACAATAGATAGGTCACAGTTATCCCGATGCATATTATGTAACGAAGATATTATGTAATTACATATGTCGTATTCGAATTCGAATTGCAATAATTTTTAAACTATAACTTTTAGAAATTCGTTATTAGGCTCCTTGTACATAAACTTGTGATCCATTCATTGAATTTATTCTGTCAATAACTCGAAGATATAACAAATATAACGAGAAATGTAATTTTTAAAAGCAATAGGTTGGACTAATAATAATTGTAATTATTGAAGTAATTAGCTTACGATTACAAATCGACTATTTGTAATCGTAAGCTAATTACTTCAATAATTGTTATCGATATTTCCTTAACCTTATCAAATGATACAACTAATCTATATTTCAACACTACCAAGATCAAAATCTAATAAATATTTTGGAATAAAATTAGTAAAAATAAAAAAAACTTTTATTATGTCCTTTTTGCCACTCAATAAATTTTTAATAAATTGAGCCAATCTAAAAACAGTTCATTTACAGTAATGTATTCCTTTGATAACTTCCCAAAATTAAATTTATTTGAATAAATCTAATATAAATAAATCTTTTACAAAATATTTTCTTTTTTTTTCCATTTTCATTTTCATTTTATTTATATATTATTATATATAAATTTTTTTTATGTATAGAAAATGATCAACTTAAAGTTAAATACTAAATCAATAATATTGGAATATCTATCTAACAAAAAAAAATTGTCTTATACAATCTAATAAGAAATTTACGTTTATTTCATTGGAAAAGAAATAAAAAAAAAATCTTGTAACTCGTAAAAAAAAAAATTTTTTTTTACTGTATCTTTCTCTCAAAGTATAAAATTATTTTACAATTTCCAGAAATAAAATAAAAAAAATTTATATAAATAACGACAAAAAAAGAGGTGATTTTCGTCTATCAAAATTTATTGATTTTATTTTTTATGTTATCCTTAAAGGCGCACATGACTGTAAAAAAAAATTACTTTGTTGCCGATTAAACGGATTTGAACTTTTTAGTAGAAAAACATTATTAAATAAATACAGAACATAAAACGCATCACAAATAAAAAATTTCACTTTCGAAATATGATTATAAAATTAATTTTAATGTCAGTTTGTCGGACCGACAATTTTATTTGTTGAAAGTATACAAATATTAATTGAAAATGGACATTTTTAATATAAACATTTTTCTGTTCATATTATCTGGTCCGATCCAGAATTCGTCATCATGGCTTTTTGGATCTTCTGGAACTGTCGTCGTATCCAATCAAAAACCTATTGTACATATTTGATATTGCTGGACTTGGGATAAGGTTCTAACTAGATATATCACAGTTGAAACACAGGCACTTACCTAAATTTAATCAAATTTTAATCAAATTTGCCGAGTTTGGTATAATTTGAACATATTTTTATCCCTTTTACGGCCATAAAGTGAATACCGAGGTCTGGCTGGCGCTATCGTAATTAATTTGTATATACTCTTTTTTTAAAAAAAATGGATTGCTAGGAATATCAGTCAAAGTAGCTAAGAATGTTTCAAACTGTTAATTAGTTTCTTCTTAAGCTTCCTTTTTCTTGTCAACGGAAATGTCATAATTGGCTTCTGTCAGATATTGTTATGAATATAATTCTCAATAACTAAATTATATTAATTATGAGTAATATTAGGCAAAAATCAATTCGAGATAGTTCAAACAAAATGTTGGAAGCATAATAATGCCTTAAAAGACCGTGGAACGTACAATTCCCAACCGTTTGATGGTTAACAAAAAAAATATTTAATTAAAAAACTTAAATTTGATTGTCCACAAACTCTAAAAAATTATTATATTATTTTAACATATTCCACGCATAACTTCACACAATCTACAAAAAAATATAAAAATGAAAATATTACAATTTTCGGGATAACCTAAAGGATATATCAAAAAACCTTTTTTTTTTTATATTTCATTTTATTATTTGCGATATACAAACGAAATTTTTTTTTATATACTTATATGTAAAAAATGATTTTTCTTATATTTGATATTGATTGATGGATGAAAATCTAATTTATGACAAGGCAAAGAGGAACCAAAAATCATTCAACTGTTCAATATTAGAAGAAGATTGTTATTTTTTTTTTTTATTTATTTTCTTGTTTTGTTGTTGTTGTTGTTTATCATTTTTATATAATTTTCCCAATTTTTTTTTATAGACAAATACATAAAAAAGATACTTAATACATACAAAAAATGAAAAACGTTATTCAAAAACATGATATCATTTACGTGATATGACAAAAAAAATGAAAATTATTTAAAGGCAATAATTCTAAATCAGTTTTTTATTATTTTATATATAGAATACATAAAATAATGAAATTGTTTTTATGTATTTATGAATTGAAATTTGCACAAATAATTATGTAATTAAAATTTAAATATTATAAGATTCAGACAGAAAGTTATTGTACACTGTCCTCTACAATTTACATAGTAAACGTTCTATTTTTCATTTATATATACATAATTTATATGAAATTTTAAAACCATATGCACAGTTTTTTATATATTATAGAAGCAATTAATTCTTTTAAAAAGCAATTTAAATGTAAAAATAAAAGTAAATTTATATAAAAACTCATAAATTGAAAATTAATTTGTTTCATTTATTTAACGAAAGAGTTCATCATATAAAGGAAAGAGTTCATCAAGACCAGAGTAATATTTAATATGTAAATGGAGCACAACAAGTACTCTTGACAATAGGTTGAACAGCCATGAAGAATTCAAATAATTTTATATTCTGGGTAAATAAAACTTTTAAAAAACAAAACATAACAAAAAACAAAAATAAAATAAAAAAAGAATCTTTGTTAAGTAGTGTAAATAAATATGAAGAATATTTATTATAAAGACTTTTATTTAACTTAGTCCTTGGAATTTAGTATATAAAAATAAATGCTTAGTTTAATTTTTCAAAATAATTAGGATAATTTAGACATTTCTATAGTTTATTGACCAAATTAGTTATAGCTTAACCCTTAACCTGTAATAAGAAAACAAGAAACACAAAAACGTTTTCAGGTTAAAATTGACCCAGTAATATTAAATTTCCATTTATGATTTATAAATACCAAAAAATGTAGACTAAATTGTTGGTATAAATTTATTTTGAAAGTTGTGGTTGTTTTTGTTTTAAGCTAGTAATCTTAGGATTACTGGCTAAACCACTCATTTTGTCATATGTTGATTATGCATGTATCCCTTGTCCTTCTGTCTAGATCTTTTCCTATTAATATTAATAGGGTTTTGCTGATTTCAATTTGCGTAGAATCATTTTGGTTAACCGATGCCTTAAAGACTGAAGTATTAGCTTTTAAAGTTATTGGAGGAAGTTCTAAAACGATCGATGAACATAAAGGACTCAAAATTTCGGATATTTTGTTTTGTGATGTTGTTATATCGATCACTCCAGACCCTGGTGCACGTCGTCTTTAGTGTTTTAATAAAAGAAAAATTCATCCACGATCATTTTTCTTAATGAACCTTGTTACAATACAAAATAATTTTCTCCATTTTTGGAGTCAAGTACTCGGAAAATGATGTATGTACATATACCTACAAAAATATAAAATTCTTAACTAAAAGTAAAATAATTAATCCTTGAACATTTATTGTCTGCAAATATTCCTTTTCTATCTTACCCAGTAACTTGATCAGACTAAATAAATTTATTATCCTTGAATGAATACAAATCGATTTTTCTGAATCGTTCATCTCAAATTTTGATTTATTCATAAATGGGTTGCTACTAAGATCCTTTCAAACAAAACGTAACAATTAATTCAAATATTTTATGACATTTAATGATTTTAAAAATCCTTTGGGTTAATTTCGTCCCCAAATTTACCTTAAAGGGTTAAAATACGTAAAATATTTTAATTATTTTAAAGAAATACCTACGCAATTTAATATTAAAGAATCTAAACTGGCTGACTTTTTAAAATTTTAATTAAACAGATAAGATTTAAGGTGACAAATTTTCAATCTTCTCAACCACATTAATTTCTATGGTAGAAAATACAAAACTGTATTAAAACAAAAATGTCTCCAAAAACCTAAGATATTTTAACAACTAAATTATTTTTGATGACTTATTTTACATAAATTTATATATTTGATACTAAACTTAAGGACTGTTTATGATAAAAGGAAATTTATTTTATACTGAAATAAAATTAAGCACGTCAAATCTTTAAATCCACTTAACTTTAAAAGGCATTTTTTATGATTGTCAGTAACTATATTTTTTTTATATTTTATATATTTATTTATATTGAAAACATAAAATTTGTAAATTAAAATAAAATACTAAATTTTCTAAATAAAAATTTTCAAATAAAATAACGTATAAGGATATAGTAATAAAAAATTTTTTTCAAATGAACGCATGATTTTATTACTTTCACAAAGGAAAAACTATTTTATTACCTTCAACTTTTTAATATGCTTAGAAATATTTAGATTTTTACTATTAGATAAATATATTTTACATCGTGACATAAAAACGTAGAAAGTATAATTTAAATTATATTTTATCATTAATATATATTAACTATAAAAACTTATGTTATTAAATAGAATTAAAATAAATTAATTAAATAATTTGTATATAATACCATGTTCACACTTGAGCCTATAACTTGGTTATAGCATGTTCACACTTACATTCTATATCCTGGTTATGGGCATCTATACCCCTGGTATAAAAAATGGTGTTCACACTGAAAATACTTAATATATTTTGACACTAAGTTTGAAAATCAGCTGGTATTGAAAATAAAATAATTGCAAAAAAAAAAAATCAAATTAAAATTAATGAATCTAATAATACTTTGCCAAAATTTAAAATAAAACAATAATATCATAGGTGCATTCATTGACAAGATTGACAATTGTTGTGAAGGGGTGTTAAAATTCATTGAAATATGATCAATAATATCGAAATATTGCAAATGAATCGATATTTTCTTATACCTTGTTCAGTCAATCCCTCATTTCGAAGTGGGTATACGGATATTACAATATAGAATGACAAATTTCTTATATGGAAAAATAAATCAATATCATGTTTATATTATGATATAGCTCTATAACCAGTGTATAGACCCAAGTGTGAACATGGTATAACTCTAAATTTTGCGATAAGCATTTAAGATTTGAAAATTTTGAAATAATTTCATTTTGCTACTTTAAATTGACTAATCAACAAATAAAATGAAAATAATTGAAATAAATAGAGATATAGAGCCAATTTTCACTAATATCATTGAAATTTTTGTATCCGATAAAACCAATTTGAATATTTTAAAATGACACAAATTATGTCCAATATTTTATTTCATAAATTTTATGCTTTTTACAGGAATATAATAAAGTTAAGTTCAAAGACAGTTCAAATTTCATAAAAATTCTATGTGGGTTTAGTGCTAATAATAATAATATAATTAGTGTTAAAAATAATTTTATTTTTATTTATTTTTCTTACAGTTTAATAGCATCCAATTACAAAAATTGTAGTCTCCTACACTTAGTTTAAAAAAAAAAATCGCTGGACTAAAATATCTTTGCAATTAACAAAAAAATAAAAATTTTCTTGAGAATATCTTAAATGTCTGTATCAAAAACTCGATAACAAAAGGTCAAGTTTAAAATTAGCATTTCTTTTGTCAAATATATAAGTCCGAAATAGAGGAGCAGTTTTATTGGTCAGTTGTCTGAAGCTCACAATTACAAATAACATGATAAACTTACATATAGTCCGACAGCAAGATTGATAAATTAATTTATGCAACATAAATTAAGGCTAGTTGGCAACTGGAATTATACCGAAATTTATTTTACAAGATTACACAAAATCAGTAACCAAACAAAAATCAAATACTGCAATTATTAATCGCAGTAATTAGTCAATTTCAGTTCAACTTCTATGTTAAAACTTTCAAGACAAAGTAAAGTAAATTAACTAAATTATTTTTATTTATAAATTCATCCTTGTCCTAAAAATATATTTTTTTATTTACTTATTCGGCAGTACAGCTCTAGTGACCTAAGGCCGAGGAAAGATGATTTTTCCATTAGTACTAGATATTATCCACGACTCTAGCACGTACAGGAACAAAAAAATAATTGATTTAATTTGAAATCTAATTATTTATAAAGAAATCAAAATCAATTAAATTAATTTTTATTACTTTTTATATAAATCTATAAAACACGTAAAAACAAATTCTATTAATATCAATACCCAACAACTCAAATAACATTAAACCTCTATCAAAATAAAATTGAAATATAATTTAATAAAAAAATTTATTTAACTGTCTCTTTTAATTTATTTCTTAATTATGGTTAAATAAAGTGCTTAATAATTTTAATTAAATATGTTTTAATATTTAATTTGAAATTCCATAAATATTCATGTATAATATTAGTACCATTTATCAGCACCTCTTTTTTTTCTGTATTTTGTACGTCGGTCTCGGTCCTCATTAAACCATTTAAAAAAAAAAAAATTTTTTGGAACATTTCAAGTTAAAATGTCTTTATATTTCATCAGAGTAGAAAATTTCTACCGAAAGAAAACACTTCAAAAATTACCAAAAGATAATAAAATAATATCAAAAAATAAAAAAAAAATTACTCCCACAATAAATACCAAAGTTATACTCATCGTCAACGGTCTGTTATGGCACTTGAAAATCATTTTCGTCCTTCTCCAAAATAATAAAAAAAAAGACCATATCTTTATCAAGGGAAAAATCTTTAAATAGCCACAACAACAACAATAATAATAATAAAAAACCGAGAAAAATAAATTTAGTCCTTAATGTACAATTTATTGAGCGTAAAAATATCAGGATGGAGTATAGAAGAATATAGAGTGAATAATATCCTATAGTCAGTCCACTGGGTAGAACTGAAATATTTTTATGTTTTGACAATGTGCAAACCACATTAAATTGTCCGCCAAAGCGATAAGGATTATTCATTACAAAAAAAAAAAAAACTTTTTGTATTTCAGAATCATACCCTCTACATCCCATTTCGAACTCCCCTACTCATTGACCGAGCTTATACCAAAAAAATATATACAATTTTTTTTTTTATTTGTTGTGAATACGAAATGAGCTCCAGGATAAATTTACCTTATAAAGATGGATAGTACAATAAACTTTGTTGTGTGGAAGTGGAAGTGGGCGATATTATGTAGCGTGCCCAGGTGAATCAAGAAACTCTGAGGTGTTTTTTATTTTATTTATATTTTTTTAAAGAAAATAGAATTATACATCACAAGAATGACAATAAAATATAAAAAAAAAAAAAAAATCTTGGAAAAACTATAGAATTTAGAATAAGTTTTTTTTTTAATTTTACGTTCTTTCTGATTTCACTTTTCCGGTTTCTTTTGTAACCACACGATACAAAAGGAAAAACTAAATAATAACATCGCGCTTCAAGCTATATTGCATGCCAGACACACTTACAACAAATTTATGGTGAAAAGAATTGTCCTTGACTTGTGACAATCATTTCAAAAAAAAAAAAAAATTGAAATGTTCTTTTCTGTTTTCTTTTGGATGAAATTACAAATATATTTTCCAACATTCACCTGAACCATATTGCGGTTTCTATTTACATTTATATTTGTATATATTTATATTTTTTTTAAGGATTCATTTGCGTACATTTTCTGTAGATGGACTTTCTTGTTTGGGTGTTATTATCCCTATTGTATACAAACAGAAGATTTAATGCAGAATAAAATAATATATATTTGAATTTTTTGACATTTAGATTATGACACATAACCTCAAGAGAAATGAAATAAGAATGACAACAAAAATTTATTATTATGAGAATTCTTACAAAATATCAAGACATAGTTATAGAAAAAAAAAGAGTATTTAATTTAAACCAAATTTCAATTTAATTTAATAATTTTTAATACTTTTAATGTATAAAGCAGATATAGAACTGGAAAATAGTCTACTTGTTGATCGGCAACGCAGCAGTTGATACCAACTGAAAAATTAAAAATATTGTTAACTGGATATCCTGTCGGTGTGACGACAAAATAAGAAATTTTAAACAGATAACACAAGTTGGAGTAGGGTTAAACATTGTGATGAAAACTCACTACTGTTGTTTATTAGCTAATCAGAAAAAAATATTTAAACAAGCTACAAACAACGACAATATTGGCTCTGTAATTACATAAATGATAAATGATTTATTTGTATTGTAATTTGGCAGGTGATGGCAATTAACTATTTATATTTTCTTCTGTTTAAAGCTTTGGCTACAAAGTTCAATTCAGTTACAAATTGATTCGTACAGCAGACAGCAATGAACTAATTAAGTAGACTTAGTTATCAATTGAATTCGATTAACTTTGACAGTTTGAAGTCTGTTTTAATTTAATTTTTATTATTATTCTGGATAATTTTTAATATCCTCTATAAATTATTCGTTGGCCATCTTCCATTACACATAATTTCTTTTCGAATTGTCAAATTTTATATATTGACAATTTGTTTCAGATTGGATTCGTCAAAATTCAATCATTCTAATCACTTTTGATATAATTCGTTCCTAATCGTATTTCAATATCACCTTTAAGTGTTTCCACTCAATAAAAACGTCAACTAATAACTCAACTAATCGATATTCAACTGATTGATACATTGTAGACCAATCTTAATTGTTTAATAGGAACAGTTTTTCAAAGAAATTTTTTTATCTATTATAAGTAATTTAAATATAATTATTAATACATTTTGAAACAACGAACTAATAATTATAGTCAATATTTAAAATTATGATTTTTTCTAGAGATTCGTTAAATTTGTTGTTATTTTGATTAAATTTTGTTTATCACAATTTTTCCATTTCTATTTTTTTCTGATTTTTTCTCATAAATAATGAATACTTCAATTATTTTTTTGGGATCAACTTTTTTTCAAAAACATAAATAACTATAAATAAAAATATGTTGTATCTACATATTTTTGTAAATATATATCTAACAATTTTTTTTTATATATAACAACAAATTAGATTATATATACTAAAAATTGTATGTAATCTAAAAATTTACTAAACATATTTATTTATATAAATAGATTCTTGTTTCTCATCTGGTGTTGATAGGTCTTCCACTTCATAATTGATTTTTTTTTTTTTAGAATTATTAAAGCTTTTTTACTATTCACCACTACAAATTGTCAATGGTGTTGGACGGGTTATACGTGGTTATATCAACCACTCAATATCAACAACATTTCATTTATAAATACTAGCTATATACAAACAAAAAGGCCCACACATTTTAACGTAAACAAAAATGTTATTATGAGAATTGAGTGAATATGTATTTATGTAATATGGTTTTAAAATATATGTAGGAACATTATGATGCCACAGAAACAATGGATGACACCGCGTCATGACAAGATTAGTGGTGACGGTTTATAAATTGGTATATGAAAAAAATGTTGTATGGTAAGAGAATATTATCGCGTGCTATATGTAGAAAAAAACTATTTTGATATTTATTTTGGCGGGTTAAATAATAGTTGTACAGGATAATTGAAAAATGTCCTTGTAGATATTTAATAATATTGAAAATCAATAAATAGGTTCCAGTATTATAAAATTATTGGCTTCCATATGTTAAGCAGTGTTGTCGTTAATCCATAATGAAGTCTTAAGAAGTGGATTTTAAAGCGAGATCAATAAAAATATATGAAGAGCTATGAATTCTGCAGAAGTAGAATTTATTTAAGGAATTATTGAAAACTTATGTACATACATATTTTTTTTATATAAGTGTGGATTATAATAACAGTAAAACCTCGATGTATTGACTGTATATCAGTTATTAATACAGTTAGCATTAATTTTCAAATTACGTTCTATAATTTTAGAAATTTATGCTTGAGTTACATTGTCGCTTTCATTACACTCTCTAAACGCATTCGAACGCGGTCTACAGTTTACATTTTTTTGACAAAAAAATATTATTTTTTAATTTAATTTTGTAAATTCTAAAATTCTTGAATTTAAATTAATAAAATTCATTTTGAAATCTTGAATTGAATTGATTTTTTTTTTTTTAATTTTTAAATTTTTCTATATTTTGACACTGCAAAGCTCGATGAAAGCGAAAAAATTAAAAGTTGGCCAACTTTTTCCGAGGCTACGTTTAGACTGCGTGCATTGTAACTACTTTCATATAACTCCATACATTTCAACTTTATTTTGACAAATGTTACGTCTAGAATGCGTCTAGGAAGCGTCAATTGTAATCGCGGAATTATGTTCATACAAACTATGGCAGTTTCAGCTGTGTATATTAGGTAAATTTCAACAATAAAACATTAAGCTATACGGTATACAATTTTATGGATACCTGATATTTTTAATTTTCAATTTTATCAAGGTTTGGAAGTAATTGGATTAAAGAAACTAATGGAATATTTCTATAATCGAATGAAAATATTTAATAATTTTCACTTAACATCGGGGATGGTAGCGTTTTAAAATCGTAACGTTTTTTTCTGTTGAAAACAGACGACTCGTAACGCCTTCGAAATCAACAGTTACGACCGTCTGTTTGATAACCAGTAAAACGAAAGGACGTTTTATAAAGAAAATGCAATTAGAGAATGAATATTCATAAAGTTTTATACACAATTTAGAAATTTAAGGGTAAATTAATCAAATATTTTCATTAAGGAGTTGCGATGAGTTGTGCGCTATAGCAATATTTTAGCCATCGACTGGGGTGTATAACAAGCCATATTTGTGGCTTCAGAGCGTGCGATTTGCGGATCCTCCTCCTTACAAACCAAACCAACAAAGCAACCTAATAATTATATATTCCATGATTTCAAGATATAATAATTTTACTGTGTACTGTAACTTTTATACAGTTATACAGTTACAATTATAATGTTATACTGGATCTTCAAATTTGATTTATATTCCGCGTACTATTTTGTTAAATCTCAAAACTATTCCAACTATTTATACAAAAAATTACACTCCTTTAAAAAATATTTTGTTCAATCAATCATAAAATTTATATAATGTCAAATAAATTTTAACCATTTTTGATTTACTAACAATTTAATCATTATTTATATGTTTATTTGACACACCAAAAATAAACAATTATTTTGGTTTTATTTATATTACAAACCACCATACAAAAAACAAAAACAATGTCAAGATAAAACGCGGATCAAGTGATGGGTTGAAAACATTAAAATTTATGCTCTTTATCAAATTGAAAGTATTGTACTATAAAATACAATTTATAACAAAAACCACAAAAATAATAAAAAATAAATTTAATAATAATAAAACTTTCTCCGCAACATTAACAAAAATAATATCCACTTAAAAATGTTTTAAACATTCACATACTTTTTCAACTATGACAATGCTAAATGTTATAAATCATTTATTTAAATTTTTTAATGTTTTGTTTTGGATTTTCCAAAAAAGAAAAACAGAAAAATCCATTTTCACTAACAATGAAAACGCGGAAAACTCAAAATACATTCATCAACGGTCATTGGAATTTATTTGTTTTTGAGAATTTTTTGAGAAGAAATTATTTGGCATAGGAAGCAAAGGCATATATTTGGTTTTGGCCACATAAATACAAAACATATTTTTTTAACAGATTTTTAAATAAAATAGAAAACTATTTAATAAAAAAAGAAAATTAAAAAAAATCTATTTTTCATTTTTATTTATAAGCGCGAAATATTTTTATCAAACCGCAGTAAAAAAAAAAATATTATTGAAAGTTCTGGAGAATAAATTCTAAAAGTTTGGTTAGAATTTATATAATTTTTATTTTTGTAATACTGGAAAAATTAACACAATGGAATTTAAATATTCAGATTTCATAAATTTTGTAAACAAAACAAGGATGTTAACTAAGTCCTTAATTGAAAGTAGAATTAGAAAATAGTGAATAAAAATGTAGAATAAATTGAATTATTTGCGTACAGTAATAAAGATTTCTAATAAATACAGTTATATTTAAAAAAAAAATAGCTAATCTAGGGGCAGACCAAAATCCGGAGTATGTAAAATACAACTTAGTGAAAATACAATGATTTTTAAAATTCGGGAATGGGTATAGAATTTTAGATCTACAAAACAAAAAAAAAATATTTTTTATTTTAATTTATATAATTGAGAAATATTTTGACAACGTTTTACTTAATTCATGAGTTAACCATCTGAACTGCAGCGGCAACAAGCTTACGATAAATAGTATGCCAAATTTCATTTAAATCTGATAACAATTATTACTTATATTAGTGAATCTCTTTCCTTGAAAACATGAAGAAAAATTGATTTGAGTTATCTTCATTTTTTCAATTGTTTTTCCATCACAATATTTCAATATTAATTTCATATTTCTTCGTAATATTTTATTAGATTTTATAATGTAGAGCATTACAAAAACGTACAATTAAAATAACCAAATAATCATTTTCAATTTCAAGGATAAAAAACTGCTTTACCGCTAAAAGTTAAAAGTTGGCTGCATTATATCGGTATCGGTAAAATTGTTACGTTACATATGTATATATGGTTTTACGAGTATGAGTAATGATGAAAGCAATTTACCAACAACGAATATATTTCAATGAAAAAAAATTACTTTTTTCAATGAAAGGAAATTTATGGTTCGAAACCATGTAAACCTTTAGTAGCTTCAAATTATATTTTGATACCATTATTATCATTAAATATTGTTCATGTCAAAGCATGGAGCTAGACTAGACTACGTGCTATAGATCTACGATTCAGTTAGGTTCAAAGTATATACTTAGGAAGTTACGTTACGTACATAGTGTCGTGCTATGAGCGGTGCTGACGCTGTTTGACGCTGGTAAAATATTAAAACATTAGTAGCATAGCACAGCATCAACACCGCTCATATAGCGTATCTCTAATGTAATTTTTCGTATCATTATTTTTCATACCCTTGCCAGCTCTATCTGCTTACAAAAACTATTTAATGGATTTGTTTTTGTAGAAACTTTTTATTATAAATGTACATTTTTTTATTTCTAAATAATTGAATAAATTAATATTTAAAAAATTATTTATATTGTGCAAAATTTTTATAATAAATTCAGAGTCAAAATTTTAGTTATAACTAATTAATTATAAAAATATGTAAATAAATTTAATTTGAGTTTTTATTGGATGAGTTTAATAATTAAATTAATTTATATAAAATTTTAAGATTTTAATTTAAAAATCCCTCCATTTAATAAGAGAATAGCAAATTTGTTATAAATAAATTGAATATCATAAGTTCATAGTCACATAAGGTTAAATGCAGGTTTCATAACTGCGAAGCGTAAAACTAGTGCAGTAACCTATTAATTTATGTATGTGTTTTGTGACGCTGGAACTATACAATTTCAGTTTTTCATTAGCGAAAATTTTTATTTGTAGATCCTGGTATTACCCATCATACTTTTAGAACTACTTTAGTTCAAAACTTAGTTTTGTTCAATTTTTGTGAACCCCGGTTTAGGTGGTTCCTTCAAGCTTTAATGTTTTTGTTTTCCCAATATTTATATTTAATTTTATTTACCTGCTTGTATTAAGCAGTTAGTGTTAATTAACTTGTTTTCAGTTATGGTAAAATCAGAATCAGAGTTTAATCCATTGCGTTTCGGATAGTAAAATTATTTCACAGCATGTGAGAAAGTTAACAAAATCAAGCTTAAGGTTAAAAGATATTTTCCTTATTTATTTTTTCCTTCTAACATAGCCATAACAATATCTTTCCTTATATTTGATTGAGCTAATCCAAACAAAGCATCAATCGCTATCCTAGGTAACGAAAATATGAGATTTGTGTTCTAGATTGTTCTAGATTAGATACTCGATTACGAATTAATAATTACTGGTTCACTTTGCCTGTAATCGCGTTTTCTCCATATCTAGAAATGCTAGAAATATCAAACTGACGATATTTAAAACTTTTTAGTTCCTCTTCGGAATGATTGGTACATTATACTTCCCAAAGTGTTTTTTTTTTAATAACTAAATTATTTTACATCGGATTTTCGTCAAATAAACATGTGTGTACTTGAGACATGATAGGTATCCTTAGAAAAAGATGTGTACCAATATTTGAAATTAAAAATTTTGAATATGAACAAAAATCCGATTAACTCGTCAATATAATCTTACATATTTTTTATATTATTTATGGTATTATTAACAAATCAAAACAAATTACCTAAATTAGTTAGAATTCTACTGAAACCAAAATATTTTATATATATATATACCAAAAATTCATTCATAATTACATAAATTCTTTACAACTGTTACTAGAAAATATGCCAACCATAAAATTCCAATAAAAATTATCAACATGGACATTTTAATGGAATATAAGTAAAAATATTTCTGATAAGTTTTTATGTAGTAAAATAAGATTTACTCATAAATTTACTTTTTATATATACATAATTATAAGAAACCACAAACCATCAAACTGTGTTCCAGTTAGTTTTATTATTCATGTTATTCACAGTAAAATTATTATTATTATTATTATTATTATTATAATATTTTCTAATATAAATGGTGATTTTTAGATTTTCATTATTTACATAATATTTTAAATAAAAAAATGTTAATAGTGGAGTTAAACTCAACGAACGCAACGGACGGACGAATGATTGAAATGTCAAAAACGTAGAATCCCAAAATGAGGGTGGCAAACTGAATACGTTCTGCCGTCGTTGCTATTTATTTTGAACTGTTTGCTAACCTAACTTTTTCAAAGTTTAAAAATAAAAATAAAAAATCGAAGTTTTTGTATCTAATTATGGAGTTGGAAACATTAGATTTAATTTATTGTACCCTGGTTACGTGTTACATAATTTTATTTCACAAATACGCACAAAAATTACTTATTTAAAAAAAAACATTTATCATATCTCAGCTGCTTATGACATTTTAGCCCGTTGTAAAATAAAAATATTAAAATTAAATCAACTTTAATACGTCGGTTCCGTCGTTGCGTTGTTTTCCCGTCGAATTTAATTGCTTTCATATGTTTTCATATATTTTAACTTTTTTTTTGTCATTTCAATCTGTCGTCCGTCCGTTGCGTCGAGTTTAACCCCACTATAAAGCTAAATTTTCAAAACATTATTACAGTAGATTTGCATATGTTTGTGTGAAAAACATTTTCCTCCCAAAAAAATATATAAAAAAAGTAAAAACAAGAAAACTTTATTCTATAAATATTTAATGAATTGTTAAAATAAACAGAATCGTCTTCATAATAATATAGAGTAGATTTAAAGGATGCTCATCTATATAAAATTTTTAACATAATCAATTTTATTGAATTATTTAATTTAAAATTTTTTGGTATCATCGAAACTTATATCAAGAATTTCGATTTAATAAAATTTTTGTCATTTCCAATCATCTATACACTATACTTCATCAAATCGAAAATATCTCAGTCACCCGGTTATAATTTTTAAACTGTACCTAACATATGGACAATTTGATGTCCCAAATTCATGTAACATGTATACCAAAAATTCTGTTTAACATTTAAAGTTAATTAAACTATAAAATATAAATACAAGAAAATATTCTATTATAAATTATTAAATATATATGTACATAACATAAAATATGTAAAAGACAAAATCATATATAAAAAAAAAATGAAATTAAATGTGTTTTAAAACCTTTTTAGTCCAGCACCAAAAGATTTTTTCCACAAAAAAAAACTTTTTCCTTCTTTTCTCAATCCTATAAAATGCTATTCACAATTTTTCTTTCAAATATTGTTTGTTGTTGGGGGGAAAGGATTTTTGTGGTGAATCATTTATAAAGAGTCTTTGTAATTT
This sequence comes from Rhamphomyia laevipes, assembly GCA_963920725.1. Lineage (NCBI taxonomy): Eukaryota > Metazoa > Arthropoda > Insecta > Diptera > Empididae > Rhamphomyia > Rhamphomyia laevipes. The sequence goes on along the minus strand of OY987255.1, from coordinate 16,967,622 downwards.
TATAATATGTCGTTAAAGGACGATAAAACTTAAACGAATATTATGTAATTTGATCTTTAGTATAATATAATTTTGGTATCTTACATACAAGATATTTACGAAAATGACCAACAAAATATAATATCAATTTGTTGCAGACCATTATGGATCCATTTTTCTTGTTTTTATTCAAGTAGATAATTAAAATGTAATGAATATTATTGTTAATGTTATAAGGATGTCCTTCTTATACAACATTAAATTTAATAATTGATTCAAAATGTTCAGAGATTTAGAATATTATATTAATGTGGACATAGATAAAAATTCAGATTGAAATTTTTGATTTTTGAAATCATTATTTTGAAATTTTGTAAAATGTTGTAAAATGTTGTAAATTTTGAAATTTATGTTCTAGTTCTTACTAACCTTGGCTGTATAGTCCATCCATCTTTTGAATTCTTTTTATGACGTACTAAAAACCATTTAATTTGAAGAAATTGTTCATTTTGAATGTTTGTATAGAAATCGATTTTGGCTCATTTCATTTATTTATTATATTTTTATAGCAATATTACTGAATGTACTTTATCGGGAGAATGAATATTGGAAGCGGAGACCCAAACTTTGGAAAGATTTTTTTGGAAATTTAAAACTATAAGAAAATAATAAATATATGTAAAATATGGGCAATTTTAATAGTAGTTTTTGTTAAAATTTCGTCTTACAAATTCTACTGAAAATTATTTGGAAGTGGGAATTCAAGGATGGGATTATAAAATAATTAGAAGTCTGTTTTGCATTTATTTGACCTTTTTCTCAAATTGACTGAACTGTATTGACTTACTACTATATTGTTAATTATTGTTATGGTTTCTACTTTAAATATAAAATTATTTCTTAATCTCAATTAATAATGTTTGTTTGTTTTCAAGTGACTATAAGTTTTGATTTCAGCTCATTAATCCTACTTCCCAATATATGAGATGTATTTCCCCTTGCTTTTGTCAATAGTGATTTAATTTCGGAGATAATAAAATTAGTTCTTCATTTCATATTTTCCTATTTGCTAATTTTATTCTGTATAAGTGGCGACCTAAACAGTCATGACTTATGACCTTAAACAGTCTAGATTTTGGCAACCGCTTCTTTGCTGTGATCCTGTTTTAATTCTTTCATTATTTCTACTATTCCAGTTCTTCATAATTCTTGATGATATTTAAAATTAAATTACTTTTTTGAAGTTTCTTTCTTTCGTCTGATCTTGTGACGTGACCATTTAGTTTTAACCAGGTAGCACCACGAGGAGACGGTCACGATTTTCTACCCTCTCAATTAAGAATTCCTTTAAAACTTTCCAAATATATCAATTTTTATTAAATCAAATTAATCGAAATTCCAAAAGATCATTGACGATAAAGTTTCAATAAATTTCAATAATATAATAATTTTCCAAAATTTCTTCGTAATATTGCATAAAGTTATTAGTGAGAATATTGCCAGCTGTTACAAAATATTTCTGGTTGATAAAATCAAATAATAAGCAATGACCTAAATTAAAATTTCCATTATTTGTCTTAAAGGGATTCATGATATCATTTACAAGAATTTGAATTTTACTTACTTTAATTAAAATAATATATTACTACAAATTTATATTACATTTCATTTGCTTTATCAATATCAAATAATTAAATTTTACTTATTAAATTATACTCAAGGGGAATTATGGTCTGTAATATTAATGCTTTTATCTAATGTTTCTAAGAATGAAAACTATCGTTTTGTATAAATTTAATATTTAGTTTACTTAATCATACAAACTAGTACACATAAATGTAATTTTTTGCCATTAAAAAGTGATGACTTTTTTAAAACTTTAAGTTTAGTGTTATTCAAATTATTCAAAAATTTCTGTTAATCATTTTTCTAACAAAATTTTGAAAAATCCTTGAATAAATTATTACTTGAAAAATTCGAATTATTTTAGTTATAGGTATAGTCACAAAAAAAAAATATACTCAAAGTAAAAAGAAAATGAGGAAATTTAAAACATTTCTGTTAAAGTAAATATTTTTAAAAAAATCTATTTAATTATTTTATGCAGGCTCCACAAACAGAATAGAAAAATTAACATTTTTTATAAAATGTTAGCTACCCAAAGTACAGAGGAATGAATCCTTTGTGCAAAACTTAAAAAAATATTTTTTATAAAAAAATATTCATTTAACAGACAATCTACAAACATAAAAATAATGAGACAGACAATTTTTTTTTGAAAGAAAAAGAATCTTAAAGGATAATTTTTTAGTTCTATATAAATGTTACCAAAATTGAATAATAATTTACCAAGTAAACTTATCAGACAGCATCCTATTTCATAAAATGTATCACAAAATAGCTACATTAACTTTACGACGGTAATGCTGAGATTTCTTTTTGAGAATTATTATAAATAAGTTTTTGATCTTTGACTGATTTAATTGGTAAAGTTTAAAGCTACATCAGAAAAATTGGCAACATTTAAGAATATCGTTTACAAGTAATCGACCTCGAATTAACTGAATGTATTTCTCTAATTCGAATTTTTTTGTTCATAATTAATCAGAATTTCTTAAAACAACTTTTTACTTATATATATAAATTTATGTAATTTTCTAACAGCTGAAAACCAACCGGTAAAATACATAACATTTGTAACTGTCAAATTCTTTCAATTTCAATCAAAAATGTAACAAATTTTTCATGTTTTCATTATTTTCTTTTTATGCGGATAATATCATATTTATAAATGTAATTTTTCAGATGATTGAGATTTTTTCAACCCTATCTAACCTAATAATGGATTTTGGCGACTTCTAGTCGTAACATTGAAATTTCTATATTTGTCTTATCTATTTATTTTATCATGAAAATTTAAGAAAAAAAAAAATATTTTTGTATGTAAATATATAAAATTTATAACAATAAAACCTACAAAAATACGAAAAATTTTCATTCTCAACATAAAAAAGGATATTTATCATTTTTATGGTTTTTGTTAAAAAATTTAAAAATTATGTTGTTTCCTTATAGAAAATATTGATATCAATTTTTTTTTGTATGCTAAATAAAATTATATTCTTTTGTATATATGTACACCAACTCACACCCTCTCCCCCTCCTTTTTTAGAACAGGTTGATAAAATGTTTCAGATAAAAGGATTTAGATTTTGTTGTTATTTAATATGTATTTATTTACTAAAAATAGTTATATACTTATCCATATTGATAAGCTTTGATTTAAGGGCTTTTTCTTTAAGGGCTTAGGTTTCTTTAGCAAAGATTGCTTTTGTTCATGCTTCTAATAATGCTTTGGTTTATTACTGTCCGTCCGTTACCATCATTTAAATGGAAACCTAAATACTTGGTTATAAAGCATGCATCAATAATTTGCATGTTATATAAATCAATAATTAAAAATCAGCTCCTAATCGCTGGCGTTGTTTTGTTCAGTATTTTGTTAAATAACCATTCCAATTTAACATAGTTAGAAAGTATATGCATCAATATTGATGTTAGTCTATATTAGAAAGGTAATGAAAGTATAATAAAATAAAACTTATTATAAATTATGCTCATGAGACTAGCTGTGTAGCATAGTATGGCTAATACTTATAAATTACAAACATTAAAGTGTAATTTGGCAATATTAATGGATGAGCAAGCCTTGTGCACAGAATCTATGATCCAATCTGTGAAGACAATATCTGTAGATGGAAATGGTGAATTATATGAGCTATTCAATAATGCCGATATTTTCCAATGAATAAAAGTCAAACCTCTTCGATAGCTAGGACATATGGCAACATGATCGGAAAAAACTATAAAATTGTTTTTCTTTCAAATCCTAATGGTCACCGTAAAAGGGATCGCTCTAGCTAGCCTCAAATGGAAAGTTGAAGCTAGGGTGATTTAAATAAATTAGACTCACTAACTGGCGTACGCTAGCACAAGATCGAGTAGCGTGGAATCAAATGTTAACCAGATAAGTAAATAAGTAAATGGTAACCAAAAATAATATAAAATAACGAAATGTTAGAAAAACTATTTTAAAATGTCTGTAAATGGCGCTTAATATTTTGTTCGTTCTGCTACTCCAAAACAGCTTATTCTGCTACACCATTTTGAAGAAGATTTTGCAGTTTTTGGTTTATCAGATTTTGAATTTATGAATGTTATTCCGACCATAATTCCAAATAATAAAGTAAACCAATAATTGAAACATTACTGGTGAGGTCAATTATATTTTTAAAATTATTGAAAATTATATTTAAATCATTATTTATAAAATTCTTATTTTGAAATTATAAATATTTTAAATGTAATATCAATGACACAATCTGTACAAAAATCTGTCGAATAATAGATTTCTTATTTATTTTTTTGTTTCTATGTTCATTTTACAAGTTTTTGTATTATTATAAACTACTAACAAATTCGTGATAAGTAATTTTTATATCTATAAGAAAACTTTTTCCTTGGTAAAGTAAGAGAAAACAAAAAAAAAAAATACCAGAAAGTTTCATAAGAAAATTTTCCATTAAACAAAACCGACGAACTTTCTTTTATCCAACACAAAAAACTTTCTTTTCATTGAATTTTTAAATAAAAACCAACTACAGGAATTCTTACAAACATAAAATAAACTATTTTCAGTTTTGTCATTTTATATGTTTAGATTGTGTCAGTTGTGAAAGACTTTGTATTGTAAAATATGCTACAATAAAAGATACATAAGTAAATTTTATAAACGTTATTATTTACCGCTAACAACTCAGAATAAAAGATCAACACTGTAAAAAGTATTATACTATTTTAAAAATTATGTATTTAAAATTTATACTAAAGGTACGAAAAGCATAGAAAATAATAATATAACAAAGTTCAAATAGAAGGAATAAAACCATAAGCCAAACAAAAAAAAAAAATACTACAAAACGGAAATTGTTCGAAGAAAATTAACTATTGTGAAAAGTTTTATAAAAGAAAAGTGAAACATCAACAGACCATTATTTTCTGGGTTATAGACGTACCAATTAACCAACACTTAGTTGTAAAATATATTATGTAATAATGTAGGATCCTTGCACAATGCAGAACCGAAAATTTATGAAATATTTTTAAATATTTTAATTATTTAAACAAAATTAGTGGTAAAAATATTAGCAAGTAATTAGCAGATCCAAGTAAATTAATTATAATATACCAGAATTATTCATGTAACTATGTATAATCTTCATAAATTTTTAATTTATATTAATGTAGTTAATGGGCGAAGGAAGTTGTGTAAGAAGTTAGAAAGGATTACCGAAAATTTCTAATGAACAATAATATACAAAATGTCAGATCATTTCGAGGAATTTTTATGCTCGTAATGCTTTGTGTTATTAATAGGTCCAAGAAGGCTTTCAAAGAAACGAGAATGAATAGAAATAGATAGTAACAAATTTGAACATTTCGTTATCTTTGAGGATTTCGTAAATCTTGATTTTCATCAGTTTTCAATATTGCATTATGTTAATCTTTGCTAAGGAATTTAAAACGATATTTTTCGTTATGTAGTCTACCAAAATTACATGCCTAATTTTAAAATTCATATAGTTTACTCTCATTCTTTTTGCTAACCCTCCCGATCATTTTTCAGAAATATATTTGTATAAAATTTACTTACGGAGTTTTTTTTTTAATCCACGAAAATATATAGACTTTTAGTTTGTGAGCAAAATTCCAACCTTGTAACCTGTCAAATCTTAACAACCTTACAAGCTTCCAGCATTTTTAAAATACATAACATTTGTCTGCTAAAAGATGGTTCTTAAAGAAAATTTATTGTTCATTTCCACAACTTTCTAATATAATTGTTAATATGCAGCGCAACATTTGCTTTGGATTGAAGCAATTAGTGATCAAGAAACTTGCCAAATAAAATTATCATAAGTCAAACTCAAGTCCCATATATCAATTAGAAATATTTTTTTTTTGCACTTTTCCAATTAACAAAGTGTAAAAATTGTTGCCTATGTTCACAATAACTAGAGAAAACCGATTGTACTAGAGGAAAATCCAACAGAGTTTTTCAGTAAAATGAAAATTATTTACCTCTATTAAAATAATATTAATAAAAATGATTTTTATATTAAAAATTTCCAACTGTGAGACTGTTAAGTTCTGTTTTTTTTTTTTTTTTTTTTTTTGTTAGGGCAAACTTTTTATTTTCAAAGTGCTGAAGCATAAAATTTTTATTTTCTTTTCTTCATTTTTTTTTTTTTTTATTGAAATTGTAAAGTTAGAGAAAAATTAAAGAAAATGATTCTAAAAATTATGTAATAGAAATTTATGCTTTATTGCACTTATTGCCCTCCCAAGAATATAATAGTTAATTATTATTATTATTATTTTACTATACACTGGAAAATTCTAAAAAAAAAAACCAAAGAACGTTTTAATCGAATAAAATTATTTTTCACATTTTGCCATTTTCCCAAAAAAATTAAAGAAAATAAAGAATTTTCTTTTATATATTTTATTTTTATATAAGAAATCTGGAAAATGTTTATATTTTTACAGAAAGAGTTAAAAATTACTTAATGTAGTCATAAAAAATAATGTAAGTATTTAAAGTTTAAAATCTTCAAGGACAAGAAAAAGGGTTTTTTTCGGTGTTGTTGTCTTTTTTTTTTTTTTTTTGTTAAGTAATTTTTATTTTGCCTAAGCGTAAAATATAGAAATGAAGCACGTTTCTATGAATATAAAATTTATTTTTAGGTTGCCATAATTTTGGATATCATGCAAACAAAATAAACAAACAATTGCAATAAAATAAATTTATAAAATTAGTGGAGTTTGTTAAGTGTCGATTTGATGGATTCATTAATCAGCCAATTGTCATTTTCGGTGATTTATTGTTTTCGGATAAATTGTCTTTTTTAGGGAATTACAAATTTATGCTTAGAATATTTTAAATGTAGGCTTGCGCTCGCTGACGTGTTAAACTTCTTAAATTTATTATAAGTTTAACAGCTTTATTGGAATAACGATTATAATCTTAATTCGAACTTTTTAATTCAATAAGAACATTTTCAGAAAGTTTTTGAAAGTACAGAGAAATTGATAAACAAATAACTTGCGTAGCTGAACTACTAAGTAATAGTTACATACGTATAGGAATTTCATATTTTCTGACAGTTGTTCAACATGTCATCTCTATAAACTTCAAAACTTATATATAAAATAATAAAGAAAAAACTTTAATATTATCTTGTAAACGTCATTTAAAATAATTTAGTGTACGCTTTATTTATCATACCAACGTACGAGATCCTTTATCAATGTTAGTTAATATTTAAAAATGTTAAGTGTCAAATTCGGTTGTCGTCGCTCGTCGGTAACATCCTTGAAGCTTTAGGTGGACAACCTTAGCAACAATTTAAATGGGCACAGTATTTTCTTTAATAACCATTTTTGATACAGTTTTCAATAGAACGGGCGGACGGACAGACAGAAAAGTGTTTATGTAATTTTATGTTCTTACAAAAAAAAAATGAATCTACTGAAGGACGACAGAGAATAGCTAGCTACACCAGCAATGATGAGAGTTCTAAAAAGTAAAATCTCAGTTTTTGCAAAGAAAGTAAAAAACTTTTTGGAAAATTCAATAAAACCCACAAAGTTTTTTATTTCATTTTTTGTTTTTTTAAAGTTTATATGTTTTTAGATTTAGATACAATACAACAACAATACCTTTTATGTTTTTATATTTTATGAGAACGAAAGAAAAAGTATAATCAGTGGTTTTAAGGTATTAAGTTCGCAATACCTTTTTTAAAACATAAAAATGTTTTTTTTTTTTTTTTTTTATTTTATTTATATTTATTAACATGATGTTCATTATGTCAGTTTTACCGAAAGTTGGAAGGTTCAACTTAAAGGTGATTAGGAAAATATATTGCACAACAAAATTATATTATTATGTTGCGGGCATCAATGTAAAAGAAAATTATGATGAAGAAAATGTTGAATGGAAGTGTGAGGAGTATATAAAGTTGTATATATATTATTTTTATTGAAATTATTTGAAATTTTATTATTATTATTTTAATAGTATTTATTACAGATTATTTTCCTTTTTCTTTGTTATTTACATTTTAAATGATTATTAAAGTTTTTGAATCTATTAAAAGAAATATATTAATTGAATATAATAAATATGTAATAGCAGTACGATCAATCGTTTAACCGACAGCTTTAAATGAATATCAATAATACAAATTTATGAACTTTTGATTTAAAGACTTTGATAAATGCCAACAGTTGTTAAAATAAATGTTTCACTATTAAAAGCCATTAAATTACTGCAATTAAAATAAAATTATGTTTCGGTATAAATATTAAAATTGTAAGTCTAAATTACAATAAAATGTCACGAAACTTCATTGTGGGTCCATGCTCCCAAATAGAGTAAACAAAAAAGAAATTGAATTTACAACAAATTTAGAATTTTTTAGATCTCAGCTTAATTGTATAACTCGAAATTTCGTAATTACAATTTGTTAATCCTGCAATTTATATTACCAGTGAAATAAATAAAATGATTTAATTACAAATTTACGCATTTCAAATTGTTAAATCGCTCGGTAAGATCGTTTTTCCATACGGTTTCAGAATTGCATAAATCCACCGAAATTTCAGTACTATCATTTTTAGGACTCTATATATAATAATTATACAAAATTTTCCAATTGAAATAGAAAATTCTAAAAATTTTCGAATTAATTTCCCAAATCAACAAAAACAATTGATAAAATCTTTGTCGCCATAAATTATTTTATATGTCTACAAAATGTTTTAATCAACTAAAAGATTCAACAAACAACTTTGTTATTATGTTTTGATTATGTTAAAAATATTTTTTTTTATATATATAAAATTTTATTTCTAATTGTTGCCCCCACCTAAAATATACTTCGGTCTATTATTAAATTAAATATTAAAAATATTCTGGTATGATTTAAAAATATATAAAACATAAAAAATTATAATCCGGCCCGACAAAGGTATTATTTACAAAATGAATGAAAAACCAATTTAATTTTTCCATACTATGTAATAGAAAATGCATAAAAAATTTATACATATAATAAAAAAAAAACGTTAAAATTTTTCCTGATTTTCACAAACAGCATAAAATTACATGAAAATTGTTTAAAAAATAAAGTTGTAAGTGTGAGAATTTAAAAGGATATATGATTAAAATAATTGAGATTTCGTGCTTTTTGTTATAAAAATGAAAATTAATACTTTCAGTTAAATGACTAGACTTTTTTTTCTGTATAATGTTTGGTTTAGGTACATTTATAAACATGCAGGTATGAAGACTATGTCTACATTAAACTGACGCGACGCAAAACTGTTTGAATCCATAAAATATAATTATTATTGGTTTCAAATTAAAGGGATTTGTATTTTATATAATAATTTCATAGTTTAATTCCAAATTTCATAGTGTAATTGTAAAAACAAATATTTACAAAGTATCTATGAGTAAAATTGGTAGCAGAGCATAATAATTTATATTGAAAACTATCGAAAATATAAGAACTATTAAACTATTATTTTCCATTGATGGATTAAAGTTGAAATAAATTTGATGTAATTTGATGAAATCAGTGGAATTGAGTTAACATTTGTTTTTGTAAATGAAATTTAATGATACCATAACTCAATCCCAATTCAATTCTATCCAAAAATTAGTAACTATATATGACAGAAATTGATTTATTATTGATATACTTTGAGTCAAAAATTTTGTTAATAAAATCAATATTTATTTAAATTATTTATTATTAAAGAATGAAGTCTTATGAAAAATAGTTTTATTATAATTTCTAAATTATAATTTTAATGTATGCAAAATATGAAAATATTTTCTCTTATATAAATCTTAAATTTAATTTCAAAACCAATATCCGATCAATAAGTTTATAATCTAAAGTTGCCATTATAATATAAAATGTAAATTAATTTAAATTTCACATTATAATAATACATTTCCATAATAAATAATTTAATAATATAAATTGTTTAAATTCATGACTTCAAAATCCTGTGAATATTATATAATTTCCTTAATGCATTAATGTTTCTATTAAATTTTAATATTATTTATATATAAATAATTAAGATTTAAATAACATAATTTTATATATAAACATTTTACTATTTATGTATTCAAAAAATGGAAAATTAATATAATAATAATTCAAATATATTAGATTTTTCCAAGCTTTTAAAGTATATGTCCTTTTTATGTTAATTTGAAAATATATAAGTAAATCCGGAATAATTTTTTTATATTTGTGAAAATTGAATCCTAATTAAGGAAAATATTATAATAATAAAAATCTAATTATTTAAATTTTCTCTTAATGTTGGATTCAGAATCCATTAATTTAACTTCAATGAAACATAATGTAACACAGAAAAAGTTAGAAAAAGAAATACTTACCTTACTTTCAATCATAATGGCAAACATGCACACAGGATGGGTCTCACCAACACAAACCTCTGCTGATACTGCAACGACACGGGGCAAGAAGAAACCCTAGAGCATCTTCTGTGTTTCTTTCCGGCCCTAGCGCGCAAAAGGTCGTTAATACTAGGTCGCGCGTTCCTCACAGATCTGTATGAGGTGGCCAAATGTGGATTGAGAGCTCTTCTCAAATTCGCGGAGGCTACCAATTTACTAGACCTGATGGGAGACAACTTGTCAAATGTTCACTAGCCGTTAACAGTGGTATCGCTAAGGACCCGTGGTGGTCTATGCGTGGTCTTTCGATCGCCACTTCTAACCTAACCTAACTTTCCAATCATAATGAAAAATAACAGAAAATTATGAAAATGCATATTTCAAAAATTTCAAAATTGGCTAATTTCAACGTTATTTTATGCTGCGTTTAAAGTGGATTCTGAATTTCGTGAAAACTTACTAACGAATCAAACTCAAATTATTTAATTAAAATTATTTTTTACATTTTTTATATTTAAATTTATTTCATTACATTATTTTTTTAATCTTTCCAAGAAATATGAATTTATAAAAATTAATATTTTCCTGTGCAAAAGTCTATTTAATTTTCCGGCATTGCAAAATAAAAAAATGTTAATCTAGTTATAATAATCATTTTTAAACTGATTATAATCATATTTTAATGAAGTTTAAACGTTTACATTAAATATTATTAATTGAAAAATGACACGTTATTATCGGGAGCGTCAAAATAAAATTGATAAAGTAAAGATTATCATCATTTTAAATTGATATATATTTAATTTTATTAATTGAAAAGTAAAATAAATTTATGTAAATTATGATTTTTGTTAAATGAAATTTATGCACATTCTTTTTAAATCAGAAAAACTTGTAGAAATATTTTTATTATACATATATAAAAATCTAAGATGATAAACAATTTTTCCAAACATTTTCTTTTTCTTGGAAAATAAGAGAGAAAACTTTCAAAAGATACAGATACAAAATTTTCTTCCAAAACTATAATGGTACCAAAAAGGAAAATAATTATATGAAAACCTAAACCATTTTCTCTTAACAACAATAAGGAAAAACTCTAAAATGCACTCTGTCGGAATTTTATCTACAATATTTACAAAACAAACTTGGATAGTGTTAAAGGATACGATTAAAAATACAAAAAAAAAAAAAAAAAATAATGAAATTTACATTAATATGAAAATTTTATTATAAACCTGGAAAAAATTATGCTATTATTTATAAAATGATATAAATAAAAGAGAAACGAAAAAAATAATAATAAAAAATAAAAAATCTGAAATAAAGCCATAAAAGCTGAAAGTTTGCGTTAGAGTTGGAGTGATTTTATTTATGAGTTCCCCTGACAACACTTTATTTAAAATTGAAAATAAAGTAAAAAATAATTTCTTTGGGTCCATGAAATTTTAATATTTTTTTTACAATTTTGTAGCTATTTTTTTTTTGTTTCGGTATTTATTTTGTAAAAAACAATTTTAGGCACCCATAAAAGATTAAAATTTTCTGCCATTGTTTATAATAAAGAATTATTTAATAAAAAATGGAAATTATTGAATAATAATTATGTTAAAATTTATGTTTTGTTATTTAATTACAAACTAATTATTAAGTAAGTAAAAATCCTTACAATTTCAATTTAAAAAATTTCAAATAATTTAAATTTCATGATTGAAAATCATCGACTAAAAAATGCAAAACTGAAAAATTATTCATAAAAAATTATATTTTTCTATATAATTTTAGTATTATATAAAAAATATATTTCAGGATTCTAAGAATAAAGTTGAACCGAAATCCTTAAACCTTGAAAACAGTACGATTTATATAAATATTCAAGATATTAAAATTTTGTTAAATCCATTTTACTTAAGGCAATTTCCAAATAATTTAAGAATCAAAATTTAAAATGCAAAAATATTTTTTAACAGCTTTTTTTACTTTTAGATAGCCTAAAGATGGAAGCATTTAGCAAGAGTCCATAAATAATAATTTTTTTTTAGTAACGATTTTAGAATATTATAAAAATTAGTTGAAAATTATGGCGTTATTTAAGAAAATTTATGAAAATTATGGTTTTTATAGTACCCAGAAAATTTACTTAAAAATTTAGAGAAAGTTATTTGGAGTAACATAAAAAGTTAGCTTCAGTTTTTTTAGTATCACAGATTAAGTAAAAATGCTTAAGAATATTTTATGTCAAAATTTCATATAATATTCGGCATTAGTCAATAATATTTTCAATGCAATTATTTCCATATTTTAAGGATATTAAATTTTTTGAATCTCATACATTTTATTCTAAATTACATACTGAATTGAAGATTGACTAACCATTTTTAACATTAAATTTCTTATAGTCATTTCCATGTTATTGTAAAATATCCTTAAGATGTTAAAAATTAATCTACTACTAAATTGCTCATCTATAATAGTCCTTAAAATGGCCATATTATCCGAGAACAAATGTTGATAAATAAATTAATATTGTCTATGGAACATTCATCGTTTTACTGACTGATTATGTGACACAATAATTATTTAATGATTCCATTCTCCAAATAATTCAACAGGTCCGTAGAGCTTATTATACCGTTATATCTATTTATTTTTAAAAGCTTATTAAAAGCTTTCTTTTATGCTGACCTATATTTATTTAGAATTTATGTATTTATGTATTTCCTTATATTCAAAAAACAAACAATAAAAATTGTCATGTCATAATTGTAAATGTGTGTGTAGTGTGTGTAAACATTGCAAAAAAAAAGGCAACTTGTTGAGCTTTAAATGAATGCGCAGTGCCTGAAATTTTATCCCTTTTTTATTCAACATGGAAAATATTTTCATAAAAAAAAAAAAACATTTTCATTTTTAAAGTCTACACTTTGCACCAAATAATTTAATTCTTTTATTATGTGTGTGTAGTCTAAAACTCTCCAAAAACTCAAAATACAAAATTCTCTCCAAAATAAATTTTCTTCTCAATTTAAGTTCATTTAGCTTTTCCGTATTAATGAGAGCGAAAAATTACCTGGTTCTTGTTAAATGTATAAAATTATGATTTTTACTTTTTAGAGCATTTATGAGAAATTAAAAGATTTTATGTTGCGTTTTTTTTTTCTAGTTACTCCTATCGAAACGGTTTGAGTGGTTTCTGAAAATGAGAACATTTTGTACTAGAACATTTTTATAAATTAAAATTTAACTCAAAATTACTCAAAGTATGGTTCACTTATGAAAATTATATACCTGTAAAAAAAATAATTATTTGAACAGAATAATTTTTTATCTCAAATAGAAACAGTTTTAATGGAATATCCTTCTCCAAATTTTCATATTTTAAGGATATTAAAAATGATATTGTTTTTAAATTAAATATGTATCATTTTTTTTCTCCAGTTCTTCAAAAACAACAACATTAGAAAAAAGGATATTTTTTATGTTGGTGAAAATTTTCAACAATATCACAAAATTTTCTTCAGAGCAATCTCCGCACAAAGAGAAGAATTTTTTTTAATATGTCATCAGTTATGTGTGTATATACATTCATTTTATAGTAGGTGGACTAAAAATCAGGAATAAAGATACATAAGGATATTTTTTGTATATAAATATATTTTAGATATATAGAAAAGGGTATAATATCACCAGGAAGAAAATAGATAAAAATGACATATATACATATATATATACGTTTGTATGTATTGAAAAAATTCCTAACAAAACTTTTGATATTGTAGAATTTATAATATATCCTTCCGACATATAGGAACATTTCACAAAATTAAGTATTCATTCAGTACAGTCGTGACTGTCATCCAGATCAATACGTGGTTAGCGTGGAAATCATTTAATAATAATAATATAAATTTTCAAAAAGCTTATTAAAATTATACATAATAAAATTATAAAAAAAAATTTTTTTTAAGAAATTCAAAATTTGAAAATTTCTTACACCCTGTCGACAACACAATAATCAACCGAACAATCTTAAAAGTTATGCAGATGTAACTAATTAAATTAAAATATGTAATTAAATGTGAATTAAAATTTATAATTTAGTGGCAATTAAGAAAAAAATCCTTTAAATTTCAATAAATTAAATTTAATTTAATTGAAATTTTGAAATTTTGTTATTTTCTTCTTAATATTAAAATAAAAATACTAAATTGATGATTATTTCAAAAAGAAATGATTAATTACGAAAAAATATAAATAAAAATTAATTTAAATTTTGTATTAATTATCAGTTTTTTCATAAAAAATTAAAAAAAAATTTAATTATGTTGAAATATATTTTATGGGAGTGCAAAACCTCAATTTAATTTAGTGATGACATAATTTTAATTACTTATTTAATTTAATTTATTCTTTTTGTTTTTTCATTTTTCAATATAATATAAAAAATATTTAATTAAATTAATTAAATTTATGATACATTCTTGTTAATTGTACAAAATAAAATATTCACTGTTTAAAATTTACGATACACAGTAAAATAAAATTTTTAATAAATTGTCTATAAAAGTGGAACAAAAAAATAGTAGAAAATTTTTACTCAGTGTCAACAAGTGAAATAAATACAAAATTTTAGGATAACAAGAAAACAAAACAAAAAAAGGACTACATTTTTTTGTATTTTAGCGGTTCTGCTTTAGTGAAAGGATATTTAAATTTTTTAAGGGTTTTTTATTTGTTTGTTTAAAATTTATTTTGTAAGACATAATCATAAAAAGGTGAGTAAATGTGAATAAAAATTTAATAAAAATAATATAATTGATATCAAAAAATTTCTGTTGATTTAAATATTCTGTATAAGGATATGCCCTACCCAAGTTTACGTGTTGGTGTATGTATATATAAAAAAAAATCTTTTGTAGGTGTTTTTTTTTATTTGAATCAATCTAGAACAAGATATAAAAAAAAAAATACAAATTTCGAATTTTTCTTATTATCCTTTTGAAAATATTTTAATAATAACAACAACGAAAATGTTGAACGGGAAGAGTAATATTACACATCTCATGTAAAGAAAGTTCTTTGCAAACAATATAAAAAAACGTTTAAGGAAAGAAAAACAAAACTTTTTTAACAAAGAAAATTTTGTAATTTAAACTTTTTTATTTTTTCAGTTTTTTTTTTAATTTAATTTTTCTTTGGAAATGTTTTTTATTTTGCTTAAAAGAGTTTTTAAGAAATCGGACCAACGAAAGGATATTTTATTAATTTTTAAATTAATATCATATTATATAAACTATTAAGGTTTAAGAGAGTGTTGTATATAAGATTATGCCCGACACGTTTTATATCCTTTTGGATGATGTATCAAGTTAAACTTTGAAATTTAATAAATCCTGAAATTTTGTTTTACCAAGTTTTTGTATTTTTCATGGGAAATATAAAGTTTAGTGTAATAACTAGTCATAAAATATGATCTGTATTAGCGATTTGTATTGTATTATTTACGAAGTTTCTTAATATAATTACTGACAAAATAAGTTAAATCTACTTTTAAAATATATTACGGAAGGATAAACAAATTGAAGATTTTGGTCGGCTTTCACAATTTCACAATAAACGCGACTTACTTACGCTATCGTATAGGAATATGAAGTTTGGAAATAAATATTTGAAATTTGAATATGAGTAAATCTGATCTAGTATTTCCAATTAAAAATTATTATGCTTTACATTACGTTCGCAAGCTATTTTATATCAAAACTAGAAGTTGTAAATGTAATTTTGCTTAATTAAATTATTCTTTATCGCACTATTAATTGCCTTTTAACTAACAAATACTAAAAGCTTCTTAGTTTTTCTTCAGATTGAATTTATTTCAGGACGGCACTTGCTAAATTTTCTATTGATATAACAGTTTTTGTTTCAAATTGAATTGCGTTATGAAAGTATGGCTAGAACGTGCTTTTTATAAATATAATGTAAATGGATTTAGATTCGAATTTGGAAAGCAAATTTGAAATTAAGAGGCTGTAAGTGCAATTTTCTATGTATATAAACTTACAAGGGATTCTATAGGTAACCGCGTCAGTACATTTTTCGAGACTTTTTTTATTTATATACATATTTAGCGGCGGTGCGAATTAAGAGCCTGGAATATGGAGCCATATCCAAATAAGTTTTTTTTTGGTTTAGGCTTTGTCAAGTTTAAATAGGAAATTGAAGAAAGTTTATATTTCACTTTTCTGTAAGAGTCGTGATTTACAAATTAAAATTGAATATTGAAATCTACTTTAAATATGGATCAAGATTACATTGTTCTGGAGCATTTAGAAAAGAAATAAATAAGATGGACCGAAAATGTATTAGCGAATAAATAACACAGTTTTAAATAAAGAATCGAAACAAATTTGTCAGTACTTATCATTCATTATTTATCATTTATACTGTTGCTTACAAAAGTGGTCTATAAAATTTCCTAATAAAAATAAATTTTAATTTTGAAGACTAACAACTAGAACGACAGTTATTATTGCTATTTAGTTATTCTTTTATTTTCACCATAAACCAAACGACGGGAATAATAAATTATATTTGCTCCGTATCGTAACGATAATTAGAAAAACAAGGATCAAATTACCTTTTATACCTAACAAAATGCTAGACTCTGTCATTAAAATTTATTTAATCATAATTTTTTTTTTATCCGATTCTATTTCTCAGTGGGTCAATTAAATTATATTCAACATAACATTTTCTTTGATTTAATTCAAAATAGGACTCACATAAAAATAATATAATAAAATAAAATTGACATAATAAAATCCAATTCCAATAAATTCAATATGCTTTCTCCATCTTAGAAATCCTATTTTTGTGATTGGTGATGTTCAATTGACTTTTAATAATCTTTAATTTGTTCAATTTCTTTCTATTTTTGCTGATCTATGATTTACTCCTAACAATGACAATTGGCCTCCTTTAGAAAAAATAATAATAGAAAATTTATATTTCGTACATCATTTTCTTATCATCAAACCAAAATGTTTGGTTGTGCATCTTTTCTTAGTTTCCATTTCACACAGTGTTGTAAAAAAAAAAATCCAATTCATTCAGACAAAAAATTAGACAAAGATCAGGAAAATCTAATATTTTCTTTACGTAAATGTAAAAGGCAATAATAATTTTAACAAACACAAAAATAATTGTATGCCTCTAAATATAAACTTAACATAAATTTAACCATTTCCTTTTTTTTTTTGTTCAGTTCGCTATTTATTTCAAATTAAATATAAAGAAAATTCCATTTCGTTTTTTTTTTTTGTTATTTTCATAAGAATTTTCCATCATAAGCATATCAATCTTAAACAAACACACACATACAGATAAGGAAAAGGAATTTGGCAAAAATGAAAAAAAAAATTGTTTGAATAATAAAATTTTTCAAGGAAAATTTTCTACTCATACATTTAAGCCATATCAAATTTGTTTTGTTATCCTTATGATATATCCAAACATCTTCTTTCTATTTCCTTTCATATCCTTTATGATTGCGGATTTGCAGTGAATATTTTTATACTCATGAATTTCCACTTTGATTTGATTTCCTTTTGTGTTTTTGTCGTAAGCTCATTTTCTTATAAATTTTACTCAGATTTTATTGCTGTTTGTTGTTGTTATATTTTTAAGGATTCTTTTTTTTTTTTTTGTTGGAACATATTTACATATATAAATTTTCAGATCCTTGAGAATATTTCCTAAGTATATGTATTAAAATATATTTAAAATATAATCGAAAAGTATATAAAAGTACATATAAGTAAAAAAAAAAGAAAAAGTTTAAATATCGTAATCATCATCATCTTTGTCATCTGTTGCTGTATGTCCTTGTGGAAAATTGCTTATTGTTAAGAGGAAATTTTCTGGTTTTATTTTTCATTTTTTTAAGTTAAATAAATGAAAAAAAAAATTATATAAATAAAATTAATTTTCAGTAAAATATGCAGGCAAAGTGGAACGAACAATTTTCTTTCGTACATCGTACTTTTAATATTCCCTTTTGATTTTGCATATATAATTTTAACCATTTATGTGTCTCCTTTTTCTGTATCCTTATGATATTCATCTTTGATTCCTTTTATTAAAACTTTTATCAAATTATTTAACTATTATGGAAAAGGAAAATTTTAGTTGAATTTTTATTGTTTTCGTTTATAGTTATAAATTTTGTGTTAGTGGTGATGATTATTCCTTGGATCTTTTTAAAATAAAAAATGTAAATAAAAATTGTGATCTTTTTAAAATAAAAATGATTGTCGTAGAGTGCAGAATTGTTGTACCATTTAATAGATTACGAAAATTTATTATATTATTTTGATTTCATTACAAAATTTCAAAGTGGGAAAATTTTGTAGTTGAAATTGAAATTCTTGGAAAATTTTTGTGAAATTATTTTGATTGTTGAGTCTTGAGTGTTTCTTACTGAATGATAATTTAATTATTCTTTGAGATAAAGTAAAATTTTCTATTTGATTGAAATATTTAATAAATTATTAAAGAATTTTTTTTTTTTGGAATTTTTTATTATTTTTATTATTAGAGTAAATTATGATGACTAGTAAATTACTCTAATTTTTATTAATAATAGAATATTATAAGATTTTTCTTAAGCAATATTCATTTCATTGTAAACCTTCCGGCTTCCGCTGTTCAATTGCACTTGACCAAGTCAAAGTTTATAATTTCAGTATTTTAGTATTTCGATATTGATTATAATGTTCGGCGTTTTGGCATTTAAATCATCGTTTTGCATATTTCTATCTTTCATGCGATTTTCCTCTTCATCATTGAATTAATCTGTTCGATTTTCTTTCTACAATCACAAGAACAATAGTCCTGCCGAACATATTGTTTGCTCTGTTCAATAACAACGATTTCATCTTGATGGTTTATATAATCCAATCTCTTCCGTACAAAAATTTATTCAAAACAGATTTATATAATGACGGAACTATAAAAATTGTATTATGAAAGTAATTTTGATGCATTACCGAAGATATTCACTTCAGTGGAATGAATGCCAGTTAAAATAAAAACATAGACGTGGGAACTGTTGACTTGTTATTCATTGAATTATTCCTTGATGAATAAGATATTAGAATGTTTTTCTGCATTAATTATTTTTCGTTTTATTCAGTGTAAAAATTGATATAGACAAATTCAATTCAAGACAGCAAAATGACTTAAATGAACGAAATATTATATTTAAGCATTAAAATGGAATTAACTTTAGCCTAGGTACAAGATGTAACAATTAAACACATTTCAAGACAGTCAACATCAACATTGTCTTTTCAGGTGCAAATAACCTTTCAATAAACTTGGAACATTTCAATAAGGCTAAGAACCTCTTTACGATTGTTCAGATTAGATGGAACCGGATAATGCTACCATTCAGATTGTTATTCTGTTTTAAAAAATTTCAGTTAGTTATGAAGCGGTTATAAATTGTTGTTTAAAAGTTACGCACTTTTTATACACCTTTAAGCAGCTAATTGACAAGGTATAAAAATACTTCGTTATACCAAAGTTATAAAATTCAATTCTTGTGATTTATACGAAATACATCACAGAATCTTTCCAATAACCTAGGAATAATATTTATCCTTTCTTTATTTAATCCGTTAACTTTAATAATAAATATTTTTATGTTAAGATGTCCTCATAAACAAAATAGCGAAATTTTGATATAACATGCTATTGATTTCGTTATCGTTATTAATAACGTTCATTATTTCGTTACAAAAATATAGTTTCAATTTTTTGGATAAATCAAATTTGAATTGTTATTATTAATTATAATGGTAACTGGTACTAAGAAAACACACTCCAAAAAAATTTTCATTAATAAATTGAATTTAAAACTTAATATGAAATATTGTAACAACAAAATTTCAAATGTAAGTAGGATTATCTCCAGTCCTTCTAAACGCATTGAAATTACTGAAATGTGCAAATCTAAAAACTTGTATTTATCAGTTGGAGCAGGATCTTTGTATGGTAAATAAAGCTTTTATTTACCATACAAGCAATCTGCTCCAATTCAGTACTCCAATTTGCTATCCGGTTTTTATAAACAGCTGCAATATTCGTCATATTTTTAAATTCGTCTGGTTAAAATGGTGGGGCTACTAGCAAAAGGTTCACGCCTGGAGTGTTTGTAGATTTTGTAAATTAGAATTTTATTATTTACTAAATCAAACACTTTTATTCTTCATCTTTCTACGGAAGCTTTAACATTAAACATTAGCTAGTTACCATCCGAATCTTGATTAACTTCCCAGCCATTTCTCGTATTTATTGTGTAGTGGTAAAATTAAATTTATTTATAATAATTCTAATCTTTTATCCATTAAAACTTTATAAAATATCCTTGTACAAATTACATAAACAATTTATAATATATTTTTTTAGGATCATTTTTTTATAATCCTTTTGAAGGACTTTCCATACTGAAAAATGAAAAATATATACCGTTATTTATATGAATTTTCCTCTAAATTTAACAATATATGATAAAAAAAAAACTTATATGAGTATTTTCTCATGTTTCGTTGCGCAAAATAGGCGTAACGAAAATATACTTTAGTCAATTTATTTTTTTTCGTTCCCTAAAAAAAAATATTTTTTATATTTACTATGCAGCAGCATATGAATTCTTAATGAGAGCTCATAAATTAAACAAAGATTTGTTATGCTTATAATACGCAAGCTTTCATCAACAACAGAGTAAATTTTTTTGAAAATATTTGTATTATGTTTTATGAACAAGTAATAAACAAACATAAAGGCCGAAAAAAAAAACAACTTAATCTTTTACATAAAAAAAAAATTATGCATTATGTTAGGGGTAAGTGAACCAGAGTGTGTTAAATTATAAAAATAAAATGTTTTGTTAACTTAACTCTTAAATTTAATAACAAGATATTCGAATTTTTTTTGAAAAATATCTTATAAAATCATAATTATTTATTTAAATACATTACAATAGAAAATTACATAAATTTCAAATATGTACTTTTATGAAAAGACAATTTTTTAAAAAGATATTTTATAATATTTTCTACATAACTATTTATATATAAATTGACGAATAAACAAACTATAAAACATATATACATATTTATATATAGTTTACATAGCTAAGAGATAAATATGTGTACGTATTGTCTGGAAAAAGAAAAGGATATATCGGATAAGGTTAAGTGAAATCGGATACAGTTTTCCATTTATTTCTTAAAACATAGTCATTGGAACGTGAAAAGTATGCTTTTATAATATTGGGGTTTAATGTTCCTTTATTGTGCTCTATTTTATATATAATATTTATAATATTAATGCTTTTCAAAATATATTTATATGTTTTTCACTTTATGTATATTGTTAATATTCTTGAATCCTTTTTAAAACTTCTTTATTCTATCCATGATGTAAGAAAAATGTAGTTTTTTGATTTTTTTTTTATGTTATTAATGATTAATTGATATAAATTTATATATTTTATATGTAATGTTATATAATATTTATGTATTTTTAACAAAGTGACCTTGTATAAGATTTTTTTTTATGAAATCTTTGTATGAAATGTGTAAAATCTTAGAGTATAATTTAACATTTTAGAATATGGATCCAGAATTTGGTGAACTAACTTGCATTTGGAATAAGACACTAGACTGAGTAAAAATCATATTTATAATATGGAATTATGGAATGTTAAATCTTACATTGGTAGACCTGGAAGTAAAATAATCGAGTCAATAATTGTTAGTATCAATGATAGCTCTGAAAAATGACAATTGTTATTTTGGTTAAAGCGAAAAATATGCGATTGACAGATCTACTTTATTCTAAGTAGAGGTTACACTTCGCCAGCAAATGTCTACTTTAATTCAATTCATACAAAAGATACTACAGCTTAAACATATAACATTAAACTTATGTATTTTGTAATTGAATTGATTAAGGTTTTAACCGCTTCAACATTTAGACCAATAATTTGGCCTATAATATTTCTCTTCATTATTAAAAACTTTTACACCAAATTTTGACCGAAACTAATGCTTTTTCTTCATGAATCTATGATTTACGTTATAAGAATTCTTCATAAATCTAAGGATTTACGATAAAAGAATTCTTCATGAATCTAAGGATTTACGTTATAAAAATTCTTCATGAATCTAAAGATTTACGTTATAAGCGATTCTTTCTACCTTCTTCAAACTAACAAATTATAATTTCTTTAAAATCTTAGTAATGCTTTTAATCAAATTAAATAACCAAAAAAAACTTAAAATTTAAATCAAAATATAAGAAAATTTAATCAAAATCAACAAAAGATATTTTTCAAACGCATCATTAATTTTATCAAATCAACAACTAAATCAAATTTTTCAAATACAAGTTTTCAATTTAATTTAAAATCTAACAAATGTATCTTTTTTTTTTTGAGGAGGCTACAAAAATAAATGTCAACAAACAAAGTGTTTTTTTTTTGTAGTTGTATAGTTATGCTACTCTTATATGAAAATATAAATTTTTATGATAAAACTAGAAGCATAATTTTTATCATTTTACAGTTTATTGCATTTGAAAATTTTGTTTTTGCGCAACATAGAAAAATATTAAAAATATTTATGGAAACTTTTTTATAACATCAAACTAATAAAAGCTTGACGTTTTTTTGATATTCATTTGACTTTATTACCCTCTTAGTGTATGGTACCAAAAAAAAAATGAAAAAAATTATGAATATTTCTTTTTATATTATTTAATATTGTACAAACATTTATTATTATATGAGATAAATATGTAAAAGTTTATTTATATATTTTTGGGAAAATTGTAAGAAAATTTTAAAATATGAATAATTCAAATTTAATATTCATATGCAATATAAAATTATATTTATATTATATGCATAATAATAATAATAAATTTCAATTTAAAGTTAAACTTTCTGGCAGTTTGTTAAATTAATAATTTGTTCTGTAAATTAAAACTAATGAAATTCAATTTACAAAATTTCATTTGATTGTCCACAAATATATAGAAAAAAAAATGAACTATATTAAAATTTGTTTTACAATTTAATTAAAATTATTATTATATTGAATTTAGAAGGACATTACTCTAAGTATATTAAAAAAAATCATTATTTTAAATATTTCATAAAAAATGGAAACTTAATTGTTAATTTATGAAAGGTAAAATCATATTTTTATTATAATAGTGCCTAAAGCTGCCCATACATTGAACAATCTACTTGTCAATCATTTTTACTACACACATTTTCATTTGATTTAAAACTGATATTACAACCGTCAAATATCTTTTGTTTTTTTCTTTTATAAAAAAAACATAAAAAAAACCAATTATTTTTTTTTCAGTGTAGCACGTCAAATGTCAAAAAA
This sequence comes from Rhamphomyia laevipes, assembly GCA_963920725.1. NCBI lineage: Eukaryota > Metazoa > Arthropoda > Insecta > Diptera > Empididae > Rhamphomyia > Rhamphomyia laevipes. The sequence goes on along the minus strand of OY987255.1, from coordinate 16,943,610 downwards.
AATTCTCTGATAAAATCTGATAAAAATGGATGAAAAATAATTATAATTTAATATTATTTTAATATAAAAAAAGTATTGTAAACATAAACATATAAAAACATGTCTTTTTTTGACATAAAACGTCAAGAAACGTCATTTTGGTTGTATAACATCTCCAAACACTGACTATACAACTACTTACAACCATATCCAGCATCAATCAACATATTAAAAAAATCAATATTTCTCTAATCTATTTGTTAACTGTGAAAATGGCGATTACAAATGTGATTTAAACATGTTCAACACGTTCATAAACATGTTGTATAATGTATGGGCAGCATAAACATAAGATAAAAATTCTCCTTTAAGTCATTATTTTCGATTATTTCAACCTTTTATTTTGCTCTACTCCTTCTCTTCAGTGACTCTATAATTTTCAATTTATGAAATGAAAATTTAAATAAAATAATCAGAAGAAGCATTAAAAAAAACATCTTTTCTATCTAAAACGGAATAAATTTATCTTATATCTACGTAAAATATTTATCAGTAAAAAAACAAAAATCAGTACAAACACATCAGTAAAATTTTTGCATTTAAAATGCGATAGTATTCAAATATTTATAAAGTATATAAAAAAAAACAAGGAATAGAAAATATCCTGATGATCATTATTGCAAAACATTTGAAAATGTCCCTCTAGATTTTCCCAACAAATTTGTCACTTGACTTGTTTCAATTCGACTCGAAGGCATCATTTTCATATCTTAACAAAACTACCCTTGACCCCAAAATGATTTAGATAACAACAAACCATCAGTCCTTTTTTCTACAACCAAAACAACAACAACTCTACGTACGAATGATGGGAGTTTGTATTTTATTATTTTTATATTTACATTTTTTCAGTTTAACACATTGAAAAATAAAAAAATATCCTTAAGGACAATCTGCATATATAAATAAGTAAAATGATTCTTAGACATAAATAGAGAAAGGAAAAAAAATAGTATAAATTGGTAAGAATTGATGGTACATCCTTGAGAATTACATTTTATTTTTTGGGTTTTTTTTTTTTAGATCATTTGATGGCAATAAAGTAAATAGATGAAAAAATTTTGACCACAAAAGAATCCCAGGGGTAAATTACAACAACAACAAAAAAAGAAATGTTGATATTATTTATTAAAAGAAATGGAATTCGGGGACAATTTGACATATTACAGAAAATGTATAATATTAAGAAATATTTTTCATTTTTTTTTTCCTTTTTGTTGTTATATGGTTAAGTGGCAATTGTATAAAGAAAATGAAATGAAAGAAAATTTATAGAAAAAGAGTTTATTTGAAAATGTTGGAGGGTATTTTATTTATTATTTAGTTTTCTTTTTTCAGGATTATTATAGTAGTAATTGGATGTACGTGTAAGACTTTAGTTTAAAGTTATACATTTAGTAAATATAATATTAAGTAATAAAAATATAAAGTAAAAATTTGTTTTACAATACTAAAAATCGTTGAAATTTGAACGAAGTTTTGTAATGACCTTTTTGATCATAGATTGTTTTGGAATGGCAATTCACTAGGGCATAACAAATTAAAATGATATGATTTTCAGTATTATAAAACTCCTTTTTCACCCTATTTTTTTTTTTAATCTCTCCTCACCGTCGCCTATTCGTCTTCCATGTATGAAGGGGAGCTCCTTTCCATTTATTTCATTATTTTTTTTATTAACATCCCATCGCCTACAGTATGGCTTTAATCATAGTCCATTGTGGTCGGAAATCAATTTAAATAAATTATATTGTAACCGGTGGAGTTGTAGATATAGGCGATACCACTGACATAAGCGAAAATATTAGTTTTTAGAAAAGATTTAATAAATCTCTATGGTCTTTCAATTATATGTCAGAACAAAATATTGAAGTTATTAATTGTGGAAAATTTAGCTACTATTTTATAATATCTGTCATTGCAAAATGTAAAAAAAAAATCTAATTAGTTGTAAAACTAATTTAATGTTAAAGTTAAACTATAATATTTCAAAGCTTTTATAATTTTAAATTTTAATTATTGAAAATCATAACTAAATTGATGATAAATTTATCAATAATTTATATTTCAATCATTTATTCAAAATTATACTTTTATATTACTAAATTTCCATTTATATTTATCAATATTTTAATAGATGTAATTTAATATTATAATTGAACTTATACTAAAAATTAGAAACTAATAGTTATTATCCTGTAGATTCGAAACATAGGATAAAACTGAAATGACAATTTGCTTTATTAAAATAATTGGATGTAGGAAATGTTAGAAACTATAATGCTTTTATCCGCGAAACAACTACAAATTAATGCAAATCAAATTCAATCTTTCTACCAATAGTTAATCAATCAAACTGTTGAAATTTTAATTTGTAGTGCAAACCCTGATAATGTGAACTTGCTAATAACCTTTTTACATTTTTTTTTTTTGTTTTATTATTATGGGTCCTATTTTTATTGTGTAATATTTACAGCGGAAATTGAACCCACAACAACCTCATAGTTGGTAGAACAGTATATGATACTCTTAGCTACTGTGGGCCTCGGGTTTTGATTGATTGACAATAAAAATTTAAAAAAATTGTTTTATAAACGAACAATTTGATTATTACATAATATCAATCGGTTGTATAACTTTTCAGTCATTCAGTTGAATATCAAAAAATCGAATAGTATGAAAGTAAAAATTGATAGTTGTATGAAAATTCCAACTACAGCTTTTTCATACATCATTTTGACACATCGAATGTGAAGTTGTACAACCGATTAAAATATGTGAAGAATGAAAGGAATTTAAAATTTTAATATTTTTATTTTGTGGCTGTCATTCTATATAAAATATTTCCATTTTTCAAATAATATAAACCAAAATTAATTTAAATATTTGTGGTGAATTCACCTACAGATCAAAATATAATCAGTTTTATTTTTTATTATATAAATTTATGAAACCATTTTACTATTAAAATAATAAATTTTTATGTACCCAATAAAATTTCCAATTTATATTATCTAAATAATTATTATATTATATTTTATAATTGAATTTATATAATATTTCTATTGCAAATTTGTACATAATTATGCTAAAATTCTAATGGAAAATTACTTTTATTTTTATAATCAATAATTTTGAAAACTTTGAACTATAGAAAAGTTTTATATTCAGTACTCAGCTAAATTTGACAGATTTTCATAGTTAACTAACTATACAGATTTAAATTGTAAGATTTATAAACCTTTCAAATTCGACGTTACATATTTTGTAAAAAATTTGTTCTAAATATGTTAATAATTTTAGTCGTTCTTTAATAAAGAACAAATTATGGACTACATTAACCATTCAGTAGGTAAATTATAATGATTGATTATGTTTCAGTTTCGTTTAATTTGAATGTTTTGTAAAAATGTTAAAAGAATATTTTATGCTAGATAATCATCCCGATTATGTAGTTAGATTGGATTCGATTTTATCGAATCGTTTCGATAAAATTGAACGTAGTCCATTATGTAGTTCAATTGGATAAAATTTAGTCAATTATCATCAAACAGTTTACAAAATTTCAAAAATTGGTAGATTTAATGAAACGGAATGAAGATATTTTTCATCCGGTACAACAGACATACAAAGATATGCATCCTTAGATAATCTGAATAATTTTTTAAACCTATAGTATTTATAATATTGGAATATTTTTAATATATTTAGTTTTAATTTTAACTCAAATTTTACCCAGAATCAGGAATTTCAAACGGATTAGAGTTGTCTCGTAATGCCTTCCTTATATTTCTAAAATAATTTGGATAGGAACATTCTTCTTCACTATCGCTTGAATCAGCCAATATATCAATAACAACACTGACTGTCACACTTCAATTCGATTTAATCGAACTGCATAATAGGAAAATAAAATCCAATCGATGAACGATCGATTACTAAATTTACTCAGTAATCAATTTTCTGAAAGTTGAAAATCAATTATAATGAATTAAATCCACAGTAAAAATATGGTATACTAAATTGAAAATCAAAATCGTCACAAATTAATACTATAAATTTTTGGTAAAATCCATTAAGTTAGCTACAAACCAATTCCTTAATTACGTCGCAAATCAAAAAAATAATTTTGATTAAAAAAAAAAACCTAATTTTGGATTTTGTTATTTTTTTTTTTACTTTTCATCAATAAGAGCTCGTTAAAATAATATTTTTCCACAATTTTAACAACAAAAAAATATTCCATATTCAGGACACAAAAGAACTTTAAATTATTCTATTGATATTCATAGAACGTATAACATCATCAAACACCAAAATGACTTTAAACAAGCATAAACAAACATAATATAATAATGTTAATCTTATTCAGAAAAATCAATATTATGTTAATAACTTTATTATCGAAATATATATTTATATATTGTATAAAAAAACAGCCGACATTTTTAATAGATTTTTCTGTTTCCTTTCGAAGAGTGATGAATTTCCTTCTTTTGTCATTTCAGTATTTTGTCACATATTCGTATATAAAATTTATTCAAATAACTCTGCATAATTCAAAATAAAATATATACATACATAAATATGATGATCCTTTAACATAAAATTGTATACATATAAAATACAAATATAAAAATACATTCAATATATCATATTGATTAGTATAAAATAAATTATATCCTTTTTTTTTATCTTTTAATAAATTTACGGAAAATAAAATAAAACATTAAATTGAAGAATGTATTTTTATTTAAATTTAAAATGATAAATAAATCTTAATATTTCATTTTCTGAAAAAATAATAATACTAATAATAATAATAATACTGAAAAAAAAAATCATTTTAATCAGGATTACTACCAGATTTATGACGCACACATGACAGAAATGTTTGTCTACAATTTGATAAAAAAGGAAGAAATAATAGAAAAATGTTAAATGGAATTTTTAATATTAAATTGCGTACTTGTAAAGTAAAAAAAAAAAAGAATTATATATTTAAAATAATTATTAATGTCATATGAGATATAAAATATTTAATCAAATATTTTGAATTTATATATTATTTAATTCGTTATTCAAGGTTGTATTGAGTTTCGGAATCATTTTGGAAAATCATTTTCATTTAAATTGTTGTCAAAAACATTATCGACAATACATCAGAACAAAAAAATTAAATCTTTTCCATTTTCAAGGACTTGTAGGCAACGTAACATAAAGATTCTGCATAAAAAAATGAAGGAATTTGATATTAATTTTTATTTACTGAGTTAGAATCAACTATATAATTTATTCTGTCATGATTTAGATATCAAGTTTAGTTGCAATGTTGGATGTAATGATTTATTCCTTAAAAAACAGGATAGTTTAATTGTTTCAACAAATTTAATTCAAATTCATATTCTAATATCTATTAATATATTGACGATAAAATTTACCATCCACATTCAAAATGTTGTATAATATTAACAAAATAGCTAGGTAATCAGCATAATTTTAATACAGTTTTTAAGTATGACTAAAATCTTATACAAAATTTTGTATTTTCAATTCTTATCTGACGTATAATTAGTTTAAATAAAATTTCGATCTGATAGTCGGTTATGATATTAATTGGTCGTCCCTATGCACTTAGTTTGAATGATGAAATTTGATTTTGATTTTTTTATGTTATACTATTTACATTTGAAATATAACTATAAAACAATTTGCAATAATTCATAATTAATTTACAAGATCATCATCAATTATTATTACTGATAACACTAGTTTAAAATTATATTGATACCTTCCCAGATTCATTAAGCGACATTTTCAAAATTTTAAAGGAAACAATTAAAATCTTCTTATTCAGTAGTTTTATTAATTAAAAACGATTTTTTTATTTCTAATAAGTTCAATATTTGAAGCAAAAGCAAAGTTTTTTTGTTACTTACAACATTTATGCATTTACAAAACTTTGTTACTCAGTACTATTGAAAATATCGCTTCAACAAACACTGTTATGTATTTTAACTTTTTGGTACACTTATGATCTAACCGACAATTTCGGATAATCTAAGCGACACATTTGCCATTCAAGTATTTTTTATATCTTGCATAATACAATTATTTCTGAGGAACTTAATTCCACATTTTTCTACGTTCCTACAAAATCCCACAGAATAGAATACTGTTCATATGTGAATATGTCGCATAGTACATAATGATTTTCTCTGTAACTTCCTATTTAATTGCGATAGAAATATAAAAACTAGACTAAAATAATACGATTAATACAAACTATAACTATATGAAAGAAAGTTTATTTTGAAAATTTTGTTTCTGAATATTCAATCTTAAAATTTTGTAACTTATACAATTTTTTCTTGTTGCGGCAGTCTTTTTTCGATTCAACTAATCAGAAACAATTATTGCCGACATTTTTCATCACAGAGCTGAGCGAACTTCATCTTTTTCGACGCAGTCGTCGCAGTCTTCAAAAATATATGTTTAGTTGTATATACGATTATGATATGTCAAATTTTATTTTTAAATTTTATTTGTTAAATTATTTGTTAATAATATCAATTAGTTTTTTAATTACTTTAACCATATTTTCAATATTATTAATATCGTTTTATTCGACACAAATATTTGACATAAAATATAAATATGAAGTATTTTAATAGATACGTTAAGCGTTACATAAAGTTACATATGAAAATTGAATGCCACTAAAATCCTCTGCAGAAGTTCTTCCGCAAACAATCGCGTCAATAAAACGTCACATAAGATAATCCACTGTCATACATTAATACATTAAATATAAATCAATTAATTTAAAATTTAAATTTCTCCCTTTATAGATCAAAATAAATCTATTAAAATAAATGATAATTCTCTAATATGAACATTAAAATTTATATACGAATTAATAAAAGCAATATTCCAAAATATTTAATTCCAAAAAATTATCTACACGTTTTACCAGTTTTCCTAACGAAAGTTATATAATTTATTAAAAAAACAAAAAAATAACAACAAACCATAAAATCAAAAACATAAATAAAAGCATAAACAACAACAACAAAAATAAAATTCTGTCATTCATAACACCTGCACTCCAAATAAACTGGAGAAAATCCACTCCTTAATGTTAACGAATCACGAAATTCAAAATGACTAAAAGATTATTATTTATTATTAAGTATGAAAAAAAAGAAAAATTCTTCTCGTTTTTGTTTGGTGTTGTCCTTGTGTCATTCTTTGTCATGGATTTTTATGAGCTTAATAATCGATAGAAAGAAAATATTTTTGTTTGGTCATGAAACTTTTTCCGGCTTTTATTTATAATAATTTTTATCCATAAAATTATTCCATAATTCTCGAAAATATTACGACAAAGTTATAGACATATTGAAAAGGACTCATTCAATACAAAAAGTAGTCACTATACACGAAGTATATTATAGAAACTAAATATAAATTAATGAATTATATATCCGTATAATAAATATTCCCAAAAAAAGAAAAAGTTACAATAATTTATTATCAAATATTTTCTTTATTTATGTAAGAAAAACTTTTAACTAAAAAAAAAAAAAAAAAGAAAATTTCATTTTTTTTTATCAAATATAATAAATATTATTGAGTTGACTATATTTTTTTTTTGTGGAAAATCTTTTAATATTCTATGAATAAATTTTCACAGAAAAAAATGATTTTTATTCCGAATTTTTATTAACCAATCAAAAAATATTATTATTAAATTTTCCTTTTATCACTCCACAGTTGCCATAATGAAAAGTTTATTTTCTTTTTAGAGATTTATTTGCGAATCTTATTAAAAATTCTCTGTAACTGTGATATATGAAATGGTATCTTCATTTTTTATATAATTCACATTTATAATTTTACATAAATAATATAAAAAAGGTAAAATTTTTGATGAAATAGTTTTTTTTTTATTAGATTAAGTAGAGAAAAAATAATAATTGAGAAAATCAAAAAAAAAACAAATATAAAAAATCAATAATTGTAGATTAAAAATAAAAAATTGGAATTTTCATATTAAACTTTCCTTTGTCAAAAGAAATTTCTATGTTTTTTTAAAATATTTATATTAGTTATTTTTTAATTAGTTCTTTAAATATTATTAATTAATTAAATTTTTTATATAAATTCAGTGAAATGAATATATAGTAATATTGACTTAACTACACGCAAATGTTTTCATGATAAATTTAATTTAGTAATTGAGTATTTAATCCTCAATAATCTTGATCACAAGTTCCATTTTTCTGTTACCAAGGAAATTGGTACCTGATGGAGAGATTGACAATTAGTTTAGATCAGCTAATTTTTAGTATAGCTATGTTAAAACGAAACGTATAAATAAGGAAAACTTAGAAATAATTTTACTATCCGTAATGGATTAAACTCTGATGTTTCCATCGATGAAAACAAACAAATGTTAATTGACTAGACTAGACACTAACTGCTTAACAAGCAGTTAAATAAAAATAAATATAATTATTGGAAAAACAAAAACATTAAAGCTTGAAGCAAAACGCGCCACCTAAACTTGTTTCACAAGAAAAATTTAACGAAACTAAATTTTGTATTGAAGTAGTTCTAATGACGGGTAGTATCAGCTATCTACAAATTAAAATATTCGCTAATGTAAAACTGAAATTGTAGTTCCAGCGTCACAAAATACAAATTAATTAATAGGTTAATATTAGCTTTAGACTTTACAGTTCTGAAAATGACACTACATAACATCCACTGCCACTTATCAATTCGAGGTTTTAAAATATATATAATAATAAATAAATGGAATAAAAAATTAAATTATTATAAACTAATTGGTACATATGTAAATTAGTTTATTAAATTCCGTTTAAACTGAAGTTTGTTGTAGTTGAAATTATTAGTAATAGTGACTTAACTAAATAAACCCGCATCATATTAAAAATTGTTCTTACACAAAACAAGATGTAGTAAAACCTAGAACTATTTTGAGTCATCATTCGTGAATTGTTTATGTTTAAGAAGATTGGTAATAAATTTCATAAATTTACATATTGACTGATATAAATCCTAAGTCATCTTTTACAATTCCTTTTTCATAGAGCACATATAGTTGTAAAAATCTATCGCCTATGTCCGCTAAAGAACTTATACGAATTTTGATTTTAAATACTGGTTTTGCTTGAAATGCAAAATACTGAGCCATTATTTTCGGTCATCTTTATAGATTGTAAATCACCAGAGAGAATTAAGTTGTATTCCAAAAGGTGAAGTAAAAATAAAACTTGGAACATATATTTAAGAAATTAGGATCAGGTATGATAAAAAAATCCAAGAATGACTTTATTAAAATTGAATAATGCCTGCATTTAACATTAACAAAAAGTGTATGTATAGTCTAAATATTTAGAAGAAAATATCATTACAAAATTGATATTCAACATTTAGCATCAATAAATTGACTTTTAATTGTGTGGTAAGCTTTATAACTTGTTTAAATAAGTGTCAACTCATTTAAATATTTCCATATTTCGTATTTAATATACGAATATTTATGTTATTCTGAATAATTATTTAAAATAAATTCATTAAAATGTCTTTTATTATGTAATTATCGCGGTTTAATAGTATATAATATTAAAAGTTCTTACCACACATTCTTCAACACAATCTGAAAATGAGAATCTAAATAAGTAAAGTTACCAGAAATAAAAAAACCACAAACGACAATATAACAAGCAATTCAATTATTTTCTATTTTCCTAGTATATCAAATTGAAATTATGTACATGAAAGTTGATATAAATTTACATTTTATTGTTGGCATGTTAATAAAACTCAATTTTATTGGTCCCGATTCTTCATATTAAAAGAAAAGTCGTGCAGTAATGATAGAAATTATCATCATATTAATAACCAGAAAATATTTATATTCAACATTCACTATCAACAAATTTCTGTTAAAGCAACATAAATTTATGTATTTTTCAAATATATTTTCATAGTTTACTATCCAAAATGTATGTGTTAATTAAATTATGTATACCAAACCCATTTTTTTTATTATTTCACTCTTCTCATTATATGATCAAGCATATAATCATAATATCTTTTCATAAAAAATTATAATCATTTGGGAATATTTCATTTGTGTAAAGACATGTATAAGAGGACCATCATATGTTAAATTAAAGCTTTAACACGTTTATATATAATTTCCACAAAATTAAAAGGATTTTAAAAGCTAGTACTATATATTTATATAGCTGAGCATGTACGATGAAAAATCTGGGTCAAAATAATGTAATTTTATAGACTTTTAGTAAATCGAAAAAAAAAATTGTATAAAAAATAAAAAACATTTTTTTTAATTGCAAACATGAAAGGATTTTTTAAATTATTTTTATGTGAACACAACATTTTCCGGAAATAATATTCATTATTAAATAAAGATATAAATATGAATACCGTATGATTTGTAAAACATTATGGCTTTCAGACATTTTTAGAGTTTATATCAATTTTGTAATTTCTATATATAATTTTAAACAAAAAGTTTATTGCCAAAAGAAATTTTTGTTTCTGATGTGAAAAAAAATTTAATTGATAACATTTGAAGTGGTTCAGAATAACATTAATACAATCAGAAAACTATGATTATAATTTTTTAAAATAGTTTTGTCAAACATTTTGTTAAACATTTATCAAAACTTTCCACTAAGCACTTAAAGTCATACATTTAATAACAGTCCGGCTGAGTTTAAGCATTCCATTCATTTTAAGTTCAACGAAGAATACAATTCAGTGAAGTAAAATATTAATTAAATTTTCAATTGAAAAATATATACTCTATGGCACTACAGCAGCTCGTCAAATTCGTTGCCCTTCTTCAAAAATTTTGTGTATAACTCTCATAAAATTCGTTATCCTTATTTCGTTCGAGTCCTTTCTGTGTTATCGCCATTAATGTTTATCCGAAGCATCCCTGTATATCCGGTTTTTTTATTTGTCAGCACTGATTATCCAATTGTATAACAGTATTTTCATAATAGAATCTTGTCCAGTCTGATGAATAATTCCAAACTCAGTAGGTGTAGGTCAATCGTTTTGTCATTATTTAATCCATATCGAATACTTCCCTATGGTTACATCGATACTCCTCGAGTGTAATTGTCTTATCAGTATTGTTAAACAGATTTCGTTAGCATGATTTGTAGACGATATATTACGCCTTGAAGCTTATAAAACTCGTTACAAATCGTTTAGCATATTTCAATGAATGTCTGGATTTGAAGGTTATTGATAAAATATTGAAGGTTATTGCGAAACCTTACAATTACTCAAATATAATGAATCAGAAAAATGCCACACTGTTTAAAAAATTATTTTATTTTTTTATTAATTTTTAATTCGTTCATTATGAAAAAGATTCTTAAATTTAACTTTTAAAGTCTACTTAATTTTGAAATACGGCTTGCTAATAATATCTTATATTGACCACAAACTTTTTTAAAATTTAATTTTTATGTTTATATTTTTGAATTTTTATTTTTTTATCTTTTCGACTGTAATCTAAAGAAAATTATTTTTGGTTAATTCTTTTCAGATTTAATTTTGAACTTTGAAGTTTTTCTTTTTAGTTGTTGTTTGTCGAAAGTACTCTTGAAAGCTGATTAAAAGTTTTATTTGTATTTTAAATTTTTTTAGTAAGGTAAAAAATATAATTTCTGGATAACAAAATTTAATAAAAACACTTTAATTTTAACACTTTATAAAACTTTAATTGAAAATTCTTTTTTGATTATCTTTTATCCGAAGGAATAAGAATTATATAGATAAAAATTATGGTCTATCTCTATATTTATATGATTTTAATAGTTGTTCTATAGTTAAAACATGACATATAAAAATATCTTTTATATAAAACAAATTGATTAGTCACTTCTGTGTCTGTCAATTACAAATTAAATTGGTATTTTGTAGACTGTAAGATATTTTCATAAAAAATTTAACTTTCAAGGGTTGAACATTTATTGAAATTGTATTAAAAAATTTGTAATGAATGTTGAAGAGATTTGATTAAAAGATATAAAAGCTAATTCAGCTGATATAATTTGATTAAAGGTATTCGAAAATGTTATAGTTATTTTAATAACTATTAATACCACATCTGAGTTTTGATATAATCAAACCTTATTGATAATTTACCCGATCAATTAGAAAATTATGAAGTTTACACTAAATCAAACTTAATTCATTCAATTGGAATTAATTTTTATGGATTATATCTTACCGGAAATAAAAGATAACCAATCTTCACTGTTAAATTACAATTAATTCTTTGATTTCCATTGAAGATTATTGTAATTTAGTCGAAAATCATTTTCAAAATCATGTAATTTTCTATTTGTTATAAATATTTAGATGATTTACAATCACAATCAAATTATGATTTTGTAAAAATCACAATTAAAAGGACTTGTAACCTGGAAAATTAAATACAGCAAATTCATTTGAAAAGGAATTTAAATCATTTCGAATTCCAAATAATTAAATGACATCTGAAATTATTTCAAATTCAGTATAAATGGTAATATCGAAATCACCTTTCAAAATTACGTAATAGTAGACATTACAACAATAATTTACAAATTTTCATGCTGAATTGAACTCGAATATTCTTTTTCATTATCCTATTTCAATTCCACGAAGCTAGTGTAATAGAGTTGGAATTTTATTTTTTAGTGTAAAGTGACAATGATGACGACACCAAGAATATTTTAAAAGTAAGTCAATTTAACTTAACTCTCAGTTTATGGTCCTTAAAATTCTACAAAAAAAAAACCACTTGACAAAAATCTCCAATTTTAATTTAATTTAAATTCGTGATTTTTGAACTGAATCAGAACAATTTATCGTTAATCCTGAATATATTATGCAATTTAATAAGAAAAGGTTTAACTATACTAATTTTCCATAAAATTTTCCCCAAACAAAATAAAGGTTAAATTATTTTAGCCTTAAGACAAATTCGTAATTTTTGTGTTTCTTATACAAAATTTCGTTATTTTTGTTATGATTCTTTAAATATGCAGAAATTTATAATTCAAGGTTCTAATACCTAAAAAAAGAAAAACAACACATTCAATAGACTCTATTGTTTAAAATAGGCAATTTCCTTTTTGCCTATTATAAAATTATCCTTAAAAAAAAGCACTTACGTCAAAATGAAAAAAAAAAAAAATTTTTTACTTATATATTAATTTTTGTACTTAACTATATATAAAGAAAATTTTATACAAGGACTATCAAGAAAATTAACGCTAAAATGGTCCTTTGAAGCTTAAAGTAAACATCGTTTGTTCCGCGTTGAAACTTTTTTTTTATTCTGTATTCCTTCCGATATTGATTGAATTCGTTATATAAAAAAAAAAAATTGTATTTTTGTGAAAATGTTACTATTCAAATATTTAAGGTTAAATATAAAATTTTCCATATTCTCTGTAGAAATTAAATATTTTCTTTTTTTTTCTGTGTTTCATTTTGTACCGAACTCTCATCATTATTTCCTTTTTTTTTGTATCCTTGGAGAATTTTCCATTCAATTCTATTGTTCTTCATGGCGAATAAGAAAATTTTTCTGTTTGATTTTAGCCCACAAAAAAAAAAAGAAAATAGTGAAATATTAGGAAGGAAAAAAATATCCTTTTGTTTCAATTGTCTTTTAATTTTGTTATATATAATTTTCAACGATGAATTAATACAAAATGAAAATATTTGCAAATTTGTTCCGCAGATGATAAGGAAAGTTTTTCTTTTTATAATTAAAGTTTTCCAACAATAAAGAAAATATGATGATTTTGTTTGTTTGTAGAACAATGAAGGAATTTAAAAGTTTTGAATATTTTCATAAGATTTTCCAAAGAGAATTACACAAAATCTCACCAAAAAACAATAAAAAAAAATGAAATTAATTTATTTTTCTATTAAATGAAAACTTTTATAGGGAAAAAACAGAGTAAGTAAATCTTTATATTTCTATGGTTTTCCCTCTTGGCTATGATTGCACTAACAATTTCGACAGGTCATTCATAAATTCATTAATTTGTGATGAAAGTCAAATTATTTTGTAATAAATTTTTGGTTTTATTGTACTGCAATTAAAATTATTTTAAAAGGTAAAAGGTGAATTTGTAAAATACCACAATAAAGCATCAAACTTGATATATTCACTTCATTTTCCATTTATATTAATTGTTCTTAAGAATCCTTATAAAATGATAAATTAATTAGAACCAATTCTACCATGAATAAAAAGTAAATTTTCATTTTTATTTAATTGCAAAAAATTTAATTTAATTAATTTCTTATATCATTTTATAAGAAAAAATCAATGCTTTTAGCATTTCTGTAGAAATTCGGACTTTTAACATCCTGAACATTTTTTTCATACAAAAAATTGTTTCCTTCATTTCAAGGTAATGAGTAATGACTAATGCTTGAATTATATGTGGGTTTTTTTGCCGCACGGCAACGCATGCGTTGACTGATAGTCAATTAGATGTGCATAATTCTTGTGCGTCCGGCGGTGCAGCAATTTACGACATTTTAATATTTGTTGTGAAATAATAAAAAAAAAATTAGTGTTTATTGTGTTTATAAAATTGTGCTAATAATAAACACAAAATCTGATAACACAATACAATTTAAAAAAATATGTTGATAAATCAGCAAAAATCTATTGTCAAACTGATTTTTTTATTTTTAAGTTGATAAATTTAACTCCTGCCTTGTGGCAGCATTGCCGTCGCACGGCAAAATTAAAATTAAAGATATTATGCGGCAACGCACCGCATGCGTTAACACAGTACGTTGTCATTTAATCGGTTACATAAGAATCTATGGTTTCTAATTTTGCCGCACGGCAAAACGCACTAAAAAACGCACATCTAATTCCAGCATAATAAACTGCTTCTAATAATCTATAACGTTTGGTGTCCATTTGTGAGCGACTGCTGCTTCGTGCAGTTTGCTCAAGAAATAAAATCTATTTGAATGTGGTAATAAAACTTATGTGATTGATTGATTTAAATTGAAAAAAAAACCTTAAATTCATCATATTTTTTTATTATCAAAGAATCACTTTAAACCAGAACCACCAAAATGATCCTGCACACAATATTTTGATGAAACGAAAGAAAAAAAATATATTTAATTTTATATTTAACCAGAATTGATGAATTATTTTACAACCATCATAAATATTTAATTAAATTATATTACAATTTAATTTCAATTTATATTTATATATAAAAATATATATTTTACCTAAATTTAATGAATCCCCAGCACGTATATGAGTAATTAAAAAAGCACATATAATTGCTGTCAGGTGTTTAACTATACAACAACAAAAAAAACACTATAAAAATAATTCTAATTAAATGTATATACAATTTTTTTTTTCATTTATTGCCTAGACACCCTTAAAACTCTACTATGGGTGGCTTAATTATTTATGTCTCTTTAGATATTTTTATATAATACCAAGACAACCCTTAATGACACCATGCATGTTTTTAGATTGCATTCGATTCCCTTTATGTACATATAATATGAAAGTACCAAAAATAAATCACTTCCACGTAATGACTATACGTGATGTGGCGGGAAATTAAAACGGCTTTTGTGTTAGTAGAATTAAAAGATAAACATACATAAAAGTATATTATTCAACCACCACAAATTTTATTATAAAATTTTTGTTTTCAATACCTGACGGTCTACTTTTTTTCAAAGTAAAATTGTTGGTATGCTGTTTACCTAAAAGACTGATCACATTATACTGTAAAAGTTTATATATAATATGGTGATTTATTGTTTTTTGTGCTGCTCTTTCTGTTCATCAGATTATACTAATGATACCATTTTTTTGATTCATCATATAGGATAGTATAAGGGTGGATATTGTGCATTCATACACTCTATAGTCAATTTTTATATATGTGTGGTATATTAGTTGATATAATGGTGGAAAGCATATTGTTGAAAATATCGTGGTCAAATGATGTTACACATATCAAAGAGAATATTGTTTATAAAATAGATAATTTTCGATATGGTCAGAAAGTCAATTTAAAATGCAACAGATGCTAGACAACAAACAATAAATATAAAAGTTAATCCTTAGCCTATATAGTAATATTGTATATAGAGTTTATAGGGTCATAAACATCTCTAAGAAAAATATTCGTAATACAGAATTCTATAGTTAATATTAAATACTGGGTGTATGGTTCATATGATTTTGACGGAAAGAAATTTAAAAGAAAATAAAAATCGTCTTATAAAATTGATTGAAGAACTATAAATTTACCAGAGTTGGTAAATAATGCATTATTTTTGTAATGCATTTTGAACTTCATTAGAATTATTTTAATAATTCAATTTGAATTAAAATAATGCATTGCTTGTTTTAGTAATGCATTATTGTTGTATTAATTAATAAAAATAATGCATTACTTAAAATAATTCGAATTATATGAATTAAATTAGAATTATTTGAATTATTTTTGAATAATTCATTGAATAATGCCTTGATTATAATTGGGCTACCACCACAACTACAAACACAACTACCAACTACCATGTAGCGCGAAAAATTATAATTGTGCTACAAAATCGCGCTAAAATGTAACTTTGAAGTGTCATTTTGATGTTAATAGAAGAATATTTACAAATAAATCGAAAAAAATTGGTCGGTGAATAATATTTTTAAAAAAGCTATAGCTGGATTTTTAGCTATGGAGGCATATAAAGAATAAAAGAAATTAAAAGAACCTAAAAAACAAAAAGAAGGCGCAGATGGGGAGTCCGAGAACTGGTTCAGACAAGAGACCAAAAAAGTTATAATTTCGACAATTTACTACTTCACTTTACTGCAACTTAAAAAATTTTAAAACTCAGCTACATTCGAAATTTTAGTAGCCCAATTATAACTCAAAGCATTGATTTCCATAAGAGTGAAGTTGGTAGTTGTGTTTGTAGTTGTGGTGGTAGCCCAATTATAATCAAGGCATTATTCAATGAATTATTTTTTTTAATTCAAATAATTCTAATTAAATTCATATAATTCGAATTATTTTACGTAATGCATTATTTTTAATGCATTATTTTAATTAATTAATTCAAAAATTATTTTGAATTATTTTGAATTATTAATTATTAAAAATAATGCATTGCAAAAATAATGCAATATTTAAAAACTCTGAAATTTACAAGTCTTAGATTTTGTCATTTTACTTTTAATAGTCTAAATAAATTTAAATTTTAACCTTTTAATCTTTATTATTAATTCAATTTTACTTGATTTCTATCTTATATAGAAATCACCTTGTATATTGTAGTTCACAATTTTATCTTAATGTAAATAAGGGTACAAAAATCATGTATTGAAATTATTTTAAATCGATACTTTTATTTTATATTATTTACTTTTATATAAATATTGCTTCCCAGGTTTAAGTTTAATCTATAATTCCAAGTATAAAAAAAATGGTAATATTATAATCAATAAAAGAAAGAAGTAATTGACCAGTGGTACATAACCTAAAACATATTGGGCGTTCCATCTATAAAATCCACCTTTATATATACATATATGAAAAAATTATATTACCATGATTGTTATTGTAAAATTATATATAAATTGTATACATAACAATATTTAGATTTCCGATATGCGATCTACTGGAATTGATATTACATAAACATAAAAATTTAAATTTTACATTGTTTAAGGATGTTATGTGAAGCAGAAGAAAATTCTCTAAAAAAAATATAAAATTATTTACCCTATTTTATAATAGAAAATATAAATATATTATTAAGTGCTAATAGATGAAGTTCTTATATAGAATATTGAAAATAAAGTGAATTAAATTACTTTTATTTATTTTTTATTGATATATCTTCATGAAAGATAAAATAAGGATATTTTATTTTCTTATATGTATAATAATTCTATATAAATTGTTTGAGTTTGTAATGAAACAATGATACGAAATTAATGCAGGTATATATAAAAGTATGATTTTAACATAAGGTATGAAATTGAATTGTAAGATAATATATTGAAAATTAAGATGGAATAATAATTGTGTTATTTGGTTATTTGACTAGAAAAAATCAATAAATAATTTGATATAAATATCTTTAATTTTTGAGTTTTTTACTAAAGATTCTTTCAATAGGTGTAATACATTTGTCAGCAGGGATTACGTCCGATAGGAATGTCTCACATATATGATAATTTATGTTTTTTTATTAATTACAAACATACAAATAATCATAAATCGATATACAAATGAACAACTTTTACAAATCATTCAATTCTAAATTCGCGTTATATTCTTGAAACTCAAAAAACGGTTCGTGAATTATTTAATCTGTTTTGAAAAATGTGGTTACGTTAATGTAAAACGTAAAACTGCCGTATTTAAGATAAATGACATCTGCATTTGAAGAAATTCGAATTTTTTGAAAAATGTTCTTGTTAAGAAAGTTACTGTCAATGCAATTCGATATAGAAGAATCCTTAGATTTCTTTTCTCCAAAAAAAAATATGAAAATGATTTGAATGATATATAATTTTTCAACAAGACGGCGCTACGTGTCATACTTTCCGTGAAGTAATGGATTTATTGCATGCTAAATTTAATGGTTCGTTTATTTCACGTTTTGGTCCTATCATTTGTGCAGCAATATCGTGTGTTAACACTCATTTCTAATGAACTCATGAGCTACTGGAATATAAAAAAAAAAATTAAAAAAAATTTGCTGTTGCACAAAATAATTAAAATCTAGATCATTAGCGTATTTACTAAATTTTTTTTTATACTTGATTTTGTATTATAAAACACTTTTTTTGCATTATTCATGTCTAATATTTGAATTGCACACTTTCACTTGAGCGGTTTCTGTACTTACGAAATTACTTATGAAATTGGATTCAATTCTCAGTTTCCATCTTATTTGATAAATAATTACACATCATTTTCGTATAATTTATTAATGTAGTAAATTGTCATATAGAGCAATTTCCAGGAGTTAGTTCTTCTTACTCTTCATATGATTAACCATATAAAGTTAGTATCAGATTATTTAAATTTAATTATAGTCTTACATAATTTAAAGCTATAAGTTCAAAATGTATCAGCAAAATATTCCTTATCATACGAACAAATTATATTACTAAAAATTAACTATGAAAAATATTTACCAAATTTATTCCGATTCTTTTTTATATTTAATCTTTATTTCGCTACAAAAATTTACTTTTAATACCCAATTTAGACTAATTCTCATTTCCCTGTATCATCACAAATTTTCTTTATTATAGAATACCAAATTCTGTATAATATTTACAAAAATTGTGAAACAATTTTTTTTTTGCATTTCATTACAAAAATCTGATTTTTATCAGTTTTTATTTGCATTTTAAAACATTAGAAAGGATAAGCTACATCGAGGTTAGACCTCTTTAAAATTATAAAAGAAAAATTTTGTTGTCCAATATGCAAACAACATTGAATTTCATTAGAGCTTAAAGGTACAAAAGTTAAATAAAATTATCATAGTTTGTTTGGTGAACACTAACATGACACTATATACATAAGAGAACCCAGATAAACATACCATTATAGGCTAAATTAAAATTATCTTTATATACTTTATATAATTTCATTTTATCCCTGCATATGCACTTTTGTCCAAGGATATTTTTTATTTCTCGAAAATTTGAATATACTAACAAGATACAAAAACAGGATTTTAGATTAATTTACCGAAACCAATTGAATCGAATACATACTTAACTGAATGCACAATTAACCGAGAGTAAATTTATTTAATATACTTACCAGTTGTTACTACTGACTGAGGGTAAATAGGCCAAAAAATTTGAAAATTATATTTTTTAATATACTCGATAATTGAGTGATTGAGCTCGAAGTCCACTCGGTTTGAAAATGAGTACAAGTAATAAAATTTGAAATACATAATTGGGATTTAATAGGGTCTCAGAAGGGCTGGAAAAATTGCAAATGTGAGATCATTTGGTAACAACAAATGTTTCACTATTAAAAACTTGTTGTAATTAAAATGTTTCTTCGCTATAAAGAAGCTTATGATTCGGAATTTATATCAAATTAGTTGGTCCGAATTGCAATAAAATGATACGAAACTTCTTGGAAGAAGCTAATGCTCGATTTTGACTGTACTGCCGAAAAAATATTAAATCAAATCAAATCATATCAATCAATAGTTTTTAACCAATCATGCCGCTTGAGAAAGAGACTATAGTGCATTTCTTCTGCAGGTTCCCTGCGCTATCCAGGGCCAGATACAACTCTTTCGGCAGTCTATACCTTAACGAACTCAATTATCTAGCCACGAAGCAACCCAAAGATACGGTACGCTTCTTGAACAACATGAGCTGTATGTAAACTGCCTCTTTCCACCGGGTAACTTAACCTGATCTCTTTAGTATGAATGGTAGCAAAACGGTGCATACGCGCTCATTGGGGTCGCTGGGCATGTTGGTGGGACTCGCCACTTAAACCAACCAACAAACCAAATAAATAAAAAATTTGGTCAATTGTGTTCGGCCAAGTATTCGAATACCATAAAAATCATATAAATAAATATACATACGTTTTTTATTTAAATTTAATAAACATTGAAACTTGATTTTCTTATAGTGCAGAATAAGTGCTGCAACTTAATATTTTAAGTGGAAATTGCTGCTTTTTTTATTTAAAAATATTAAGTAAATGAAAAATTACAAGACAGTAATTTGCAATACAGCAAATTTTATACAATTTTTAACATACTCTTATAGAATCTTTCTTATTAAAATGTAGGTGCAATAATAAGGTTACAAAAAAAAAAATCCTGATAAAAACCCCAGCATAAATTTTATTGCAAAAAAAATAAATTTACTTTAAAAAATTTTGTTTGTACAAAATTTTTCAGTGCCATTAAATGTTGGCTTACAAGTAGAATTAAAAAGATTGCAAAAAATTAATTAATTTTTCTTAACATTTAAGTAGCTATATATTGGTTAATGGGACAAATTAAACCAAACCTAGACAGACGGACCCTATAAACATTTTGTTCCACAAAAAAAAATATGTATTTAAAAAAAACTATCTTAACATTAAATACATGAGTGATAAAATATATTTTTTTTTATTCATATAAATTATTATGTACAAACATTTACAATTTTCAAAAATTGACTCATTTATGCCAAAAAAAGGATATCGTCCTTGTATAAAATGAAATTGTATAAACACAAACTGAAATTATAAAAAAAAAAATTTCCAGAAATGAGAACGATCACTAAAATAAATATTATATCTAAGGAATAAGAAGCAAAAAAAAAAAATGAAAACAAATTTGGTATCCTGCCAAATAATTTTCCATATTCATAAAAAAAAGGAGAACTAAATATTTATTCTATACTAACGCATATTCACTTCATTATAAGAGTCATTCTTAAAGTCGATTCTATACAGAATATTTTAACTTTCTGCATTATATACTCGAGAACATATAAATACACATATACATGGAAAAGGATTCACTCAAACATAAATAAATTTCATGTTAGTCTTTCGGATTGTTTTTATTTCTATTCTGTACTTATATTTTTGGGTTACATATTGTGGGCGATTTTAATAGTCCTGCTATTTATATATGAAGATAAAAGGATATATACTAGAATATAGAGCACAAAGTGTAAAAAGAAATTTTCTGTTCAAGGATGGCTGGATAAATATACGTATATATAAAGGATTTTTATCCAATGATATTTATTATAATTAAAATATTTGAACAAAAAATAAGATATAAAAGAAATTTCAGAATAACTTGTTATTTGGTGTCAATAAACTTTCGTCGGGAATGTGGAAAGCATTTAAGTTTTTATTTCGAAATTGACACAATAATAAATTAGTCTTTAAAAATTTAATTTTCTTTATTAGGTCTTGTGACAATCTTTTACAATTTTGATCTAATAATTAATAATTTTATATATCGATTCCGGCAGCATAGATTTCTTTATAATGAAGCTGACGATTGTCAGCTGTTAGCATTTTAACAGTCTTAAGATTACATATTGAAAATATTCTTTTTTATCAATGGTACTAAAATTTTAAATGAACATTGATGTTCCGGAAGAGGAACAAACCCTTGACTTAATTTATCACTGCATAGTAAACTCTAGGCCATCATAGTTCAGACATATTACATTTTAAATATATTTTTGCTGGTTTATTAATGTCATTATTAGAGTGGCACGCACATTGGTTCTAAAATGGCGCATTGGGATTTAATTGATTAAATTGTATTTGAAATAGAATTTAAAGAATTTAATTTATTTTATTTATTGACTTATTTTATTAAATATATCCAGAAAGTTAAAATTATTAACTACTTACAAATGGAACTAAAATGCCACTGTTATCCCCATTTACATAATTTTTTTTGAAAAAATAACGTATATAACTCGGGACTAAAGTACATTTTTATCCCTCCTGATGTTATTTCCCTCGACTTCATTTCGAGTAACAAAATCCACTCTCAAGATGATTATAATGTACTTTAGTCGACTTTGTCTCGGGAAACTGATTCTACAACTCGGACTGATAATATGCACTTTAGTTGATTAAACAAATTCCACACTCGGGATGAAATGATACAGTTTTAGTTCATTGGTCTATAATTTACAATTAATTTTGAAAAAAAAATCATTTATTGAGTCAATATATCAAAAAACTTTAAGTAGTTCAAGATAAAATATACTGACTACCACAATTTTTATTATATATTTATTATAAAAGATAATATTTACCTAATAAATTTCTCAATTTTTTATTGTTTAAGGATAACCATTAACGTTTTATATACAATAAATTTAAAAAAAGGACCTTTTAAAAGATAATATTTTGTAATCGTATAAATATAAATATTGACATTTAAAATATAAATTATAGAAATATTAACTGAACTTATCAATATTCATAATAAATTAAAATATTATTAAATTTTTATATACATTTTTATTATCATTCTGAATATTTATACGAATTTTGCCGGGTGATTTATAAAAATTACCAATGATTTTAAATATTCTTAAACTTAATTAAAAAATTTATCAATTTCAATTTTTTGTGTTACCCCTAGGTTATGAATTTATTGCTGAATATTCTACCATATTCTATTATCTATTAAATACTCAGAACTATATTTTATCTCTAATAAATAAATATCCTTTTTAGATGTTAAATCCTTTTTGTTTATGTATTTTAGATTAGATTAAAAACCGATATTTATATTGATATTTTGAAAACTGGAAAATTTTAGTTAGTAATGATAATTTACGTATCTACGTATATATTTATAATAGAATTTATCACTTTGATTATTCCTAAATACGGTAATATTAAAATTTTGCTTGAAAGAACATTATTTTAAAATCATCCTGTGTAAATGTGAATATCGAAAGCTTATAAAAGGATAATGTGTAATCTATGTCCATTGTATAAATTTATATGATTTTTCTTTTTTTGCCTTTGATAAACTTTTAAATAAAACAATTTTTTTTATTTGTATCCTAAATATAAACTTCATTGCCCATAGACACTTTTCAATATTTTATTTCTCATATATACAAAATTTTATGTTTTTGTATGAATTTTGTTAAGGATTTCATAATATTTTCAAAATTTAGTTAATAACATCAGTTGTGGTTTTTGTAAATGGAATTATATGTTTTTTTATACCAAAACCTCAGAAATCAAAATGAAAATATTTTTCATTTCAAAAATATTTTACCATAAAACAAAGGAAATAAGAGAGATGCAAACCAGTTCTTGAGCTGAACCAAAAAACTATTGAACGTGTTATATATTGGTGAAGAAAAACTGAACCAAAACTTTTCAAATAAAAAGAAGCTAATCGAAGATGATATCCACTTAATTGTGGTTAGTTTATGATTCGCTTCAGGTCTTAGTATTTACATTATTTTAACTTAATTAATAATAAAACACTTAGAGTCGAAATGGAAAGCTTTGAAGAAAAATTACGTCCACGTATAGAAACCGTTCAAATGAAAATGTCAAATCGTAAAATTTGCTAATTAGAATGTTTAAGAGCTTTAAGTATAAAAATTAAATTATTTGTAATAACTTCTGCAAATTTAATTATTTTAATTATATTTAATATATTCAAATTTCATTTAATTAGTTATCTTGGTTTTATTCCTTTAAAATATACCTATATAATTTGGCGGAACTTATCTAATACTAATACAAACAACTACCTCCAATTACAGACTATTTATAGCCTATCCATTCTAATAAAAAAAATGTTAAAACCTAAACGGAACCAAAACCCACAAATACAAAATGTTCTTGAACCAAAACTGAACCATTGATTTTAAATTTTTAATTGCTTAGACTCAATTTCTATTACTATCCACATTACTTTAGATTATAGTGGCAGCAAAACCTAGAATATACCACACTTTTACGGATAACTAACTATGAGTATGTGTTGAGGGATTATCTAGTAAGTCGAAGAACTTAAGAAGTTTCCTGGTACTGCAATTCGCGACCTCTTTCAAAGATGGATAGTAATGTTCTTCTAAAATACGACATTTATGTTAAAGCAAGTGCCGTGCAGTGGCAAAGAATGTTCTTCTAGAGTGTTTCAACTTCAAATAGGAGTTTATAGCCCGAACATATACATCAGAGTGTTTCAACTTCAAATAGGAGTTTATAGCCCGAACATATACATCAGTCAGAGTTGACTACGGCACCCATTGCCACTTTTAATTTAGATCGGTCCGTATAGATGTTTCTTGAGCCTACTGTGTCAAAGATTCTGGTTTCCTAGTATTCTATTGTTGTAATATTTATTACATAAATACGATTCAGTATCGGTAGGGTCCCATATAATTAGATCTTTATCGTGATAAATGAAATGATTTGTGTATGGCCAAATTCTCTGTTACTGAGCTAATTTTAATTCAAGTATACTTTTAACGATTTTTGCACAATCCACATTAATAACTAGAATTTGAGTAATAATTGTTTTATTATTTATATTTTTAAAATTACTTTCAAATTTATTACTATTTTTAATAATAAAATTATATTACAATTGGCATCACTGATTTCCACATTTCTATGTATACTGGTATATACATTCCTAAAATATTTTAAAAATAATGCAATTTAAATTTTAATAATAATACTCGTAAATTCTAATATTCATTTCGGTTTATTAATTTTAATTTTCTACCAAAATCCTCTTGTAAAGCATTAAACTTTATTAAAAGATAAGACCGCAACATATTTTTTTTTATGTTTATTATGAAAAGTTTACATTAAAACTGAATCAAAAAAGAAAAAAAAACTCCAACATTAATTCTATTTTATTTTATTCATTTTCTAAAGCCAGTAAAATGAATAAATAGTATTTGAAAAGTTCATAATTTACCATTTTAATGGAATGTAAAATTCCCATCTCCGTAATTTCACCTGGGTTTTTTTTTGTTAGTGTAGTTATTGTTGCTGTTGTTTATACTATCTAAAAGGTCACTAAAATTTTATTTATGCACTTTTATAATTCAGGAAATCCTAATAGCTTTCCGTGTACAAAAAAAATGAAATAAATAAGTTTTTATTAAAATTTCTATATAATCATAAAAAGTTGATTTTTTTTTCAACATTTTTAAATAATTTTTGTATATAATTTATTTTAATTCTTGAAATGAACAGAATTTGCAATTAAATAAAATAGCTAAATAAAATAAAAAATAATAAAATTGAAAATTTTGGATTACAAAAAATGATTAGTTTTAAATGTTTTTAATTTTATTTTATATTTTAAATGAAACAGAAAAAATAAATGTCCATTAAAATTAATATTTATTATTCGGATTTTGTGATTTAATTTTTGGAATTTGTAAATAAAACTACAAGCTTTTGAGATTAATACAAATAAATGATATTACTATTTTAAATGCTAAATTTAAAGTTATATTGAATGTGTCAATAATTTGTAGTATTGTAAAATATATATACATTTCGTGGTTCAATTCCAATTTTAAAATAAATAATTTATTCCTTGATTTCATATTAATTTTCTCCAGCTTTATAATATAATCATCAACATGCTTAAAGATGTTCTTAAAGTGTACAACATCTTCTCAAGCGAAGGTTAATTACAATTTAAAAAATGAGAAAAATGATGTATTTTAATGATACCATTGATAATTTATATTCATTATCAGACTGAATATAAACTTGTCAGGTACTTTGTACTTATGTCTTGTTTTGGTATAAAATTTCCGTATCTAATTAAAAAATTACATTTTTAATATAATAAATAGTAGTTTTAATCAGGGATGGAAACCATATGGATACCGGTATTAAGCCACAGCTGAAAACCAGACCGGCAATTCAAATTTAAGTAAATCAAGATCAAAAACCGTTTTTTTAACACAACAGAAAACCAGACTAAAATCATAGAGAAAAAAGTACTGGTTCAGTGAGTTTCTTATTTAAAAATAAAAAATATTCAGACGTATGTATCTCAAACATCGTATTGCAAATAATATAACAGTAATAGTCAGTTTTGGCGCCATAATTTTCATCAATATTATATTAACTCTTTCGAACCGACATTTGCAGGTTAACTACATGAAAATTTGCTCACTATATATTAGTTTTATTATACTAATATATGTCGGACAACCAAGCAAGTTCTCCACGCTTTAGATTTATACTCCGTTGAATCTAAACTCATATGGGAATTCTCATTTTCGCTCAATCAACTGCCCAAAAACACCAGATTCACTCTAATATGGAATCCGGGGCATGTGAGAATAATCGGTAACGAGATTGGCGATAAACTAGCAAGAACATGAACTGACAGGCCTTTCATTTGAACCAAACCATTCTGCGGCATTTCCAAAAGGAAATAATGGAATGGTGAAATAAAGAGAATTCCACCTAGTGGTTATATACGTCAAGGGAAGCGATTCTTAAGGCACTTAAATTAATAAATTGTTTTTTTATTTTACCCACGAAACTTATACAACTGGAAAA
Organism: Rhamphomyia laevipes; assembly: GCA_963920725.1. Lineage (NCBI taxonomy): Eukaryota > Metazoa > Arthropoda > Insecta > Diptera > Empididae > Rhamphomyia > Rhamphomyia laevipes. Next base: position 16,916,374 of record OY987255.1, on the reverse strand, counting down.
TTAAATGGTTTCCATCACTGGTTTTAATTTCGTTCTAATTATATTATAAGAAAACTCAAAAAATAAACAATTAATAAAAAAAATTCTATCTGGGTATAAAATAAAATACAAAAAAAAAGGAGTAATTAAAATGATGAGACATACAGAATGATTTTGACAATCATCGTTATCTAATTGGATAGATCTTTTTCTCGCACCAAAAACATCACCTTAATTTCCTATTTATATATTTATATACCTCCAACCCCCACAAAAACAAAATATAATACAAATAATTTTAATGAAATGATGATGTTTTCCATTTTTCTCTACTATTAAATTTCCCAAAGGATTTTTCATTTATATATTATTTTTCTGTATTATTATTAAGAGTGATGCTGAAATTTTTTTTGTGATATTTATAAATCAACATCACTGACTAATTTAATTTATTTAATTTTACTTTTTTTTTGAAAGAGTTGACAATCTTTCCTTAATTAATAAATCTGGTTTCTTTTTGACTGAAGTTTTTTTTTTTGTTAATTTAGTTCAATTTAAAGATTATTTTAAAAAATTATTAATAATTTATTTACTTTGCTAAGTCTACATTTAAAATACATAACAACAGTAAGCACATTGCTAAATTCCAGGGTAACTTTGAACATTAAATTTGAATATTAAAATGAATCTTAGTTAATGAAGCTGGAGAATCTATTTCATAATTCATTATTTTTTAGACAAAAAATAAGACTGTCAAAATTCTCTGCGTTTAGTCAAATGTTGTAAGTCAATCATTTGTAATCTATCTCGGTAGCAAAGGATCATGACACCTTAAACTAGGTAAAAAAAAAACTATTAAAAAAAAATCTATATTGGACAGATTCTATCCATGTACATAACACAGACTCATATTCTGAAATGGGTATGACAATTGAACAGTAAAGAGTTTGTTGGTTGGTGTTGGTACTAAAGAAGTGGGAATAACAAGATTCCCATTAAGTCCATATATTAGTGAGGACAGTATACTCTCCAGTTGAAATCATTTTCACAGCTTGTTGACCCATCCAACTTTTTTAACTTTAACAGCGCTTTCGATCTTTTCTAGAAACAAACTATACCAAATTTCCTAAAGTAAAGAGTTTCTAAGACATTAATGTCATTGGCTCTCATTAACATTAACTGACGATGTTTTTCTATATGTGGAATGTAAAATCAATTTTTGTTGTCATGAATTACACTGAAATCAGAGACACAGACACTGTCACACAAATACAAAAAAAAACTTATTTTTAACGAGCTATCGAAATTTAAGAATATTTTTAATAGAAAATTTCAATTTGAATGTTTTAATATTTTCAAATTTAATTTAATTTCCTTTTTTTATTTAATTTTGACAACATTTTCTTTGTAATGGTCAGAATTTTTTTTAAATTTTCACTATAAAAGGAAATAATTAAATAAAAATATATATTATTAAAATGATGATTTGGTATTTTAAAATATCTTTTTTTTTTTAATTATTTCCTATTTCTATAAAATTATGTTTTTTGCAAAATCATGTACACTTGTTATAATTTTTAGATGATTTCTCTTTAACCGAAAAACCATATAAGGGCGAACAAAAATAATGGCTAATCACTACTAAATAATAATAAAAAAAAAACATAGATATTAAACTATTATTATTTATATACCAGGACATATTTCAATATTTTAATGAGCAACCCAATAAAGATTAGAATTTTCGTATATAAATAAATATCTTTTGACATAGAATTATGGTAAAGTTGTTAAATATTATATGATACATACAAACCACAAACTGACCATTTTGGATCGTTAAATTATATAGAGCCAAAAATACCATAAACATATACACACAATGTACAAATCATAAACATAAAATTTATAATAATATTTTATTTTATTAAATTAAAATATATTTATGATCAAAGGATAACGATTAAAATTAAGTTCTATAGTAAGGGATGTGACGAAATTTTCATATAAATATAAAAATTTGACATAATATTTTTTATTCAAATTTTCATATATAAAAATATTAAAAATTAAAAATCCAAATTTCACAACTCTTACTTTTACTGCTATGTCCTCTCACTTCTCGTGACGACTTCAACGAATTTATTCAACTTAGGATGAAATATTTCTTTCTGTGATTTTCTGACTAGTATCAATTCTTTACTTAATCTCATTCACCAGGCGGTCACGAATTAGATGTTCTGCATAAATCTTCCAACTCCTTCACAACCCTAACTTCTACTACTATGTTCTCTCACTGCTCGTAATGACTTCGACGCATTTCTTCAACTTAGGATGAATTATTGATATAGCTTTATCGTCTTTTCATGATTTTCCGGCTACTGTCAATCAATTCTTTCTTTAATCTTATACATCCGGCGGTCACAAATTCTAGAACTACCGGTTCCAACCGAAAACTGCTCTGTATAAATCTTCCGACTCCTTCACAAACCTTACTAAGCATATGGCATCTATGAATTTCTTTTACTTAAACATTCTATTTCTATATCTTTCATTTCTTACCATAATTTTACAGGTAATATCAATTCTTTGTTCAATGTTATTTACCGGTCACAAATTCTAGAATCTTGCTAATTCCAATCCAAAGCATCTCTGCATATATCTTCCGGTTCCTTCACAACCCTTACTTCAATATATACTATAAATTTCCGAAATTAGTAGCAATTCAATAAAATTTTGTTTTACTACAGTTCTTTTTTTCGGGATGTATATAGATTTTTACTGCTCTGTAATATAAATTTGAAGAATTATTATAAACAGAATTTTGTAAAATCTATATAGAAAATATGTTCACATCTGAATGACATCAGATATAAACAAAAACCTTTTAATGCTAAAATTTTTATTATGACAGAGAAGAGAATTTAATAATATATAAATAAATAAAATCGACTATGAAAAGGAAAAAAGGATATCACTTAATATAACTGACTTGCACAAACTAAAAAAGAAATTTTTTATTATTTTAGTTTCTATGTAAAGGACATGTGGCTTTCGGTCAAGTGACATTTATTTGACAAAAAGAAGGTTTTATATGTAAATTTTTCTTTGTATAATTGAAAGTTTTAAAGGAAATGCTTAAGTAATGTAGGATTATAATCTTTATAGTATTTAGAAGACAAATGTAAATATTAAATATTTAAGATTCTTAATTTTTAAATCCATTATTTTTACAACATATTCTATTGAATTTTTGAGACAAACATGATAAATTACTTAATTTAATTACAATTGTTAATATTTTATGATATTTATAGCCTAATAAATATAATATTGACATAAGGATATATAGTTGACAGAAAATTTAGAATTAAGATATTATCAATTTGAAAATTACAAATTCTATTTATAAATACATAATTTTAAATTATATGTAAATAATTAAATATTTTTCCTTTCCTTTTTTTTACAGATTCTTCTGCGAATTTAATTTTTTTTTAATATTTATTATCTAAACATTGAAAATACATAAATTTTTAAAATGATATCATATAATCGTTATGTAATTATTATATTTCTTATTTGTCAAATTGTTTATATCACTGAATCTCGATTTCGTGACATAGATAATAAACGTCCAACAAAATTAAATCGTTCAAATTCACCAACTAGTACCAGTTCAATAGCAGCAACATCATTTAGTCGTAGCACAAGTAGTAGTAGTAGTACTAGTTCAATTACTACAAATGGTATAAATTTAATTAATAAATCGGATTTATGTGCCCAAGATCGTCAAAGGAAATTATTATGTTATTGTTTTAGTGATGATTTAAAAAAAGATGGTCGTATAACAAAAGCAGATTGTTGGATATTTCAAAAGAATTTAAATGAAAATGATACAACATGGATGGCATTTAATCAACAAAAATCATTAAAACAAATTAAATTTACTGTTCAGCCAACTGGTCAATTGGAATATATACCAACACAATCATTAGAAATGTTACATAATTTAACAATTATAAATATTGAATATGGTCAAATATTAATGATAAAAGGATATGCATTTGCAAATTTACCAAATTTAGAATTAATACAATTAATTAATAATCAAATTGAAATAATATCACAAAATTCATTTGTTAATCATGAATTATTAAAAGAATTACATTTACAACAAAATCATATAAATTTAATTGATCGTTTTGCATTTAGAAATTTACCACAATTAAAAAAATTATATTTAAATTCAAATAATTTAAGTAGTTTATATGAAGAAATATTTACAGAAATTGGTAAATTAGAGCATTTAGATTTGGGCTATAATTTATTAACAATATTAAGTACAGATATATTTAAAGGATTGGGTAATTTAAAAACATTAAAATTAACACATAATAATTTGAATTTTGTTGGTGATACTGTATTTGCTGAATTATGGAGTTTACAGGAATTAGATTTGGATGATAATAATATTGAGGTAAGTTTTTTAATTATTTTATTTTTTGAAATTTCTTAAATTAACTACATTTATATATAAATGTTAAATGGCAATTGAATCTATTTAGAATAGTTAAAATTTTGGAGTTAAAATAGAAAGTTACGAAATAAAATGAATTTACTATAGTTTTCTAAAATAATCAGTTTTAACCAGAGTTAGTATCTAGATTCAAAACTGAACCGAAAACTGAAATTAACCGACAAAACCGTAAGCGACAAAACCGTTTACAAAATCATTAACCGGAGGAATGAAATTCATAAATTTCAGTATGATCGGTCTCTTTTCCATTCAATTTCGTTTTGTCAAATATTAACGTAACTTTGAAATAATCAGCTCTATCAATGTGTATTGGCTGAATTACTGAATTTCGTCATTTAATGAATTTAATTAATGTAGTGAGAATGATAAACACATTTTATGTATATTAATTTTTCATATCTGTTCTAGTCAAAAGTTGAACCGAAAAAAACGGTTTTAAACCGAAAATCGTAACCGAAATGATATTTACTTATTTAAAGCGAAATGTAACACGAAGTGAAAAAAAATCAAATCGGAACGAAATAAATTTACGTTCGAATCTCTAGTTTTATATCATTTTTACTTCCGTAAAAATTGGTTTACTTTTCTTTGCAAGTAAATTTTCAACAAATTAAATCGTAACAACTTTTTTTTTCAAAAATAATTCTCAACAAACTTCTGACATATTATTTCCTACATCATTTGTACAGTATAAAAAGGTTGGTATTATCCTTCCGACATTAATTGCCATTACTAGCATTAGATTATAGTTATCAAAAAAAAAAAAAAAAAAAGAGATTTAAACTTTTCAAAAACAGATATTTAAATTGTCAAATTTATTGAAATCTTTTGAGAAAGTTTGGTTTCATAAAGTTTTATAAAAAAAATTTATCTTTTTTCTTTATATTTATTTCCGTTTTGATATTTTAAACAGAGAATTTCACAAAGAGCATTGGACGGTCTAAATACATTAAAAGTTTTAAATTTACGTGGTAATCGTATAAAGAAATTGGATAATGGAATGTTACGTGGTACACCAGCATTACTATCAATTAATCTACAAGATAATTTATTGGAAACATTGACTTTTAATTGTTTTGAACCAATTATGGACAATTTAATATATCGAAATAGCGAATTATTGGTGACAGGTAAAATTAATTGTTAATAAATATTTAAATATGTGTTTTCAATATTTCATAAATAAATTTGTATGATGACAAAATATATTAAAAAAATATTTATTAATTCAAAATAATTAATAATTTTATATTTTATTTCTGACATTTATTTTCATATAATATAGATAATAATTTTATTTGTGATTGTCGTCTTCAATGGATTTTTGATTTACGAAATCGTACAAAAAATTTAAAATTAAAATCATCATTGGAACAAATCGAATGCAGTTTAGATACAAAACATCAAAATGATATATCAAAAAATGGTATTATACCAGAATCAAGAAAAAGTTATTATGATGATCATTCATTTAAATTAGATGAACAATTTACAGATGATGATTTGCGACATCATGAACAATATTATGATTTAATGAAATTGGGTTCTGAAAATTTACCATGTCCATTAGAAGCAAAAGAACCAACTGAATTACCATTATCACGTGAATCAATTCGAATGTCTGATGTTCGTGATATTGATATAGAATATACAAATGATAGTAAATCAATACGACATAATGAAAAATTTACATTTAGTTATAATATATTATTTGCTATTAGTTATTTATTAATTTTAAAATCAATTATAATTATTAATACATAATTTTTTTAATTATTATATTAGTCATTTATATATAAAAAAGTAAAATAAAAATAGATTATAATATATAAATATAAAATATAGAATTTAAGGATATTTTTCTTACTAAAAATTTAGGTAGACTAAAAATGATTATAATATTAAAAAAAAAAATGGCGCATTAAGAATTTTAGATTATATTAAACATAAAATTTGGAGCTAACAAATTAAAGTTTTCATTAAATTTAATTTCATCTTAACTAATATCATCGATCATTATAATTACATCAATCAAAAAATATTGTTGTGGTTAAAATTGTATAAAATATAAAACATTTATTATGAAAATTAAAATTTATTATATAAAAGATTTTGTTATAATAAATATTTTTGTAAATTATATTTTTGGAACAAAAACATAAAAAAATAAAAAATTTCTATAATTATAAAATTAAGTTTTAGTTAATTAGGCGATTATGTTTCCTTAGTAATGAAAGAAACTTAATTTTGTTTTTATATATATATTAATATTATTATAAGTGTCTTTAAATAATTATATGTAATTTTAAGATCAAAAAAATAATACAAGATTCTAGATGTCTAATTAAAAAAAATTAAAATACATTTAAATTCGTATAAGAATTAAGAAAATCATATGCTTAAATAAACCCAAACAAATTAACATTTTATTATAATTTGGAAATTTTACAGACAATTTTATTTAATTTTGTATACAAAATGAATTACGAATTATATGTATATAGAAAACTGTCAAATTCGATAATTGGAAAGTATCTCCTGTTTCTACAACAGGATAGAACATATAAAACTCTATCCAATATGTCATTTTCAAAATATTCTATACATTAATTTTACTATCAAAAATTTTAATGAACAATTCACTCAAAAAATGTATCTACGAATTTATCGTTTTTTTTTAACGAATAATATCCTAAAAATAATTTTTTTTAGATTTTTATGTTATATAATTACAGATTTATTATTATAAAATGATACCACAAAAATATATTTATTAAATTAATAAAACTAATGACAAAAATGCTGGATGAAAAAAAAAAACTTATAAATATTTAATATAAATTAAAAAATACATAAAAATAAAATATTATAAAAAAAATACGTAATATAAAAAAATAAAAAAATATTATTTTTGTAGACGTTACATTAAAATTTATATAATTTTTTTTTACCATATATTTCTAATGTTGAGTTCATAATGCTGGCTTCAGAACATAATATGTTGCCATTCATAATGCAAAATGTTGCTAAATAATGAAAATACTTAAAAATGTTAAAGTTGGGCAACTTCTGTCTTGATTTGTATTGAGTTGAAACAGTAATTCAGCATTCAACAATATTACTAAAAAAAAATAGTGTAATAGCTCCAAAAAATGATCATCTTTAAAACTGCTAATTAGTTGCTTAAACCTCACAAAATATTATGACAGTGATTAGATTTTGATACGAAATAAAAATAGAAAGAAAAATTATTTTTAATTATTAATATTATTTTATGGGAACCTGTACTAAAACATAAGTAAAAAATGATTTTACCGATATATAGCATTTTTAAGTCAAATTCAAAATTTTACATTTCAAAATCAAAATTTTGCGTTTCAAATTCAAAATTTTACATTTCAAATTCAAAATTTTACATTTTAAATTCACAATTTTACATTTCAAATTCATTACATTACATTTGAAATGCATAATTTTGAATTTTAAATATAAAATTTTGAATTTGAAATGTAAAATTTTGAATTTGATGGTAAAATTTTGAATTTGAAATGCAAAAATTTGAATTTGAAATGTAAAATTTTTAATTTGACCTGAAAATGCTATAAATATTAAAAAGGAAAACAATTCTAATGTTTCACAATTTGAATTTTTCATTTCATTTATCACGAATAATTTTCAAAAAAACTACTAATGCATAATATTGAATTGACAACCCAAATTTTGATTTTATTAAAATCCATTCAAAATTAACCCCTAATTTTATATTACTAAAAGTATATAATATTACAAGACTGATATTAGTTTTATAATTTTATTATAATTAATTCATAAAATAATGATTTATTATAAATTGATATTGACATTTTTATTTAAATTCGTAAACTACATAAACAAGATCTTAATAAGGATATTTTATAGAGGAAGGATCTTTTAGTTGACAATCAAGTAATAAGTTAGTGATAGATAATATATATAGATAAATAAATGTGTATATTGTTCTAAAAACATAAAAAAAATGTAATTAATGTGAGTAGTAATTCAAAATTTTGCTAAACAAAAATTTATTATTTATTTAATAATTTCAAAGATTTTTAATTTGTAGAATTAAACATTTTAAATAAACTTTAATATTGTGTATTAAATATATATAAAAATAAAATTTAAAAATTAATTAAGAAAATTATAAATATTTTATGAACTAAATAATAATAAATAAATTATAAATGTATAAGTAAAATAAAAATATATTTAATTTAATTTTTAAAAATTAATAAATATATATACATACAAAATTTTAAATAATTCTGTGTAGAGAGTTTTGATAGCTTGAAATTGACAATATTTATATTAAAAATAATTGTCAAAGATTTTCCTCTAAACAAACTATCAAAATTGCAAATTGAAGTTAAATTACATTGAAAATTTGAAGATTATACAGGCAATTAATCTCTATACAATATTTAGCCAATATCTGAAATTTAAAATAATCGTGATAAAAATATAAAAAAAGGACAAAAAAAAAAATATGTAAATATTTAAAGAAAAAATATGTTTATATATAAATATTTATGTAATTTAAAAATGAAAACTAAAAATTACAAGAAATATTCTAAGTGTATTTATCTATATATAATAATTATTTAATAAAAATATAAAATATTTTTAGTTTTAATTTTTAAAAAAATATATATAAATAAATAAAAATAATTGTAATATGAATATAACAAGAACAAAAACCAAAGGAATTTAATTATATTTAATTGTTTATATTTACAATAAATTCATACATAAACAATTAAATAAATACTTTTATTTTTTTAATGGAATTTTTCAGGAGGATTATTTTAAACGTTTACGTCCTGTAAGATTTTGAAAAGGCCAAGTATACACCAAATATGTTTCAGAAAGTAAAGTTAATTTCATTTATTGTGATTTAACATTGTCAACAACAAAAAATCTATTCTTATTATAAAGATTTAAAAATTATGTTTAGGCCCATTTCACAGTGGGAGCTCAAGCTAAACTAAGCCGAATGTGTGTAGCTTAAACCTGCTACTTAAACTAACTGAATTTCTAAATCAAAATTTTCCCTAAGCTTAGCTAAGTTAAAAAATATTAATTATTATGAATTCTAATTGGAAATAATGTCATTGTTTCTACTTGTGTATATAAATTAAAAAATGTCAAAAGTGGAGCTTAGTCTCTACCCATCTGCGGCTTCAGTTAAACCTCACTTTAGGGAAAAAGAAGCTTATCTTTAAGTTTGCACTGAGGAACTAAAAATAAGTTACACCAAAACTTTAGCTCTGACAAAAGCTTAAGCTTTCACTGTGAAATCCACCCTTATAAGATGATTTTTAGTATACATCCTTTTTACGACGTCTCTAAGATATGGATCCAAACATCTATTTTCCATTTTCATATTTTTTACACGATTTTATTTGGAACATATCTACTTTGATATTTCTTCATTTATAGAAATTAGGATTCTCTACAAAGTTGATTAAAAAAATCAGCTAAGTTAGTAACTTAAAAAAATCTGCAATGAACAATTTATCATATCAAAATCTCCACTATTGAAAAATTTTAATTTCAAGGGTCAAGTTTGGACAAATTTACGACTCAATTTTGTACACTATTTTGAAATAACTTGGAAAGCAAGAAAGTTGATTTAAAACGACAAAAAAAAATTATAATGTTACTGTTATAATGTTTTACTTTTACTGTTACTGTTATACTGATACCATTATAATGTAAAAGTTATATTATTATCTTGTAGCTGTTGTCTTGTAACTGTTATGCTGTTACTATTATACTTTTAGTATTACTTTTACACTGTTACAATTATAGTGTTACTTATACTTCAACTGAATTTAATACTGTAACTGTTATACGATTTATAAAGTTTATAAATTTCATTATGAGTTTCTACGTCAGGTTTCTGGAAAGTGTCTATCGTATACTGTGTCATTTATAGCAGAGATAGAACTCAGAAATGTACGTTCACATGCAGAAATTACTTCACATTTTACGGTGTGTATATAAGAGTATAACTAACTGACATTTTCTTTAAGAGTTCACAGAACATACGACTTTTATACTATCTCCACTATTAGTTTCCAGTCTGCAAAAACATTGTAATTCGTATCCTTAAGATCCTGTATATCTTAAAGTTCATAAAAATCGTATCCTTATAGAATTTAATTTATCTGCAATTATTTTAGTAAATTAAAAAGTTTTACGAAAAATATATAGATAACAATTTACCTCATTATTTAAATATTTTTCATTACATATCCCTAAAAAACATGTATACGTATTAATATTTTCTTCGAAAACTTTTGTCTGCCTAAGGTGACACAAATTGATAATTTTACTAAACTATATTTATTTACCTAGCTATATCGATTTAATATTATTTGTATTATTTGAGCACGTAAACTGTTTCGATTTTCAATTAACTTTCAGAAAACAATATATTTACATTTACACTAACAAAGGCAAATATTTAAAATTTCAGAAATTAAATAATAAATTTAAAACATATAAAATATCATGAAAATGAATTTCAAGTATTTTTATTTAAATACCAAAATGTTGCATATCCTATTAGATCCTTAATATAATTTATCAGAGAATTATGAAAACCAAAAAATTACAAATTTAAAATTTATATCACTAGGCAAATACTTGGAATTATATCAGGGTAAATTTTTCGTCAATTTTGGGATTTTTTTTAGTGTAAATAATTAACCACAAAAAACAGTAAATTTAATCAAAGTTACACAATTTTTTTTTTAATTTACATTTTATGCAAAACCATCAAAATTTGTACAATGTATGTAATAAAATCAATGTTGTGTTTTTCTGTGTACATAAAATATCAAAATAATTATACAAAATTCATATTTATATTTAACCCTGGTATTAATTAATATTTGCCTGAACAAATATTGAATATGAAAAACACTATGTCAAATAACAGCTAAATTGCATATATAAAATAATTTTAACATGGGTAGTGACATTTTCGAACAGCAGTTACTCGATATACTTTCAAACCAAATTTATAAATGGATTTAACTATAATTTTACTGTGTTAATACTATATTCATAAAAGTTATGCTCTACTAAACAAACCTTAGAATTCGATAATATTTATAAGTAACAAATTTTAAACTTGTAACATAATTTTTCACAGAATCATTTATCAGGGACAACCTGTATTATCCTTCAATTAATTTTTCTTGATACTGTATAAAAAAAAGAGGCTGATTAACCTAGGGGTAGTCCAAAAACTGGACATCGTTATAACAGAATGTTTTGTTCAGAAATATTTCATTCCAGGAATGTGTAATTCGGAATCTTTGATATTTTGGCGGATTTTCTAACATTCGAAATTTACGAATTTATAAATTACATATTCCGCAAATGATATACCCCTAGGTTAATTAGCTTCTTTTTTTTCATACAGTCTTTAAAATTGTGAAAAATAGTACTATAATTATGAATAAAATTTACTATAACAATTTAAAAATATTTTTGACAGGTTTAAATAAATCAATTCGACACTTAGAGAATCCGGTAAATGAATTGTATACTCGAAATGTCAAAATCACATTCAAATCAGATAGAAAATTATAATAATGGACTTTACACATGAATTCGAACTGCGAATTGCGAATGTTCGCAAATTTTGACATTTCTTTCACATGAAACGCGAACTACGAATTGTGAATATTCCATAAAAAAACAAAATTTGAGGTTAAAAACAAGCGAATTTTTTATTCGCAACAATGTGGAATGCTAGTGGAATTCCAATTCGTAGAAAAAAAAAATGTTTATTTTCATAAATTTAATTAAATAGTTGAAAATAATTTAATAAATTTATGTGTAATTAATTTTAAAAATTTTATATAAGAAAATTTTTTAAAAATTTTTTATTAAACATGGAATAATTCATTTGTTCGCAATTCGCAGTTCGCGTATTATGTGCAAAGTCCATAAGATATAATCAATTTATATCAATTTATAATGATTCCATCATAACACTTTTATTTTTTATAACTCCTCGTGTATAAAAACAACCAAGATTACAAAGTTAAATTACTTTACAATAAGGTATTTAGGCAAAAAACAAAAAACGAAAAAAGGTGTACAAAAAATATTATGCTTAACAACATAAATTAATGTTGGTAGATGGGTAGATCGACTCTTGTATATGTATATCAACCGCCTGGGCTTTTATTTAATAAGTAAACAAATCCATAGATAAAATAATTATTATAAACAAAATCAGGTCCAAAAATTATTTTGTTATTTTTTTGTAACTGCGGTTGAGACTTCAGTTAAGAGCAAACATTCATGTTCTTAATTAATATTTTACAAGACTCGTGGGGAATATTTTAAAATCGAGGGTAATATAAGGATAAACCAAAAAAATTATAACAACAACAATAATTTTCATTTTGTGGAAAACTTTCCACTTTGTAACAACAAATATAATAATATTTGATATTCTCTAGAATACATTTAAGCTTGGCTATATAGTCCTACATTGTATATCCCAAAAAGTTTTGTCGTTATTTGATTTTATTTAATGGAGAATTGCTTTTACTGATAAAATTTTACAAGATTGAAAGAAAATATTGCGTGTTTTTTTTTTTTTTTGTAACATTAAATGGTAAAAGGATCTTCTATTGGTTACGTTGTTGTTTTTTATTTTTAGCAAGTAATTGTTTTTACATTTAAGTATTTTGTTAAGAAAATTGGATATTTAATTGGGCCTGATTTATAAACCAATTTAATATATTTTAAGTTTTTACAACAAAAAAAAAAAGTTGAAAAACACAAACATAATTGAACATCGTATCTCAAATTGGAAAAATATTAACTAAACAATTTTTTTTTTCTTGGAAACTCTTGTAAATTTTCATTTTATGGATATAATTTTTATATTGTATTACAATGTGAAATTATATCCGAGTAATAAAAATTATAAAAATGAAAATTTAATTGGATGTACCTGATGTGTAATTTTAATTTTCTGGTATATCTAATATAATTCTCAAGGCAATTTGAAGATTTTACATATTATTTCATTTTAACAAAAACTGAACCATTAAAAAATAATTTAATAAAAATTTAAATTGAAAAATTTATTGTTGATGAACTACAATTAAAGCAATTAAAGTATATTATTTTTTGTTAAAAATTTTATGTTCATAATAAACCAGAGCAATTTTAAACGAAGTAAACATAAAAGTAATATTAGCTATACAAACTAATATCATGGCTCGTACGAAGCGAAAACTTTTGGGGAACGTAAACAACCAAAAGTGTAGAAACTAGATTGTAATGAATGAACCAATGATTATATACCGGGATAGACATTAGTCATATTCAGCTAAGTAAGTATACAACCAATTTAGGTTTAACGAAAACTTCAATAAATGTAGAGGTTTGAGAAAAGGAGTAAACAGTAAAACAAATTCGCAATTACTGCAATAGAAAAGATTTTAACACTTGGAGCATAATTTTTTTGAACGACAACATTTTAAATTCCAGACCGTCCAGACTAATTACGTTTATTAGAAATGTGGTTTTAATTGATGTATAACGGATCCTGAGATTTAGATGTGTGAAGGGTCTTTTTACCCCTCCCTCCCTTCAAAACAACAATTAAACCAATATTACAGCCATTATAAATTATTCATAAATAACTTTTCCTTTTACATTTTATTAAATTTTATTGAAGTACAAGAACTGCAAATATATTGATGGATATAGAGATGAACTGATTAAATTAAGCCATCAAATTGAAATACGACGATCCAATTTTAAGTCACCGGTGAATTCAGTGTACAAGACTAGTGTAAAAAATCCGGAATAAATTAATTCCGAACCGAACTTACGATGGCACAACATCTTTGATTTTATAATTTTCATAACATATTTTAATGTAATTCACATTCATTACTATAAATAACTTGAATATAGATAGCACTTCAATTCACTTGCATAAAAGTAGCTGCACCATGACGCTATCAATAAAAGTATGTTGTTAGCAACAAAATTTTTGACTCATAACATAACCTGATTATATTGCATCACAAAATTAAAAATATCAAATTAATTTATAAATTGTATCGTACTATAATCAAATAAAATCCACCAGTGAAGAGTGAACTATATAATATTTTTAGTTAGCCTAAACTTTGTGAATGGTGCGAAAAGAAAATTAAAAGATTTTTCGGATTATATTGATTTTGTTTCTGTATTTAAAATAAATATATATAAGATTTCCTTATTTTTTGGTGGCAATTAGCTTATTTTAAGCTAAACTGCTCCTAGATTCTTATAGTATATTTCTGCTTTATATATTTCAACTTCATCAGTAATTATATATACGTAAATTAATTTTATGGAATAACCGCAAACTTAAATTTAGAGTATCCTTTTTACAAACTTTTAAATTGAATTTGATGCTGCTCAAACTTAATTTCATGCTGCTCATCGTACAAAAATATTGTTTTGAAAATTGGAGCAGTGATAGATGTTAAGGAAGTTATTCATTTAGAAGAACATTAATTTTATTTATTGCCTCACGCCTCTTCGTTATCTACGAGTCATCTCTCCGAAGTGTGGGTCCGAAACCAAACATATATAAAGGAAGGTCTCATTTATTTTTACTTGTCCCTTTGTTGCCATAATCCAGATTCCTATCGCATTCCTTTTAGAAAATACGCTTACAAAAATTTGAACTTCAATATAGCTTTTAAAGTACATAGAATTTTTTGGGTACTATTTAGTTTATTGACAATTCAGATAAAAAATTTGATCTTTTATAAACGAAATGAGTAAAGAAGCTGAATTTTGAACAGTTCAGTTCAGAGATAATCAAAAATAAAAACGACATTATTATTTAACATTTTTGATTTTGGCTTTAGCCCTCGGAGTTATGGCCTCCTTAACATAAAAATATATAATTTCCACTCCTCCTTTAGTGATGAACGGAGAAAAATATTATTTTGAAATTCTGAATTTTTGTAAACTCCTAATTACCCAAATTTTTTATCCACTGTGAATTGTAACCACAGAGAACTGGGCACAGTGAAATTATATGCAGTTTATTACCATCCACCCAAAATTGCACTAATAAAATTATTTTATATTATGTATAATTAATTTAACAAAATTTCAATTCCTTTGAAATTAAAAATGTTAATATAATACGCAGTAAAAATAATTAATTTAGTTCAAAAAATAAATTGAATTTTTGTAAATATTTATAATGTAAAAAATATTGATTCAACGATTCAACTTAATTTCATGCAATTCTAATTTTAATGGTTCACTTCTTTGCTGTGTATTATAAATACTTAGACGATAGAAAGTTTGTTTCTTTCTTTAATATATGCACGGTACTTAAAATATAATTGGAAAAAGGAAAATGCAATTTTTTTTACTTTCTTATTTTCAATATATATTATGTATATATTGCAAGGACATTTTAACTGTATTATATTATACACAGTAATAAAAAAAATATATAAACTGCAAAAATCGCGCTTAGACATTTTACACATTCAATGTTATAAAATACTAATTCATTTTACCATCCGGGAGCAAGCACCAAAGTATATAGTAAAAAAAACAGAAATTCAAAAATGGAAATAAACAGAATAATATATGTATTCGTATCATAAGGACTAACAACAACAAAAACATATGTTATCATGGCATTTTAGGAATATTACTATACAATATGAAGAAAAAAAAAATGAATTTACCATTTTATATTTTTCGTATTATAACCGTTTTTTTTATACTATGTTTCGAGGATGTGTTATAGTTAAGATAATATTTCTACAAAAAAAAACAGAGAGATCCTTAAAAAGGAAAACAATTTTCATATAAGTAATTTTTATGTTGTTATGTTTTTTTTATTTTTTTTTATTATTTTTATGCCAGATAGGAAAATCTTTTAAGTAATTGAGTTGCTTTAGTAACACAATCTCCGGTAAATAGGAGACATTTTTCGTGGAATTTAAGTGAATATAAAATTATGTGACAACATGTGTGTGTACATTTTTAAGTCAATTTGCTATAACGTTTACAACAAAGCTACAAATTTAATGTCTGTATATATATAATAATGTTATAATATGTGTTATTTATATATAGACTACGTAATACTTAGACACAAAAATTTGGGATTTTTGAATTTTTGACAAATTATATTTAGGTAAATTATCAATGTCGATAAAGAAAATAGAATTATGAAATATATAAATCAAAAAATAATCAATATATTTATTTTAAAATATTAAAAATCTATTCAAATACAGTGTTCATTCGATATAATCACCTTAGCTGATTTGAAATTTTTGTTAAAAAGTTGCTTTTGTGAAATTATTGCTTTTATCGAATTAAGTACATAGTATAAAATAATTAATTTCAAATAATTAGCGGAATTTTCATGGCAGAATGTTCCACCAGCCCCAGACTATGATATCAGTTAAACTTGCTCTATTTTCAGGTAATATTGAGTTGAAAAGGGTTGCTATAGGTAAATAATCATCTTATTTATATTTACGCCATTTTCACCATATTTAAAAATTATCAACTTCTGCTATATTATCAACGATTTTCTCTTAATTTTGTCCATTCAAATCAAGGTGACCAAAAATTGCTTATAACGAACATACTAATATTAAAAATTATGACAATATCGAAAGTTTCTTATATCAAATGTGATTATATCGGGCGAACACTGTATAATGTTATACATTTAAATATGGTTTATTTAAGATATTATTTACAAATTATATTAAATTAATCACAATGATATTTACATTTAAATGTAAATAAATTAGATAATTTTATAAGTACATACTTATTACTAAATGATTGATGTTTTTAGCTATAAATTTTATTTGAAATGTGAAATTAAATGAAAATAATTTATAATAATTATTTTAATTTTAAATACTTATTATATTATAATCATAATATGTATATTCAAAAATATTTAAAACTGTTGTAGGTGCAAATGCAGTCATATTAATTTATGCACTTAATATGGAATTTTTGAAAAAATTCGAAAACGAGAAAGAAAGAATGAAATTTTGTGGATTAAAAATTACTTCATTTTAAAATATAGTCTTTATAAATATAGTCTTCTTCCTAGTTGTATTTGTTTTACACGGCCAAATAATGATATAGAAGGTGTTTTAATGATTCTACCAACATACCTAATCCTGCTTAGCTGGATTTACCCAGCTAACAATCTTGCCATTAATTTATTTATATAAAAGTTATATTTCGTTCATTCATCTTGAGTATAGTTATCATAACGAAGTATATGCATTCGTACCGTCCAATCCGAAATGGATCTTTTCGCTGTTTCTAACGACTACTTAATGTTATTCGTATATGTAAGGAGTTATTTTCACTCAGAAGAATAAAGGAGTTTGGCTTCGTTATTCAGTTAAATTTGGTTATAATTGTCTCTTCTCAATGGAATTCTGATTTTATAACATTATCAGTTATATAGTATTTCTAGTTTTAATTTCAGTAGACATTGATTGCAAAACATTCATATATCTATTATGCATAGGAAAGGTATAATATCCTGATACACAATAAATATTCTATAAGTTATTTCACATAATATAACGTAAAATTATCTAATACATAATTACTTAAAAATCTTCAATTTAAACGATAATCAAACTGAAAATGAATGTATGTAATTGTTATACGTTTTATTTCGTATAAAGGATTTTTGAAAAATTTCGAAAGCGAAAAAGGAAGAATAAATTTTGTAGCTTAAAAACTACTTTATTCTAAAATACAGTCAACTTTTCAAGCTTAACAGACTTAGCACAACGTTTTTCTAACAATTATATACAATGTTTATAATGATTTGTAAAATAAACATATTACAACATCAATTGCCTCTTAATTCGTATTACAATTCCTTGATTCTTGTCATAGTCAAAATACTTTTGTGACCTGATGCATTATGTAAATGAAAATGATTTTTTTCAATTATGTAGTATCGTAGCGATTTGTACTAAACAATTCAGATTTTCAAAATTGTCCAAATCAATTCATTTTTGACAAAGTTTTGTTGTAATCTGCTTCAATTTTTTATACGGATCGAAAAAATTCTTAAATATTTCAGAAAATATTTCTGATTATTTTATTGATTCATTATTCAGAATATTCTTAGTTCCTAAATTTCAAATTATTTATAAGTATATTTATAAAAGTTATTATAATAAAATAACCATTTTAAATTTAATCTATAAACTCATAATAATTGTCTATTAGTATTTTGTAATAATTTATAAAGGAAATATTATTTATAAATATAATAATAATAAAAAAATAATTCAGAATAAATGTCCAATCTTGGACCTTTGTGTAACGAATTGGCTAGCAACGCCTCAGTCAATGGCAACTTATATAGGGATTCAAAATAATAATAATTGTAGTCCGATTAAATAATACTTTTCTTAAATATGATTGATTTGGAACTAAAGTATTTGTAAATAATTCTATTTTCAATTTTAGCTTTGGTGACTGTAAGATATTGAACCAGAATATTTTTATTCTCCAATTGAAATGTTGTTCATAAATCTCGTTATATACAAAATGAAACCATATTTTTTTAATTTACTAAGAATTTTTTCCTTGTACATACTTAGAAACCAACAAAAAAAAGGATTGACATTTCAGAATATTAAATTATTTCCACTAAAGGATAATATTATTTATTTAGTGTTAGTGTTTGTTTTAGATTTTGAAACTTATAGAGTAAAAATTAAACTGAAAATGGTTTAGTATAGTGAATAATAATTTAAAAGGTTTTTTTTTGTAAATAGATTAAACATTAAATTCTTTTTAAATTTGCAGGACATTTAATTATAAAAATATTTATTAAGTATTTATATCAGATAAATTATAGTAGGATGCCATGCAAATTGAAATACAAAAATAATAAAAAAAGTTTTACAATTTATTTTATAATCACTTCAAGAACATTGAATCCATTTTTAATCTAGATAATTATTTAATGCTATCAAATTATTAGGACAATAATAAAATTAAATGATCTTTTAAAACACCATAGGCAAAATAATTTCTTATTTAATGTTTAATACTAATAACGTTTAAATTTATTAAAATAGAATATAATTTTCGCTAGTAATTCATTAGATTACTGAGATCTATTGATTGTTCTGGAATATTCTTGCTAATGGACATGTTTGTCGGCAATTTATCTATGTTTCAAGGAAAAATATTACCAGCCATCGTTAAATTTTCCAAGGATTATTTTTCCAGATATTTAAATATTTTGTTTTCCGACGGTCAAATAATGATATAGAGGAGGTATATTTGAAAGACATACCTAACGTTGACATACCTAACCCTGCTTAGCCGAATTTGCCCAGTTAACAATCTTGCTAATATAGATATATTTCATTTCCTTACATTTTGGGATACCCGAGAACATTTTCGTGTTCATCCATCTTGAATTGTTCTCCCAGCTTTCGTACCGTCCAATCCGAAATGGATATTTACGAAATGGATATTTACGATATTTCTAAGGGATATACTAAACGTATTATCATTTATAAAATAATTCTATAATATATTTGCTTAAAAAACTTCAACTATATAATATTTAATAAATTAAATTAAATAATATTCAAACTGAAAATGAACGTAATTGTTATACGTTTTATGTAAAATATTCTGAAAAACAAATTAGTCTTATAAAGTTATTACAAATAATGATTTTACTATACCAGAATTGAGACACAATTGTTTTATTTCGAGAAATGTGAATCATTTATATAAAAAATTAATATAATTTAGTGTATGATGCACTACGGAAATTCTGACATGTATTTGAATTTAAGAAAAGGATTATTTGTCACTTTAATGTACAATGTGGATATAATGGTTTAAAAGAATTATGAATTTACTCTTCGATTACGGATTCGAAAAAAATATATTCATTCAAATATATTTTAAATTCTGCTACCATAAATGATTTATTATAAGCTATATTTAAATAATATATTTGAATATTAATTTCATATATTATATACAAATTTATAGTCAGCACTATATTGAAATCAAATCACAGTTCAAACATAATTTCAATTTTATGTTTCCTGGTGAATATTCACGTACTATCACCACTGAAAAGTGATTCTTTTAATACATAGCTCAGGTAATATTGTGAATAAACGAATTATATTTTGTAACTATAAACTTGTAGTAAAGTACAAAGTAGTATTATATTATTTGAACCAATTTCCATATTATACAGAGATGGAATCTTATCTGAATAGTTAATCATTTTATATAAAAAATTATTATTTGTTACATTTATTATATTAATTTACAAATTTACACTTAATAAACCTTTTCACTGATATCAAAAACATAAAATAAACTACAAATTACAAAAATAAAAAATGATTTAATAAAAAATACTTAACCAATTTTCTCTTCAAAAATCATACAAAAAAAAACACTGGATTGTTTTATGCCTACAGATGGCATCAAGGTAAACATAATATCAAAATTCAAATATTTATATTTTATCTAATCTCCTTTTTTTTTTTCAAATTATTATTTTTAATTTTAATTTTACAATCTCATGGGACTAACAAAAAATAAAATCCTTTTTGAATAATGAATCCTTGAACAAAAAATAACTGTATATAATAAATAAACAAATATATTAAGAAATAAAATAAATGATAAAAAAAAAATTCAAATATAAGAAGAAATCCATTTTAAAATTAGCACACAAAGTACATAAAGGTAACAGCAACAACAACAACAAAAATTTATAATAATAATAATAACAATAAAAAAGGAAACTAACTAAAAAATAAACAGGACTCTCAGCTATGAATACCCAAAAACCATCATGAATCTTTTATGCCAAGGATAAACATAAAAATTACAAAGAAATTTTTTTAAAAAATAAAAAGTTTTTTTTTATTTTTTGTATTTGTGCTGATTGCGAACAGAAAAGATTTTCGTATTTTACATTCCCAGAGGGAAATTGCCGTATTTTTTATACAGCTACTAGTTTATATATTTAAGTTCTATAATACTAGTTCACATCTTTTTTTTTTTTTACCTTTTAACAATTTAAAAAACAGAAGCACAAAAAAAACACGAAAACAAATGATTTTGTGTTATGCATTTTAAAAAGGTCAGGTAAATCAAATCCGTTGTTTTAAAAATGAACAAGTAAAAAATAGAGCATAACAACGACAACAATAAAAAAAAAGTAAAAGTGTTTTACCTAATTGAGCGATTTCTTAAAGTGCTTTTAATTGCTTTTGAACTTTTTATGTTGAAATCTTTATTGCTTGGTGTGTTTTTTTTTTGTGAGGGTCAAAAAGAACACAATGCCATTATGGAATGTAGAACACATTATATAAATAGTTTTAAAATCAAAATATTTAAATAAAAAGTTATTTTATCTCATTAATTATAATCCGATATTAGAAAAAAATTGACTATATGACCTATTTTTAGGATATGGAACTTTAAACATATAAAATAACGTATTAATGAAAGTATACTAGAAATATTAGAACATATTACTGATGATTATTTAAAACTTTCGACACTGCTGATTGCAGCGTATTACTACTAATTTTCTATAAAAGCCTGAAGTTTATAAGTCATATTGCCATTGACACAGATGTGTACCATTATCACTACTTTATAATTTATTGTTAAATTTAATTTAATTCCACAGTTTATTTGCACAGTTCAACAGTTAACGTATAACAGTTACAGAAACTATTATACTGTTACCGTATAAAAGTTTCAGAAACTGTTATACTAGTAAAATAGTTTCTGTAACTGTTGTAATAGTATAACAGCAATGTTATATAATTCGTACAATTTAATTGCACAATTTTGTAAATAATTATGAAGTATTATATAATAAAGTTGGTAAATTGTTATACTACACAAAATTATAGTTAATTATTACTATAGATTGGTATCTTAAAAGACTTGTGCTACAAATGTTTTACCAAGCTCCCGTAGCCCCTCTCCCCGAGGAAAAAAACATTATTATGCCACTAAGCTTAAGAAATAAGCTTAGTCCATATTCGGTACGAAAGAAATAAACAAAATTTTAAATAAATTTAGGCCAACAATCAGGGATAGCAGGATTATATTACTAATAATAAGAGAAGATATAATTATCATTTTTAACAACCATTTTCAATATTCCGCATGATATGAATGGTCTAACAAAAATAAATTATTACAGATTTACAATTTAAATCAATTTTATTGGAATCGAAATTTATTCATAAAGTTCGTTATTATACAAGAAATTTTTATCAATTATATTAAATTTATAAATTCCAAATTATTGATTAATTCTTGTGCCAATATACCAATACCATTGACTAATCCTGTTCATTGAATATCCTATACGAATTTGCTGAAACTGTGATAATCCGCCGATCTTAAGTCTCTAATCATTTATCGCATCATTTCTGGCTGATATAATAATACTTAGATTCCCAAAAAGTTTTAAATATCTGCTTTGAATTTAAAATTTGCAACTATAAACAATAAACTAAAGTTGTAAGTTTTGGAATTATGACTATAACTGCGGTTAGCGTAATCTCTTTTTATACAAAATTATTGTAAATATTCTTAAATTATAAATTATAATTTTAAAAAAATGTTTACAAACTTATTCAAATTTTAACATTAAATTATAAATATACAAGATTATTTCGTTTGACAATACCAAAATTTATTATTATTATTGTCTTTCATGAATTTTTAATAATGGAATTTTCTGAAATTTCAATGTAACATTAAAAAAAAATTCTAAATCTTCAAATTTCATTTCCGTTGTAAAATAGAATTTCCTTAAAATTTTCGATAAAATTGTTTTTACAGCATTCATTGCATATTTTGATCCTTTAAATGAAATTTTAATATTATATTATTAATATGTAATTTATTATTTATTATTTATACCTATACAATTTCTAGGTCCCTTTGCAAATGGCATAAATGCAAAAGGATGTTTTTCTTTGAAATTATCTAATAAAAAATGTTCTGGATAAAATGTTTTTGATTTTGATCCCCAATTTAATTCATCTCTTTGAATATTAAATATATCAAAAAGTACTTGTGTTCCCTTTGGTAACGTAATATCATCATTTAATTTGAAATCATTTGCTGCCGATCTACCTATAAATGGTACTGGTGCTAACAAGCGCATACTTTCATTAATAATCATTTCTAAATATTGTAATTTAACTAAATCATCAATTTGAACATCGAAATTATCTCGTACTGGGAATATATTCAATATTTCATTATAAACTTTATCCTGATATTCGGGAAACATTGCCAAACACATTAGAGTATTACTTATTGCATTGGCAGTTGCATCGACAGCCTAAATTTTGTTTTTTTTTAAATAGAAAACAATATTTTGATATAATTTTAGTTTTATATAAAATAATTTTTTGTTTTTATTATCATTTACAGCCAAAACCATAATATTGGATTCATCGATTGCATCCTCCCATGTAAATGTTTTATCTTCCAAAAATTTAACAGCACGATCAATAAAAATATTATTATTATCATGAAAATCTTCAGTATATTGTTTATTTTGTTCGATTTTTATATGAAGAAGCTATAAAGAAATTATTATTATCAGATTTTATTAAAATAGTATTTATTTCAATTTACTTCGTTTACGAATTTTTTTAAAATCAATTGAGATTTATAAGTTATTTGTGACCATTTAGTTAAATTAAATATGAAATCACTGTGATATAATGGATTTAGTCCTCTGTTAGCCATAGTATTGATAATTCTGAAATAAATATAATTCCATAAATTATTAGTTCACGGTTAATTAAACTAGAGATTTATAGTTAATTATAGTTTATAATAAATTTTAGTACTTACATTCTATAAGCTTTAACAATTTCTTGATTTTCATTATATTGAAATTTCATAAATTTTCCCATTGTAGTTTCTATTTTGAATAAAAAATTTTGAGAGTACTTTAAAAATTTATAATCAAAATATTTTATATATTTAGTAAATAAATATTAATTATTGTATATATACTTTTATCAAATTATTCAACCAAAAATAGTATACACCTAGAGCATCCAGTTCATATAAAACTTATTGGAAATATTTATTTAAAAATTTCCATTTTCTACTAACCCACAAATCATGGTTTTACCTAAAATTTTAGAATTTTGTCATCAGTTAACGCCACAATTAATGCGGTCCATATATAAAAAAAAAAAAAAATTTACTTTATTTGGATATGTATGCTTTTTCTAATAAATAATATTATTCTGCGAATTGCCATAAGTAAATTAAGTATGAAAATTATGAAAGAAATTATTTCCATAATATTTACTAAATAATTGGTCTGACAAGTGACAATACGCTGTACGAGGACTTTTTTGTATGGAAAGAAATAACCTTTATTAGTACACAAAAATTCATTGCTGAAAAAATGAAAATATTAACCTTTCAAAATAAAGTAAATTTTATATGCAAAATGTTATATTGCATAAATATTAATTAATGCTTTGAATATTGAGCATAACATAAATTTACTCAATCAAATTTATTCAAAAAAAACTCAAATCAAAGATCTGAAGCTTTAGGTAAACACGTGGTTTGTGGGAAACTAGATTTTGATTTTTTTAATACATACATTTTACATTCTAGGTGTATAATATTCTATTTGAAATAAATTCAATATAAGAATATTAATTTGCATATATTTAGGTGTTTAGTAATAATAATTGAAATTTATCGAAAATAGATAACAAACGATGTCAATGCTCTATGAATTTCTATATAATATAGTTAATTAATGTAAATTTCAAACAGCTTTTAATGAGCATAAACGTAATTATAATAGTCAATAATAATTAATAATAATATTTAAAAAAATATAATTATTACAATTATTAAAAAACATTGAAAAAATATTTATGCTAATTATATTTTATGCAAATTTTATAATTTTTTGTATTTACTTTTACAATAAAATTATGTTAATATAGATAAATTAATCGAATTCTATTTAATTTTTGTTTGATTCGTAATATTTTTATTCTATAATTGCTGTAATTTGAATAATTTTTTTTCATTTATTTTTATAAAAATGATTTTCAATAAAAACTTACCACAAGCAATATCCAAAGTACACATTTGAAAATATGGTAATAAATAAAATTCTTTATCATTTAATTTCTTTGAAAGTTTCTCTAATAAATAATTTGTAGATTTGTTATAAATTTGTATATGATTTTTCAAAACTGTTGTATGAAATGCTGGATCAATTAATTTACGATGCTGATTCCAAATTGGTGCTTTATATTAAAAAAAAAAATCATAATAACGAAAAAAAAAAAATTAATTATTAAAATATTCAATTATATTTTTTTTATTATTTTATATAATTAACTTTTTGCTGTTACTAATCCTTTTCCAATATGTTTAGCACCGACATCATAAAAATCTAATTTATTTTGAAAACTAGACGACATTAAAATTTTCTTTGCTACTTCTGGTTCGCTCACATATAAAACTGGATATGGACCAAACCATAATATTGCAATTTTATTTTTCATTTTCTTTCTTTCAATTTCAATAAATTTAAAAACTTCTGTTAACAAATAAAATCAATTTTTAAATTCACAATTTTCTTTTTTTTTTTTATACTGTAATTCATACTTTTTGGATTTCTTAAACGCCAAGCCATTCCAATAAGTGGAAAACCTGATACCGAATGAATCTTCCATGACAGTATATAAAATTTTCTTCTACTCCACAAATAAGTAACAATTAAAAGTATGCTTAAAGTAATTATAAAATATTGCGAGATTGACATTATTATCAATGTGATTTTAATGAAAAAATTTAATAAACTAAATTTGAATATTTGATTTCTGGTACTCTTATAGCTTCAAATGCCATAATTTTGTGATGAACTTGGTGTACTTGACTCAATTATTATTTATGAATTTAAATTTTATGTAAAATAATTGTAAATATAAAACCTAAAATGACAATATTAAGGTGATAAGTTACAACTAATTAAATTTTTTACATATTTTATTAGAGATAAATAAATTTTGTTATTTAATAAACTTAACCCAAACTTTATATTTAACTTCAAATTATTTTTATATTGTCACTTAAAAATTTGACTTTTATACACGCAACTGAACTAACCTATTGGACTTATTATTCATTTAACACTCTTATTTTATGATCCATCATAAAAATGGAAAAACACTGTGTATTTATGAATACTAAACGTATATACAAAATTATTGAGGAGAATAAGTCACTGACTAATGTAAATAATTGTAATGAAAACAAATAATATTATTTACAATTTAATATAATAATATAGAACATAAATATACAATTTAATTCGTCCTTTCGTAAATTCTTAACAATGGTACTTTACTAAATTTCAATGTTAAATTATATAAATATGTTAAATCCTTAAATTGAAAATCTGTTTCAATACGATATTTTCTTAAAATTTTTGATAAAATACTTTTAGCTGCTATCATAGCATATTTTCCACCTATATATAAGAAATTTTCTAATTATATTTAATGAAACATTAATCAAAACTGATATACCTATACAATTTCTTCCACCTTTTGAAAATGGCATATAAGCAAATGTTGGTATTTTCTTTAAATTTTCTGGTAAAAAATGATCTGGATAAAATGTTTTTGCATTTTTACCCCAAATATATTCATCTCTTTGCATATGAAAAATATCAAATAAAATTTCTGTTCCCTTTGGCAATACAATATCATCAAATAATGTAAACTCTTCGGATGACTTTCGACCAATTATTGGTACAGGTGCCATTAAACGCATTGTTTCATTTATAATCATATCCATATATGATAAATTTACAATATTTTCATAGGTTACCACAAAATTATCATTATTTGGAAAAACTTGTGAAATTTCATTAAATAATTTCTCTTGATATTGAGGAAACATAGCCAAACATATTAATGTATTACTAACAGTGTTAGCTGTTGTTTCAAATGCCTTTAAATATAACAAATTAAAATATAATTAAATATAAATTTTATATAATTTATCTTACAGCTGCTACTATTATATTGGAATTATCAATTGCATCTTTCCAACTAAATTGATTACTTCGAAGAAGGTCAATTGTTTTGTCTATAAAAATATCTTCTTTTTCTTTATCCTCTTTTGTGGATTGATCAGGACATTTGTTTGACATTTTTTTTAGTATTAACTAAAATAAATATATTTAATTATAATATTAAATATTTGAAAATTAGAAAATTGTAAAGTTTATTGTACATTTTCCACGAATTTTTCTAAGATCGTTTTGGCATCTGTCGCCTTTTTGGCTAAACTTGTTACTGAAAAAACCAAATCTAAATGTAAAATTGGATTTAAAACTCTCTTTGTAATTATTTTTAGAATCCTAAAAACAAAATTGTTTTTAATTTAATATTAATAATACAAACTTATTATTAGAACTTACATGCAATAAGCACTCAAAATTTTTGAATTTTCATTTAATTGAAAATTCATACATTTTCCCATTGTTGTTTCTAAGAAGAAAAAAAAATATTAAACATAATTAAATTATATAAAACGAATTTTGTTAAAAATTACGACAAGCAATATCCAAACTGCATAATTGCATAATCGGAATTATATCAAATTCATTGCCATTCGAATATTTCGTCAATCTTTTAATCAATATATCACATTTTTCATTAAAAGTTGGTATATGATTTTTAAGTATTTTCAATTTAAATGTCGGATCTAATAATTTTCTATGATTATTCCAAATTGGTGCTGAAAATATACACCATCAATAATAAAATTTTCTATTATTTTTTTCTATTTAAATTTACAATTTGAAGTTATTAGTCCATCACCAACATATTTATTTCCAATTTTATATATATCCAATTTATCATAAAAATATGATGTTGATAAGATTTTTTTGATAATATTTGGTTCACTTACATAAATCAGAGGACTTGGACCCAACCATACAACACCTAAATAATTTTTAAAAAGTTTTCGTTGTTTCTCAACAAATCCTAATAAATCTAATTAATGAAATTATAATTCATAAATATAATAATAAAATAATGAACAAAAAATAAAAATACTTTTAGGATTTTGGACAAACAAAGATGTTCCGAAAAATGGTAAACCAAGTGATGAAATGGAACCAAGTTTCCAAGAAAGTATATAATATTTTCTTCGCGTCCATAAATAATACATAAAATAACTAACTAAAATACCAAATAATAAAAATTGTGAATAAAACATATTTAAATGAATTCTATGAAAAAACTAAGTAAATTTTTCAAAAATTTAAATCTTTTATAGGAAATTCGGCATTGGGCGGCATTTATACAAAGTATACACCAAAATTCTTGTTAAATATTTTGTTTTTAGAAAGAATATTAAACAAATTGTTTTTCTGTAATTCATAATTATGGCGTTGTCAATAATAATCAACATAATAATGAGAAGTTCATTATCATTTACAGGAAATATTAAAATCAATTAAAAGTATTAATTTAAATGATATAGTTTAAAACATCAATTTTCATAATTAAAAATGATGTGCGTACAAAGATTTTAGCACATTTGGATAATATGTCTAAAGATTCTATTTACATTTAGAATTACAATTACAATTATATACTTTCAATGTTTACTGACACTTAGTATATTCGTCATTTAACAATTTACTCGACTCTTAGAATATTTAAATCTATATCCGTTGCTTGTCTGAATACAATAGCCTAAAATATTGGACCACACATTAAACGAACAACTTCAACAGACAAAATTCTTATTCACAGTAAAATATCAGCATAAATTACTGCATTGTAAAAATAATAACTAATTTTTGTAGAATGGTTTGAACGTTAAGAAACGATATGAATTTTAAATATAGTATTTAATAAATAGGTGGTCAATTATGTAGCTAATTACGATGTCAATTTTTTATTTAATGTTTAAAAAAAATTATGGTAAAAAGTATGGTCATGTCACCATGGATAGTGAAAGATATAATGTCAACTAATGCAATTATTTTATTGGCAAAAAGATAAACTATTAAAATCATTTACTAAATTTTATTAATTTTATACATTTTATGTTATCCATCACATAAATACGTAATTAATTATGTAGTGTTATCAAAATTGTATTACATATATTTTTTTCATACAAATTCTATTTAATTATAATTAGTTTGTTGTCATTTTTTTTGGTATAGTCAGTAAATATGTGCTAATTAATTTTAAAACTGAAAAAAGAATTCTTAACAATAATTAACACTAATAAGATATAGTTTTAAAGTTAATTCATAATAATGGATTGATGGTATAGTAAAAAACTTACTAATTTTTCATAATTAAATAGAATTATAAATATATTTTTCGTTAATTTCGAATTGTCTAGAATATTAAGTTATTATATTGAAATACAGGGTGTTTAAATTTAAATTATAATTCAAAATAATTACAGATTTATTTGCAAAATGAAATTACATACAATTTAATTACTTAAAAATAATGACAAATTTGCCGACCATCTCTAAACTTTAAGAATAATAAATAAATGAAGTTAAAATTTAAATTTGGAGAAATTTTAAATTGTGCAATCGCCATTTTTTATAGGTTTTAATACATTTTCAGCAGTAAACATTAATAATATTTTTATTTTTAACACTTTTATAATTTCTAAATGTAACAAAGCAATGTCAAAACCAACTGGCGGTAAATAAATTGGCTAAATGAACAATCAATAATTAGTGTTAATTAGTGCATGCAATTCCGCGATCCTTAGAAGCGGGATTCCGGGAATACCGGCTTATTTTTGGTACCGGAATCCCAGGCCTGAGATTTTTTGATTCCCGGAATTTCGGTACTGACTACTTTTATGTGAAATTATGCAAACATATTCAAAATAAAATATGTAGTCCTCAAATTCAGTGCTGGAAAAAAGTTCTGAAATTTTTTGATTCCCATAGAATACATAGTAAACTACAAAATAAACTAAGTATCTAAAAAATAAAGTAAGTAGTCTTCTACAAAATAAACTAAGTAGTCTTCAAATTCAGTGCCCGAAAATAAAATAAAAAGTGAGTTGTATAATTTTTTGATTACCATAGTAACAGCAAATATGAATTTTAAATAGCATCTCCAAAATAAAGTAACAAGTCAGGAAATTCAGTTACAAAAGTAATAGTTGCAACTAAAAGTCGATTTTCATTAAATGAAGAAAGCTTGGATATATTGTGCTTTCTTCAGTCATATTTTAAACTGACCATCAACTCAATTTCTTAATTTATTAAGTTTCTTCTACATTCTAACATTTTTGTATTTATATTTAATATTTTTTAATTACATTAAATTCAATTTTGTATTTTTCTTTAATATTCTTTAATTTATAATAAAAAAATTCTGAAATATTCGTTTTTCTTTTAATTTTTTCTGCTTCAGATTTACCCTCATTCCCGGTTCCAGTACCGGGAACCCGATATTGAAAAAATCTAGTACCTAAATACCGGTTTCTTAAAAATGGTTCGGTATTGGATGCTCTAGTGTTAATTATATAATATTCTATCGAAAGTACTTAATTAATAAGAAAATATAAAAAGGTCTTTGAAAAATAAAAACATTTTTTCAATGCTCCTTTAAAATTCATTAAATTTCACAGTCTCACCCTGTAAAATAATATTTTTTTTAGTAAATAATCAAAGAATTTGTATAAAAAAATGTGAGCAATAATCAGGTTCATACTCAGGGTAATGAAGTTCATCTCAAGATAGTCCATTCAGTATTATATTTCTTATTGCATTTAGTTGCCAGCAATGTTTTTATTATTGAATAGTAATTATTACATTTTGTTCATAGACTTAAACTGAGACTAAGTAAAATTAATTAACTGCAATCAAAACCTGAGGCTAAAGATTAATTAATATTATATACTACGAGATCACTAAAACCATTTTTTTTAGCAAATATAAATGTAATTGCTTTCTGAAAAATACTTAAAAATGGAAAATTTTATTACCAGAAAACTAATTTAAGATTGCTTAAATGAATTTTATGAATTTTTATTAAATATCTTACCAAATTAAATGTTGAAAAATTATGATTATGAACCTAAAAACATTATACAGAAAGTCAAGTATATATTTATCATAGAAGTATTAGTCTTTTGAAATTTCGGACTCAATTAGAATTAGCAACTAATATAAATTACTATACCATATAAAAAGTCATATAAATAATACTCTTGACATACCTGTTAATTTTAAAGATATTTTTTTGTCATGGTTTGAGGGTTCTTTAGAAAAAAAAAGTCATTAATTTCCAAAAATTTGAAAATTTGTAGGCTAAAAAATATCTATAAAAACCAATGTTAAAAACCTAATAGACTTCAGTCAATTTTAAAATTTCATTATGTTATTTGATCAAAATTTGTTTATAATTAGTTGTGTAGTTTTACTAATTTATTATTTGTGGAGCCGTAGAAAATTCTATGTTCTATCATGGAAATTAAGATCAACCGTAACATTGGGATATCCTTTTTTAGGAATAGCATTAGATCTCCGAAAGCAAGAAGGTGAATTTTCTTATTATTAAGTTAAAGAAATTTCAAAATTACTTAATATATTTAATTTTTTTTTAGATATTTTGTCGTATGTAGAAAATCTTAGAATGAAAAACAGCTCTGTAGAAAAAATTCATACAATTGTTTGGTTTGGTCCATTACCTTTTTATTACGTCAGTTCTCCAGAATATATTAAAAAAATATTCACATCGACAAATTTTATAAACAAACTTAAATATTATGACATATTCACAAAACATTTCGGTTGTGGAATTATTTCGTCAAGAAGTAAGATTATTCTTATTCTTTTATGAATGTCAAATATTTTATTTTCTTTCAAAAAGGTCCCGTCTGGAATTATCATCGCAAAAAATTAGATCCAGCATTTAATATTAAAGTTCTAAAATCATTTCAACCAATTTTTAATAAAGAAATTGATAAATTATGTGATAAAATGAAAACACTTGTTGGAAATGGTGAATTTGATATAATGTCAATGATTCAATTATGTGGTTTGGATATTACATGTCGTAAGTGATAATAATATTTTATAATAAATTTTAATTCAAATAATTAATTATAGTGTTTTTACAGAAACCACAATGGGAAAATGTATGAATTTCCAACAAGACGAAAATAATGAGATTGCACAGTCTTATTACAAGTAATTTATTTTATTACATTTATAGTTAACAAATTTGAGAGAAAATCTAACCAAGAATTCCCACATAATTGATAAACCCTATTTCGACAATATGCTGAACTATTATAGTACGAAATATATCATTTCAATATCAGTACTATATTTTCTGTATTTCAGATGTACACTTGATCTATTTGAATTACTATCAGACAAATACGTTCATTTTGACTTTATGTGTCCTACAAAATGCAATCACGTTTTATACCGCGAATTTTATTAAATTATATAACACCACGAAATAAATGACTCTAACTACTTTCTTATCAACAATTAAAACTACATATTGATTCTATTCAGTCGAAACCTTTTCCTTTCAGTTTTCCAGGTTTTCTATGTAAACCTTGTACAGTGCCACACATAGCAAAATGATGAATCACATAAATTTTGCAAACTAAAAAAATTCGGTAACTATTTCGCTATTTTGCTAATTTGACGACAATGTTCACTAAGAAAGAGACCTGGTTTTTCGTTTTGAATATATGTGATTATACAAAAGAACTTTCAAATTTAAAACAATATTTTTATACGGCTACGTAAGTTACAAATATATATAGTCAGAACACGCTAATTAAACTACTCTTATCATCGGTAAAGATAAGCATCCATTCAGACGGAAGCATTTCGTTTAAACTATCCTGATTTGATTATTTATATAAACCTTTTGCAGTGGCATTCGAGCCAAAATGTTATCGTTATCATATTTTCTGTTAAATGTACGTATTATTTTTATGTTATAAAATTTATTTTCAGTATAGCAAAAGCTACAGTCATTCGTGTCTTTAATCCATTATACCTCAATGATTTAATTTTTAAGTTGACTGAAATTGGAAAAATATGCAAAACTTCTCAAAATATATTAAAAGAATTCGTCACAAAGGTAAATTTGTAAATTATTAAAAACTATTTCTGATTAAGTTTCTATAATTAAATTTAGTTAATAGAAAATAAATTATCGATTCAAACTGAACAGGATGATAATGACAATATAAAAACTGATTCCAATAAAAGTTCGAATATTTTCATAGATCAAATGATTGAATTATTGAAAACTAAAGAGTTTACTTGGGCAGATGTAATCGGTGAATCGAATGGAATAGTTTTTGCTGTAAGTACCAATCAAATATTTATAATTAGTTTTTTTTTTTAAATTTTAATAATCTTTTAAGAGTTACGAAACATCAGCAAATACTCTTAGCTATACAATAATGTGTCTAGCCATGTTTCCAGAATATCAAGAGAAACTTTTTACGGAATTATGTGAAGTGTTTCCGGAAAAAGATAATTTCATAGTTACCCATGACGATTTACAGAAACTGCCATATACAGAAATGGTCATTAATGAGAATATGCGATTAATTGCGCCAGTTCCACTTGTTGGGCGTGAAGCCACAAATGATTTTGAAATTGACAGTGGTATAGTATTACCAAGTGGTACACAAATTGTAATAGATATATTCAGTATGCATAGAGATGAGAATATATGGGGACCAAATGCAAAAACTTTTTACCCAGATCATTTTTTACCAGAAAATATAATAAAAATTCATCCATATGCATTTATACCATTTACGAAAGGACTCCGATCATGTATTGGTAAAATATTTAAAATTCATTTTATTGTTTTGTTATAGTCTTGTTAATTTTGTATTTTGTTCATTAGGTTCTAGATATGCAATGTTGGCGATTAAAACTATGCTAGCAAAAATAATTCGAAAGTATCGATTCACAACAAAATTTGAAATTAAAGATTTACGTTTTAATGAAAATATTACCATGAAGTTAAATAAAATACCATTTGTTGAAATTCATGAGAGATTATATTAATAATAAATTAGATATTTATAAATTTATACAACTAAGCAATAAAATCTTTTTTTGATTATATTATTTAATATGTATGTTTGTATTATATTTGACCAAGAATTACAATATTTTCTTATTGTAGATAAGCCTAAAAAAAGTTTTTGTGGAATAATATTATAACCACTCTTCATCTAGAAACTAACTACATATTTTTATGGATCTATAGTACAAAAACCAAGTTTTGTGAACTGTTATGTCACATAATATGACATAAAAATCAAATTATTTTTGATGGAATTATTATACATAATTTAGTGCACTTTCTAAACCATAACAAAGTAAACAATTCACTAATGTCATTGAAACATATTTTTTAAAGTGAATCAAAATCCCATGTAGAATCATTAATTGTTATGCCGAAATAGAGTTAAACAACGGGAATTCTCGTCTCGAGAATTCCCGAAAAAACATTCACTTTCGAGAATCTCGATTCTCGAGAAATAAAAAAAATATTTTTTTCGAGATTCTCGAATCTCGAGAAATATCATAGGGAATTCTCGAGAATAAAATATATTTATTTAATTATTTCTGACCGAAAAATTCGATTATCTAGTGACGACTGTTAAGCAGAGTAATGTATTGAGTTGATTGACTTTGTCATCTAATTTATTAATAAAAAATAGAAAATGCAAATTTGATTTATTTTTGGGGATATTTATTCAAAACATCAAAACCCCTCAAGCATGCAATAAAAACTATGATCTTAACGAACTTAACTGATACGAGGATAAATGTTCAGATAGCCAAATGACCTTAAATTCCTTGATTAATATCTCAATATAGTCAAAATAGGTAAAAATATGTAAAAGTAATCTTAACCACTTGTAATCTTGTAACTTGGACATTAAAACACGCATCAGGTATCACCATTTTTAAGTGGTGAAAGAGTGCTATATACCTATTAAATGTATGTCGTAAATATAAAATATATCAGCAATTTTATATAAATTAATTAATAATTAAATATTAATTATTAATTAATATTTTCTTATTATGTATTTATAATGATAATGGGTTCTTCAGATATTACATACATCAAGATTTCTTAAGTTTTTTTAATTTTTTTAATTCATTTGGAAATATTATTAAATAAATATTTAATAATTATAATAATTATAATATTTTTAAAGAATATTTAAAAACGAAACTTTTAATGTAAAAGAATATTTCGCTAAAAGCAAACACAAACTGGAGTTACTTATTATTGGCAAATTTAAAAAAAAATTACTTAAAACTTTCAATTTTGTGGACTTGTAGTTTGCAAACAACATAGAAGCAATTAGAAAACGAAAACAGTATCCAGGAAAATGCTGATATATATTGTTTCTTCGGATTTTACTGACGATCAACTATTTCGTATCCACCCTGTATAACTAAAATAAATAGAAATAAAAATATTCAAATCTGAAAAGCAAGGTAAACTGGGCAAACAAGGTTTGCATATTGTCTGAAAAAATATTAATAACCTTCTTCTTATAATATTAATAATATTATAAATTAAATATGTAGTAATATTAAGCAAAATTCCTCCACAACGTTGATCTTACTATTGCCAAGTGAGTTGCTATAGTAGAGGCAGTAATGCAAATAATTTAACTATAGTTTATTAAACTTAATGGAGCTTTGACCGACAATCTTAACGTGCAAACCATATATATAAAAATATGTAATAAGTTTAAATCGATTTTTTTTTTTATAATTTTAATATTGTTTGCTTTGAATAAAAAACTTGTATTTCATGCTGAAACTTGGTGACTAGAAAAAACGCATTTATATATTTATGTTATGTTACAGGAAGTTTAAATTATCTGTCAATACTCATTACAAATCTATTAATTCAAAAGATAATATAATATAATATAAAAAAAAATAATCTATTTTTATTACATAATAATCTATTTATGCTGAATATTATATCATAAAATTATAGCCAATAAATTCTATAAAAGCAAATGTTTAAAACTTAATTGAATTAGTTCAAAATAAATTTCATTATGATATTTAATGAAAATTTTCTTATAATTACTTCTGCATTTTTACTAATTTATTATCTGTGGAGCCGTAGAAAATTCTATGTTCTATCATGGATATTAAAATCACCTACTGAAACATTTGGATATCCTTTCTTGGGAATAGCATTTGATGTCCGCAAGCAAGAAAGTGAATTAAATCATTATAAGTTAAACAAATTTCAAAATTACTTATATTTTTTTTTTTTTAGATATTTTGTCGCATATAGAAGATGTAAGAATGAAAAATAGTTCATTAGAAAAAGTTCATTCAATTGTTTGGTTTGGTCCATTACCTTTTTATTATGTGAGTTCACCAGAATATATAAAAAAGATATTAACATCTACAAATTTTATAAATAAACAAAATTATTATGATATGTACACAAAACATTTCGGAAGTGGCATTATTTCGTCAAGTAGTAAGACTTTTTTGTTATTTTTAATGAAAGCCGAATATTTTTCTAAATGTTTATTTGTTTTTCAAAAAGGTCCTCTCTGGAATTATCATCGCAAAAAATTAGAACCAGCATTTAATATTAAAATTCTAAAAACATTTCAACCTATTTTTAATAAAGAAATTGATAAATTATGTGATAAAATGAAAACATTTGTTGGAAATGGTGAATTTGATATAATGTCAATGATTCAATTATGTGGTTTGGATATTACATGTCGTAAGTGATAATAATGTTTTATAATAAATTTTAATTCAAATAATTAATTATAGTGTTTTTACAGAAACCACAATGGGAAAATGTATGAATTTCCAACAAGACGAAAATAATGAGATTGCACAGTCATATTACAAGTATGTAATTAATTTCGTTACTTTTGATTAATGGATTACATTTAGTGTAATAAATTAGCAATACAGATTAGATTAAATTGGCGATAGTTCTTGGCAAGAAATTCCAAATAAATATCATGTCGAAAATTAACTGAACTATTATAGTGCCCCAGAGCTTTATAACGATAATATCGTTTTACCATCTTCAATATATTCTGCTACCGGCATTATAGTTAGTTACTGTTTAGTTCTGGCGATATTATCATGTGAAAATTGATTACTAACAGACGAAAAGAACATGTTGAATTTATGTAACTTATTACGCTATTTATTCGTAAAAAAATTTAACACTGTGTTTCACACCTATGAAATTAATTATCAGTGAATTGGTTGTATGACTTCTTCAGCATCGGCATTACATTCAGAATCAAAGATAATACTAAGTTTCATAACAGAGAAATTATACACAGTAAGCCCTTCTAACAGATTAAAGTATTGTAGTTTACAATACCATAACTGTAGTTTTCTTATTTCAATTATTTTCGGAATACTAATCCAAGGTTCCTGTAAAATCGCCATATAATCTGTATGAACTTCCTTCAGCTACAGCAGTAGTGGAATAATGTTGTCGTTATAAAGTTTTCTGTAAAAATTATATTTATGTATTATTATTTTATTATATTTATTTTTAGTGTTGCAAAAGCTACAGTCGTTCGTGTCTTTAACCCATTATACCACAATGGTTTCATTTTTAAGTTAACTAAAATTGGAAAAATATGCGAAACTTCTCAAAATATATTAAAAGAATTCGTCACAAAGGTAAATTTCCAAATTATTAAATAATATTTCATATTAAATATTCTATAATTAAATTTAGTTAATAGAAAATAAATTATCAACTCAAACTTCACTGGATGATAATAATAATATAAAAACTGATTCCAATAAAAGTTCGAATATTTTCATAGATCAAATGATTGAATTATTGAAAACTAAAGAGTTTACTTGGGCAGATGTAATCGGTGAATCGAATGGAATAGTATTTGCTGTAAGTACACGCACCAATGAAATATTTATAATTAGTTTTTAAATCTTTTAATAATATCTTAAGGGTTACGAAACATCAACAAATACTCTTAGCTATGCAATCATGTGTCTAGCCATGTTTCCAGAATATCAAGAGAAACTTTTTGCGGAATTATGTGAAGTGTTTCCGGAAAAAGATAATTTCATAGTTACCCATGACGATTTACAAAAATTACAATACACAGAAATGGTTATTAATGAAATTATGCGATTAATTGCCCCAGTTCCACTTGTTGGTCGTCAAGCCACAAATGATTTTGAAATTGACAGTGGTATAGTATTACCAAGTGGTACACAAATTATAATAGATATATTCAGTATGCATAGAGATGAGAATATATGGGGACCAAATGCAAAAACTTTTTACCCAGATCATTTTTTACCTGAAAATATAATAAAAATTCATCCATATGCATTTATACCATTTACGAAAGGACTCCGATCATGTATTGGTAAAATATTTAAAATTTAATTTTATTATAGTTATGTTAATTTTGTATTTTGTTCATAAGGTTCTAGATATGCAATGTTAGCGATTAAAACTATGCTAGCACAAATAATTCGAAAGTATCGTTTTACAACAAAATTTGATTTTAAGGATTTACATTTTGTTGATAATATTACAATGAAGTTAAATACAGTACCTCTTTTAGAGATCCATGAGAGATTGTATTAAATATAATATTGTATAATAAAATGTTTGTTACTAAATATTTATTATTTTATTTGTAAAGGTTTCTTTTATTCGTATAAATTTTAAAAAGGTATGTCTCCATCCCATAATATATTTAGTATACATCTGCACTTTCAAAGTGGAAATGAAACGAAAATATTATATTTACTAATCCATCCAGAAACTAATAATAAAAAATATAATTGCTCGAAATAAAAAGTATAATTGTTCGAAATCGACAGACAGAATAGTTATCACTTGAATTGTAGTATAGTCAAGATTTTTCTTATAATTTACTTTTAAAGTAAAATAAAATCACTTAGTTCACTAAACTACTTTAGTTTCACTAAAACTACCGATCCTAAATTACCAACTATAATACAAAACTAATATGTGTATCAAATTTCAATATAATCGAATAATATTTACCACATGATCTAAAACATATGAAATATTAATCGGATATTTTAGCATGGACCACTGCTACAGTAAATAATCTCTACCTTGGTCAACACATGGACAATAACGAATTCAACTTATGTACCAAATTTCGGTGAAAATGGTTAATAATTATTTTATATGGTGCATAACATATGCAATGCATTATCCTTTGGAAAATAAGTTGTTCATATATTAGTTTCCCATGAACCTATCAAAGCTACCAGCTACAAATTTCTGGAATATTAATTAGGTAATTAAGTCAATTTGTGTATGAAATATAATTGAAATAGGGTGAGAATTACTGTATCATGTAGAGAGCATTGAACTTATGAAATATAATTGGAAATTTTATCATGGGCCCACTGATCTGCTTCTTTTGCGGCGCTACACCTGGGTTTGGGCCTTGACCACACCAACATTTCTCTTCCACGCTTCACGATCTTCTGTCGCTGACTTCCAGTTATGTATTTGGAGTAGGATTTATGCGTCATTTCGGACAGCATCATTTCAATGGTTTCTCGGTTTCCTTTTGTTGTTATTTCAAAACGTTTTTCACGATGTTTGTGAAAACCTTGTATGACGTTGTATCCCTCTGTAACTTTTTCACTCCAGCTTGTCTTTTTCTTATAGATTGGACAATAATACTTAATTGGACAAATAATACTTAATACCCATTCCGTGGGTGTTTTCTCTTCCCTCCACACTTTTAGATACATTTCATAAAGTGTTTTGCATAGGTGTTTTCCTCCATGATGCAGCATTTCGGCCGGAATATTATCAACTCCACAAGTTTTATTCTTCTTCAACAACTCTACAATGTATTTAATAGACCTTCAAAATATTCCTTCCGTGTGCTATTAATTGCTTCTTCTGATGATAGCATATTACCGTGTGCAACTCTACAAATACATAGCCTTGTAGACGTATATGCTGCTTTCGTTATTCTGCAGATTTTGTTGGATTTTATATTTTATATCTTATATTTTATATTTTATATTTTATATATTTTATATATTTTATATTTTATATATTTTATATTTTATTTTTTATTTTTTATATTTTATATTTTATTTTTTTTATTTCATATTTTATATTCTATATTTTATATTTTATATATTTTATATTTTATATATTTTATATATTTTATATTTTATTGTTTATATTTTATATTTTATATATTTTATATTTTATATATTTTATATAATTTATATTTTATATATTTTATATTTTATATTTTATATATTTTATATTTTATATATTTTATATTTTATATATTTTATATATTTTATATTTTATATATTTTATATAATTTATATTTTATATATTTTATATTTTATATTTTATATATTTTATATTTTATATATTTTATATTTTATATTTTATATATTTTATATTTTATATATTTTATATTTTATATATTTTATATATTTTATATTTTATATATTTTATATTTTATATATTATATATTTTATATATTTTATATTTTTTATTTTATATTTTATATATATTTTATATATTTTATATTTTATATTTTATTGTTTATATTTTATATATTATATTTTATATTTTATATATTTTATATTTTATATATTATATATTTTATATTTTATATTTTATATTTTATATATTTTATATTTTATATATTTTATATTTTATAAATTTTATATATTTTATATTTTATATATTTTATATTTTATATATTTTATATTTTATATATTTTATATTTTATATATTTTATATATTTTATATTTTATATATTTTATATATTATATATTTTATATATTTTATATTTTTTATTTTATATATTTTATATTTTATATATTTTATATTTTATATATTTTATATAATTTATATTTTATTGTTTATATTTTATATTTTATATATTATATTTTATATTTTATATATTTTATATTTTATATATTTTATATTTTATATATTTTATATTTTATATATTTTATATTTTATATATTTTATATTTTATATTTTATATTTTATATATTATATATTTTATATATTTTATATTTTATATTTTATTGTTTATATTTTATATATTATATTTTATATTTTATATATTTTATATTTTATAAATTTTATATATTTTATATTTTATATTTTATATTTTATATATTTTATATTTTATATATTTTATATTTTATAAATTTTATATATTTTATATTTTATATATTTTATATTTTATATATTTTATATTTTATATATTTTATATTTTATATATTTTATATTTTATATATTTTATATATTTTATATTTTATATATTTTATATTTTATATATTTTATATATTATATATTTTATATATTTTATATTTTTTATTTTATATATTTTATATTTTATATATTTTATATTTTATATATTTTATATATTTTATATTTTATTGTTTATATTTTATATTTTATATATTATATTTTATATTTTATATATTTTATATTTTATATATTTTATATTTTATATTTTATATATTTTATATTTTATAATTTTATATTTTATATTTTATATATTTTATATATTTTATATTTTATATATTTTATATTTTATAAATTTTATATATTTTATATTTTATATTTTATATTTTATATATTTTATATTTTATATATTTTATATTTTATAAATTTTATATATTTTATATTTTATATTTTATATTTTATATATTTTATATTTTATATATTTTATATTTTATAAATTTTATATATTTTATATTTTATATATTTTATATTTTATATATTTTATATTTTATATATTTTATATATTTTATATTTTTTATTTTATATTTTATATATATTTTATATTTTATATATTTTATATTTTATATATTTTATATTTTATTGTTTATATTTTATATATTATATATTATATTTTATATTTTATATATTTTATATTTTATATATTTTATATTTTATATTTTATATATTTTATATTTTATATATTTTATATTTTATATATTTTAATTATAAATTTTATATATTTTATATTTTATATTTTATATTTTATATATTTTATATTTTATATTTTATATTTTATAAATTTTATATTTTTATATTTTATATTTTATATTTTATATATTTTATATTTTATATATTTTATATTTTATAATTTTATATATTTTATATTTTATATATTTATATTTTATATATTTTATATTTTATATATTTTATATATTTTATATTTTTTATTTTATATTTTATATATATTTTATATTTTATATATTTTATATTTTATATATTTTATATTTTATTGTTTATATTTTATATATTATATATTATATTTTATATTTTATATATTTTATATTTTATATATTTTATATTTTATATTTTATATATTTTATATTTTATATATTTTATATTTTATATATTTTATATATTTTATATTTTATATATTTTATATTTTATATATTATATATTTTATATATTTTATATTTTTTATTTTATATTTTATATATATTTTATATTTTATATATTTTATATTTTATTGTTTATATTTTATATATTATATTTTATATATTTTATATTTTATTGTTTATATTTTATATATTATATTTTATATATTTTATATTTTATATATTTTATATTTTATATT
Source organism: Rhamphomyia laevipes (assembly GCA_963920725.1). Classification (NCBI taxonomy): domain Eukaryota; kingdom Metazoa; phylum Arthropoda; class Insecta; order Diptera; family Empididae; genus Rhamphomyia; species Rhamphomyia laevipes. The sequence continues at coordinate 16,872,960 of OY987255.1, read as the reverse complement.
TTATATTTTATATATTTTATATTTTATATATTTTATATTTTATAAATTTTATATATTTTATATTTTATATATTTTATATTTTATATATTTTTTATTTTATATTTTATATTTTATATATTTTATATTTTATATATTTTATATTTTTGTTTATATTTTATATATTATATTTTATATTTTATATATTTTATTTTTTTATATATTTTATATTTTATATTTTATATATTTTATATTTTATATTTTATATTTTATATTTTATATTTTATATTTTATATTTTATATTTTATATTTTATATTTTATATTTTATATTTTATATATTTTATATTTTATATATTTTATATTTTATATATTTTATATTTTATATATTTTATATTTTATATTTATATATTTTATATTTCATATATTTTATATTTTATATATTTTATATTTTATATATTTTATATTTTATATATTTTATATTTTATTGTTTATATTTTATATTTTATATTTTATATATTTTATATTTTATATATTTTATATTTTATTTTTTATTTTTTATATTTTATATTTTATTTTTTTTATTTCATATTTTATATTCTATATTTTATATTTTATATATTTTATATTTTATATATTTTATATATTTTATATTTTATTGTTTATATTTTATATTTTATATATTATATATTATATTTTATATTTTATATATTTTATATTTTATATATTTTATATTTTATATTTTATATATTTTATATTTTATATATTTTATATTTTATATATTTTATATTTTATATATTTTATATTTTATATTTATATATTTTATATTTCATATATTTTATATTTTATATATTTTATACTTTATATATTTTATATTTTATATATTTTATATTTTATTGTTTATATTTTATATTTTATATTTTATATATTTTATATTTTATATATTTTATATTTTATTTTTTATTTTTTATATTTTATATTTTATTTTTTTTATTTCATATTTTATATTCTATATTTTATATTTTATATATTTTATATTTTATATATTTTATATTTTATTGTTTATATTTTATATTTTATATATTATATATTATATTTTATATTTTATATATTTTATATTTTATATATTTTATATTTTATATTTTATATATTTTATATTTTATATATTTTATATTTTATATATTTTATATATTTATATTTTATATATTTTATATTTTATATATTATATATTTTATATATTTTATATTTTTTATTTTATATTTTATATATATTTTATATATTTTATATTTTATATTTTATTGTTTATATTTTATATATTATATTTTATATTTTATATATTTTATATTTTATATATTATATATTTTATATTTTATATTTTATATTTTATATATTTTATATTTTATATATTTTATATTTTATAAATTTTATATATTTTATATTTTATATATTTTATATTTTATATATTTTATATTTTATATATTTTATATTTTATATATTTTATATATTTTATATTTTATATATTTTATATATTATATATTTTATATATTTTATATTTTTTATTTTATATATTTTATATTTTATATATTTTATATTTTATATATTTTATATAATTTATATTTTATTGTTTATATTTTATATTTTATATATTATATTTTATATTTTATATATTTTATATTTTATATATTTTATATTTTATATTTTATATATTTTATATTTTATATATTTTATATTTTATATATTTTATATTTTATATTTTATATATTATATATTTTATATATTTTATATTTTATATTTTATTGTTTATATTTTATATATTATATTTTATATTTTATATATTTTATATTTTATAAATTTTATATATTTTATATTTTATATTTTATATTTTATATATTTTATATTTTATATATTTTATATTTTATAAATTTTATATATTTTATATTTTATATATTTTATATTTTATATATTTTATATTTTATATATTTTATATTTTATATATTTTATATTTTATATATTTTATATATTTTATATTTTATATATTTTATATTTTATATATTTTATATATTATATATTTTATATATTTTATATTTTTTATTTTATATATTTTATATTTTATATATTTTATATTTTATATATTTTATATATTTTATATTTTATTGTTTATATTTTATATTTTATATATTATATTTTATATTTTATATATTTTATATTTTATATATTTTATATTTTATATTTTATATATTTTATATTTTATATATTTTATATTTTATATATTTTATATATTTTATATTTTATATATTTTATATTTTATAAATTTTATATATTTTATATTTTATATTTTATATTTTATATATTTTATATTTTATATATTTTATATTTTATAAATTTTATATATTTTATA